>CM067550.1:27147738-27157738 GCA_034509755.1 Anisodus tanguticus | reverse complement strand
TAAACTCTTTGCTGAAAAATCATAGGCACTTCTCATAACAATCCTCTTTAGGAATTTAACTATATAAGAATTAAGTACGTCCGCCGTACTTTCATTAAAGCATGCCAAAAGAAAGAAGTAAGGGTTTCACATACCTCTTAGACGAACTAATCAACCCAATATTAGAGTATGCCTCATTTTAGAACTTCAACCTTGTTGTCGAATTTATCTAAGTTCCGCGGTTCCCTGTAAGCTCTATGAATGATTATCTACATCATACGGACGAATTACATCACAATCGAATCAACATATTAAAAACAGATTCTTAGGGACATTCTAACGAACACTTTGAAAGCGTAGAACCTATATTCCTTATATATCGAAATCTATGTAAGTAGTGAAACATTAAACTCTCTTAATCCTCCTTCTTATACTATTACAACCTCCAAAATAGTACCACAAATTCACATGCAATCCCAGTACCTCCTAATTACAGCAGTCCTAACGATACCCAACCCAAATTCGCATTGTCGACAATGGAGTTTTCTGCTTCTGCTAGACTCGAATTGATGGAGGAATTTTGATTGAGATGAAGAGAGCTTGAAGAACTGATGGAGTTGAAGAAATGGGGAAAAAATGGAGAAGAGAAGGCCCTTATGGGCTGATATCGGACGGTCGATTTGGGGCTTGGTCACCCCCAAATCGTTTATAAAATCACACTTACCAAACCCCACTATAAATTGTCCCCTCCCTAATTAATTAATTCCACAATTAATTAATTATACACACATTTAAATTTTCGGTCTCCAATTATTTAAATCCTGACGATTACTAAAATCATCATATGTCAATATCATACTTCCCGTAATAAAATACCAGTCTATACTCTCTCCGGGGATACACGATTATTTAAACTCCGTCGTCACACTTACTAAATCTCAAAATTATTTCGGGATCACGCCCTTTTATATACTAATCCTCTTATTAATACACATAAGTACAACGAAAATTTTCCCGGGTCCGGGTCTACTTACCTACGTTACGAGTTCAACCGCTACCCGAAAATACGGGGTGTTACATCCTTCCCCCCTTAAAACATTCGTCCTCGAATGTCGGTACGGCATTTCTAACCTTTGACACCATACAAAAAGAATACACAAATTGTTATTCCAATTCATCAAAAATAAGGGGTACGACATTCAGGGATTAATTCAGACTATCTTTTAAACTGTGAGGCCATACATATCAATTTATAACTACTCCTAAAGAAATAGACTCAAGTTTCATACGCGAACCAAAATAAACACATGGTGACTACATTCTTTAAATTCAAACAATAGGTAAAGAAGGTAGAAGGTCCTAATATCTAATTTTAGAGTTCTATACGCAACATAGTTATTTAAAATCGCTCACACATCACTCTAATTAGCCATGTAATTGTTTTATACTATTGCAGTTGATTCTTTTATTGCACTGGTTTTGGGCTAGAGTGCAGCAACACAACTGCTGATTTTTCACTCTGCCTCTGGCCAGAATTACAGCCTACAGCTGCCTCAAAATAAAGGCAGCAACATGTCTTTGTGCAGGGCACAATTTCACCAAAATACAGCAGTGATTACAGTAGCAAATAACAGCAAAACAGCAGCCAAATAGCAGCCAACTGGTAGCCAAAACAGCAGCTAAATAACAGCAGAAACTGAGCTCAGACATCAGTGATTACAGTAGAAATTAACAGCAAAACAACATTTAACAGCAGCCAAAACAGCAACCAAACAACAACCTAAACATAGTAGCTAAGTACATTAGAAACTAACCAACATGTACATCAACCAACTCAATATAACAGTGCCATTTAACTATGCAACACCTAATGGAGAACAGGCATCAGAAATCTGAATCACAGACAGCAAGGAACCAGCCTCCCCTCACCAACAGTAACCATTTCTCTTTGGAACAACAACCACATAGCCTTAAGGCATAATTAAACAGTCCCAACAGCAACCACAAAGGAGGTAGAATGCAGCAAAATTTGGTCACAATGCAGCAACTACTTACCCCATGGCACAGCAAACCAGCACCCTCACTCAGCTATACCTTACACAACACATCACAAAGTCTTCCTATAGTGTAGTATATGTCTTATCCTTGAGGAATGGACAGCAGCTCATAAAGATCATGTACTGCAGAACATATACTGCAGCACCTTGGATAAGAATGCAGCATTTTGTAATCAAAATAGAATGGCCCAAAATTTTGTAATAAGTCATACCTAAAGTAAAGTGTTAGTGGATAAGGTATAGCAGTCTTCAGGGTCTAAAATTATCTCAAAATATAACAGGTTCCAGCCTTAAACACACAGCATTTATCACCTCAACTGCTGCAGCAACTATAATTCAGAATTCAGTATTTTAAGAGACACAAGCCTTAACAAGGAATGTAGATAACTAGGAGAGCACAACATGCTAGAAAACAGGACCTTTGAGACTGAAAAAGGGGCAGCAACATCTGTGCCAACTGAGGCAATAATATATGATTAAAGGCCCACAGGGACAGCAGTAGCAGCAACAAAACAACAGCTAATTAGTAGTAACAAAACTAGTCTAAACATGCTAGATATTTCATAAACTAGCTGGTCCTTAGGCAACATGAAAACAAGTAACTAAATGCAACCTACTCTGGTTAGGTATGCAGAAATGGGGCTTGACCATGTTGAGCCTCTATTTCTAGCATAAACAGTCGGCACCTTAATTAGTACAGATTCATTTACCAAATTCGGGTCTAGATTGGTTGTGCCACTCACCTATGGACATGGTTAGGTAAAGCCTAACATCATAAAAAAGTAAGCAAATTGAAATGCAAATACTAAGTCAAACAACCCTTTATACCATAGTTAATAGACATCAAATACTTGCCGGATTAATCTTGCTTCAATATCTGCACCTAACCTATGATCACACCATATCCAGGGCCACAACAAATACCCTAAGAGGCTGCATACCAACAGTCCATATAAGCAGAATTACAGGGTCCAGAGGAATTTTCTGAATCACCCCTTTAAAGGCCATCATGCTGAAATTAGCCTAAGTTTATCATATTAACTTGTTAGGAGCACATGTCAACTAGCATAGTGGTTTTAAGCTTTTATTCCTACTTATACATGCACTTAACTAGGTGGATTGGTTTACACATTGACAATGATAACATGGATAGATGAATGGGTGCAGAAATACTCTTTTCTAGGCATTCATAACATAACTTCAACATTCAGACCACATAAAGTTCAAGTTACAAGAACATAGATACAACAAGTACATACCTAAGAAAACAAATTAGGAATTAAACTCCCCTTTGGACATATCACAACCTCTTGGGTTAGTGTTAAGCTCATAAAGTCCAATAATAAACTAAAATAAGTCCTTTGGTTTAAAAAAAAAAAACTTCAGTTTATCTCACAGTACACATCCATAGAAGTAACAAGATATTAATAGCACAGTCAGGACATCATGTAGTCATAATTGAAGCTAAACATGTCATTGGAGACCACATGTAGGCTACATCATTTCAAATTATTGGATACCACATGGAAAAACCAAAAACAGTAAGCCGACATATTCTCTAAGCTTATACTCAACCAAGGTTACTATTGTACTTATATGAAAAATGTAATAGAAGCCACACCGGTCTTTTTACTATAACCAATAAGTCATAGGTTACTCCTAACTTTAGGTTAGATTCATATCAAGTCAGAATTGTATCTAACAACACTAATCACTCCAAAATCAATCCAAACAAGGTTATTATCGCTTAACTTATGCATACAATAGTTTAAAAGTCATTTCATGATTCAACTAAAATTACACCGGACTATACAACAACCTTATCAACCAACATGCAAAATCCACATATTCCTTTTTGATTAATCCAAACATATAACCATTTATTTAGGCATGCTTAGTCATGTCTTCTAACATACCCCCAAATCGGTAAAGCAGGCTCAGAATCTAGGTAATATTCATAATTCACAATCATCACATAGGCTACCCTTTATATTCCCATCATAATTAACATCACATAACCTCAACCATATCAACACACTTAAGTCATTCTCTTCTAGTTTTAAATTATCATATCAGACGATATAAGACAAGTTTTGCTAAATAGGACAACTAATCTTGTTCTTAATTAGAGGCGCTTGTTTTAGGTAGATAATATGACCAAACGACTTACAGATAGCCAAAGAGTTTCCAAAATAATATATCGGTCATCACATTAATTTAAATAACCCATATATGCTAAACCTATCTTCAATCCAACCTGCCAATCCATGTCATGCTAACCTCATTAGTACTCACTTAATAACTTAACCGAATCGGCAGAAGCAAGGGAATGCATATAGTTGAGGAACTACTCAGATATTCACTTTTTATTTTTCATTGGGACATGCCAAGGATAGATATGACCCTTTAACCAGCAAAACATACACCAAATAGGCTCCTAAACTATCCTTCAGATCACGACAGACTTAAACAAAACACACATCCATTTCAAAGTCATTAGGTGATCCTATCATAATTATAACAACATCCTTATGCTACATCTTAGTTCCCTTATTATAGGCAGATAACTAAATAACTAAAAGCATTAAGCCCTTCAATCATTTAAACGGGTCATACAAGGTCAAATAACTCTTAAACCTAACAAGACAACCACTTAACACACAAATAATCGTCACACAATACTCTAATATTGTTTTCATCAACCGAACTCGCTAGACATTAATAGAGTAGTCACAAATAGCCACAAGTATTCACATATATTACATAATGCTTGGCATAATATATTCACGGTTTAATAGTTAACTAAATAAGCAAACCGTTTATTGCGAGTGATCATTCCCGGAATTATGTAAGTACTCAATTTTCCACTCCCTTAAGCAACTATTGACAACATGTTTAGCATACGAATCTATTCCCTATTTAATAGACAAAACGCAGGCTTGGGTTATTAGAACATTTTGCATTCTTCATTATGATACACAGAGACAATTACGGGGGAAATTTTAATCAAACATAAAAGATATCTAGGCAAGTCTAATTAACTGTTTAGGGGTAGTCCCACTGAGCAAAATTGGCAAAGATAGGTCCTAACACAAGTGATTTATACTCAACCCACATACTGTACAGGGACATTAACAGACCACCCTGTTTCGAAAGAAGTATGACTAAGACAGAATACATTTATACATAACATGGATAGCATAACTCATAAGAAAAGCTGGAACACATCACTTAAACAGGGTAATATTACAACATGTAGAGGACCATCTACTCCTAAGCCCCATCCACAAGTAGGACAACCCGTTAACGACTATCAACTACCTGCTGAACTAATTTCAAGGACTTATCCAGACAACTTGCTTCAGAGACAACAAACCTTATATGTACAACAGTAGCGATTCCAGTTTTTGGCATATCTCATATTCCTTTTCATATAACCATAAGCATACCAAAGAGTCATCACAACTAATAGACTTCACATATACCATGTACTATAACCCAGATCAAACATAAAATATTTTACTCAAGAAGGCCTTGTATATCTAAGGTCTCAACGATTATCTAATATTCTAAGAGTCTCAATTATTCCGTGTCCCAAGCTTACATTATTTCTTCCCGTATACGAGTAAGATAGTTTCTCATAACCTCGAATTCGTATTGCCCTCTCCGCGCCGTCGCTTTCTTTGGAGGCATAACTGTAACACATTAATACGTCAGAGAGGGAATAACCTAATAACATAGCTCTATCGCACGATCTTAGAGTAAGAAGAATAGAAACTAATCCTAAATGCCCTGCAGCCTCCTGCGTATAAGTGTGGTGCACAACATACCCATACGCAAGACTCTACTAGACACGGTCTGTAGACATTCCGAGGACTAACTGCTCTGATACCACTTTGTCACGACCCATCCCGACGGGCCGCGACTAACCGCCCTAATGACGTCATTATACTAACCTGTCACACATAATCCAACTAACCCTTAATGAGTCTGAAATCCGGCAGCATAACGTCGCATTAACAACATATGCCAGGGTAGGCAAGCCGACAAGGCTGCCTTTACCCCCGAATGCACCTGTCTCCTGAGGAGTCACAACTAGCCAACACAATATAACAGACAAGCCGACAAGGCTGCCAACAGATGGTATAACCGGCAAGCCGACAAGGCTGCCAACAGATACTAACGTACATACATGGAAACACCCCCACACAGAATACAATAGCATGACTGACCAAAACAGAGTCATAACCCTTACATAAGTACAACCCACCACTGTCTATAGACCTCTATAAGAAGAAGAATGACATATGACGGGACAGGGCCCCATCGTGCCCCTAAATACAAACAGAAGCTCTAAAGAGATTCGGTACCAACATGACAAAACTCTGGATCAAAGGAGCTTTCCAACCTGCTGAGTAGGAACCTAGGCCTGAGGTTCAGCAAACTGAAAACATGTACCTGCGGGCATGAAACGCAGCCCCCGGAGGAAACGGGGGTCAGTACGAAATGATGTACTAAGTATGTAAAACATGAAGCTGTAAAATAAATCATAACTAGCCAACAGAAACATGAGATCAGTATAAAAATCAGGATCCAAATCCAACTGTGCCATAAACCATAAAAGTCAGTTGTGCCTTATAAACATGAGAGTCAAGTCAGGAAAACATGTATGCCTGTCCATATACATATATATACCTGTAACGTAACCCGGCCCACTAATGCGGGACTCAGTGGAATCATATCATAACCCGGCCTATCCTGGGACTCGGTAAAGTCATATCTCATCTATGGATCCATCATACGTAACCCGGCCCTCTAGTGAGGGTCTCAGTGAACAATGCAAGGCTGTGCACGAGTCGTAACCCGGCCCGGGACTCGGTGAGGTGAAGTAGTAACACTTAGCACGAGTAGATATCATGAGTGCTATGCAAGTAAAAATCATCATTTGACTCTCAATAAAATCATTACAATAATGTCATAATAAACTCTTTGCTGAAAAATCATAGGCACTTCTCATAACAATCCTCTTTAGGAATTTAACTATATAAAAATTAAGTACGTCCGCCGTACTTTCATTAAAGCATGCCAAAAGAAAGAAGTAAGGGTTTCACATACCTCTTAGACGAACTAATCAACCCAATATTAGAGTATGCCTCATTTTAGAACTTCAACCTTGTTGTCGGATTTATCTAAGTTCCACGGTTCCCTGTAAGCTCTATGAATGATTATCTACATCATACGGACGAATTACATCACAATCGAATCAACATATTAAAAACAGATTCTTAGGGACATTCTAACGAACACTTTGAAAGCGTAGAACCTATATTCCTTCTATATCGAAATCTATGTAAGTAGTGAAACATTCAACTCTCTTAATCCTCCTTCTTATACTATTACAACCTCCAAAATAGTACCACAAATTCACATGCAATCCCAGTACCTCCCAATTACAGCAGTCCTAACGATACCCAACCCAAATTCGCATTGTCGACAATCGTCTTAAGAACTAATAGCAAGAAAAGACTTCTGAAAATTGTACCAACTATTAAGAACAAGGAAGGTTACCTCATTAAACACATCGACGAGAATCGTTGGGAAACCCTTTTGCTCGACACCGCTTTCGACCACAGAAAACGCAGAAACAGGGCCCCCAAAAATGACCCCCAGAACTTCTTCAACGATTCTGGGTCTCTTGCTTGACCTCGAAATACGTCAGGCAGCACAAATTATGAAAAGATAGAGGTAGAGGGAAATGTGAAGAAAAACCAAGGAGACGGCGTAAGCCAGAATAAAAAAGCTTACGCGTCTGTGGTTAAAGGCAACAGGAACGTTTCCAATGGGAAATGACTTCACTACGTCAAAGAAAGTTGTCAAGACGGGCCGGTGGAACTAGCCAGAGCAGACATCGACGACCTCACCAACACATGGGGTTATCTTCTGATTGGTTACTTTGCGTGGACATTCCCGGGTAACATAGCTCTTATGAAGCTATGTAGATCATGGGGAGTCACATACCGGTTCACAGTACATGCTTCGGGTTGGATTGTATTCAAATTCAACAGTGAGGCAGACAGAGAAAAGGTTATGGCTAATGGGCCATATTTTGTGTACAGCACTCCCCTTCTGGTGAAGGACATAACGCACTGTTTCACTTTTGACAGGCAAGAGATATGTACCACACCTATCTGGGTACGACTACCATCTCTACCACTGGAAATATGGAATGAAATGGCTTTGAGCCACATACTTTCGCGGATTGGGAGGCCAATTGGGACTGATAAACTCACGAATGACAAGGGTCAAGCTTCATATGCTCGTGCCCTGGTAGAGATTGACCTCTCCAAGGAGGTGGTTCACTCAGTTGAACTAAAGCTTGAGGATGGTACACACATTGACCGGGGAACTTGTTTATGAAAGGAGACCGGGTTATTGTAATGAGTGCAAACAAATTGGGCACTACACGGATGGATGCGAAAAGCACAAGGCCGAAATTAAGAGACGAATGCAAGGGAAAAGTGTGATCCATACCCCCAATGCCACGGCAAAAAGGGTGCACACCTATCTAAGCAAAGAAGGACATGAACACGGCTGTGATATTGGTACTACAACGACCGAGGATGAGAGGAATGCTAAAACTGGTGGCCAGCCTTCCGGGGTACAAACTGAGGCTGGCAAAGGTCGGACTGTAGTCAGGAAACAAAATGGTACGGGTAAGGCCCAGGCGGCGGACAAGTCGAGTGGAGGGGAGAACATGCCTAAGGGTGTGCAATCTGATGGCCAGCCTTCCGGGGTACAAACCGAGGCTGGCAAAGGTAGGACTTTGGGTGACATAGAGGAGGATGGCCAGCCCTTGGGGACACAGACCGGGGTTGGCATAGGTCGGACTCTAGACACATTGCCTGTCGACGGCCAACTCGCGGGGACACAGACCGGAGTTGGCAACGGTCGGATATTAGAAAAGGAGGCTAAGGAGAAGAGCGAAATGAGCAAGGCCATGGATGGCCAGTCCTCGGGGTCACAAACCGAGGCTGGCAAAGGTGGGAACAGCAAGGTTATGGCTAAAGAGCAGATATTTGCACCTCAAACCATACGATCATAAGGTGCAGGAGGGTGCACCACATCGCAAGACCATAGTGCCATCAGCCCGGCTGTGAAGCAGTCAGCCGTATTCACAAAACTTGTGGCTATGCATGGCAATATTGGGGAGCAAAATGAAATAGACCGAAAGGCCAGGACCTCGGGGGAGGCGGGGCTGTCGATTCAGTATTAGAGACGGTGATGCTGGTCTCATTATAAAGGACTCCTTGGAACTAGGGAGGATTGTGAGCCGATTGATGTTGGGATCATTGCTTCAGGAAAGTGCCTCTCGGTGGAACAAGGAGATGACCTTGTACGCACTGTCACGGATGCAGAGATCAAAGGAGTGCTTTTCGGTAGTGGCGAGGACAAAGCACCAGGTCCGGATGGTTTCTCCTCGGGTTTCTTCAAGAAGGCCTGGAATATTGTGGGTAAGGATTTTTGTGATGCGATAAAGGAATTCTTCCAATCTGGCAAGCTACTCAAGCAGGTCAACCACACCACTATAGCCCTTTTCCCGAAAGCTTCGCACTGCCCAACAGTGGGGGACTTCAGGCCTATCTCATGCTGCAATATTTTATACAAGGTAATCACCAAGATTATTGCCTCGAGATTAAAATCGGTCCTTCCGAATATTATTGATCCGGCGCAATCAGCGTTTGTTCAATGGAGGAGTATGACTGACAACATACACCTCCCTCAGGAGCTTCTCAGGAGTTACAACCATAAGAGAATTTCGAGCAGATGCATGCTTAAGGTGGATCTTCGGAAGGCGTTTGACTCAGTAAATTGGGAGTTCCTCACGGCTGTCTTTATTAGTTTGAACTTCCTGGAAAAATTGGTAGCTTGGATCATGGAATGTGTCTCCACGGCATCTTACTCCA
>CM067550.1:27130238-27142738 GCA_034509755.1 Anisodus tanguticus | reverse complement strand
GCATTTCGCTACGTTCTTCATCGATGCGAGAGCCGAGATATCCGTTGCCGAGAGTCGTTTCGGTTTCAAAAGAAACACGCCTCCCCCCGCGCGCGCCGCGGATGGGGCGCGGGAGGCGGGGCTGTCGATTCAGTATTCCTTGGCGCTTTCTGCACTGGGGTTCGTTAGTCGCCCGCCGCGGGCGAGCGCGCGCCGGGGACGGGAGGGAGGCCGCACAGAAGGGGGGCACCGAAGCACCCCGCACGCCCCTCGCGCGGCTCCCCCGGTGTTTCAGACGAGTTCGCGGGTCGTTCTGCTGCGCAGGTTTCGACAATGATCCTTCTGCAGGTTCACCTCCGGAAACCTTGTTACGACTTCTCCTTCCTCTAAATGATAAGGTTTAATGGACTTCTCGCAACATCGCGGGCAGCGAACCGCCCACGTCGCCGCGATCCAAACATTTCACCAGATCATTCAATCGGTAGGAGCGACGGGCCGTGTGTACAAATGGTAAGGACGTAGTCAACGCGAGCTGATGACTTGCGCTTACTAGGAATTCCTCGTTGAAGACCAACAATTGCAATGATCTATCCCCATCACGATGAAATTTCAAAGATTACCCGGGCCTGTCGGCCAAGGTTATAAACTCATTGAATACATCAGTGTAGCGCGCGTGCGGCCCAGAACATCCGCGGCCTAAAAGGCCGTAGTCCCTCTAAGAAGCTGGCCGCGGAGGGATACCTCCGCATAGCTAGTTAGCAGGCTGAGGTCTCATTCGTTAACGGAATTAACCAGACAAATCGCTCCACCAACTAAGAACGGCCATGCACCACCACCCATGGAATCAAGAAAGAGCTCTCAGTCGCTCTAGCTTCTCTCTAACTTTCTCACTCTAAAATCGTCCAAGACTAAAACGAAGTTACAAGAGGGCATCTCTTGGCTTGAATCTTCTTCAAGTGCTTTGTTAGAGTCTTTTGATTCACAAGTGGGAAATTTTATTCGAGTGAACTACTATGACCGAAACAATTTTCAAGTTATTTAAGGGGAAAATCGAAGAACACTCTTCTTGAAGCTCTCGGATTTCTCCCAATTTGTATAAGTTCGGAGTGAGTTTGTGATTGTTACACCCTCGCCTACTCTCCCACTTGCATATATGAGAAGTAAACTAGTTATGAGAAGCATTTAAGGAAGTTGGTAGCCCGCATTTATTGAAGTTCCACAACTCCTTCTCGGCAAGAAGCTTATAACTTCAATCTACATAACTCTCGGGTATATCTTGCGGTCTCTAAAACTTCAAAGCTTCTCTCACCCCCCCCCCCTTTAGGGGCTGAGATTAACACTTAGAGGTGCTGATATCAAGAGCAACATATTAGGAAGTTCAAAAGACTATCGTGCAACAATACAATCCTTTGAAGATCGCGGTAATGTCAAGCTAAGTGTTCTACGCTTCTCCAGGTGATATCCTTCATTTTATGCACTACTTTCATCCTTTGTTAAGTGACGGTCTCACCTGTTTTGCTGTATTAGTTACTAGTTCACCCGTTTCCATTTGTTTATGATTATTGCCTTCCTTCGGAAAATTGATTGTCTTGCTGCTTGGGAATACTTTCGGGTATCTCATGAACTCCTTTGCTCTTGGTCTCTTTTGATTATACTGACCTTATGTTCATATGTTCATATAATGCTTAGGACTCCCGCCCTCATTTGACCTAGCCTCCCGTTTTAGGTCTTATCCTTAGATTAGTCGTTCTCGGGTAGTGTATGCGTTTGATTTGAGTTTCGGAAGTTCTTGCATATTTGTTGTGGGTGTGCTTTAAAATTCCAGTGCTTGACAAGGTTTTCTTAGTTATTATGCATGGAATACTCACTGATAGTCTCCGAATTGTATTTGCTATTCTTATTTGCATTTAGACTACTCTAATTTGTGTGCATTGCATTCGGTGTTCTTCACGTTCTTGGTGTTCTTGCGAAATTCATCTGATATTATTGATGATTGTTATTATCTTTAAGTGTTACATCCTTTTCGCGTTAGTTTGACTTCAATTTCGTGTTTCCCTAAACGAATTTGAATTAATTGAACTTGACCGATTGATTGTAACGTTTTGCCTTTTCCGTGTATGCATTAGCTAGTAGGGAAGGTTGCATCTTTTCGTATTACCTCTTTTAGCTTAGGTACAACCCCCTTTGTTGACTCCTCGGCCAGCGTGTGCACGCATTACCTTATTTGTGCAAACACACGCTGCCTCACGTAAAGGCAGCCTGCCCCTTTGCCATTTTAGGCAATTGTGGACTGTCCGAGACTTGTGCCTTGGCTTTGCCTAGTGGTTAATAGTTTGCACCTTGCCTTCTTGACTTTGTGTATGCCCGAGGTCTGTTTAGGTGTGCCCCTTACCCCTTTTGTGTAAACATTTGCTAACCTTGGGAAGGCAAGACTCCCCCTTTGCCATATTTGGCTTTCGGACTGTCCAAGGCCCCTTGGCCAGCGTGTAGGTGTCTTACCCGTTTTGTGCAAGCACATCCTGCTCTAGAGAAGTCAACCCTGCCTCCTTACCATATTTGGCTTCTCAGGTTGCCCGAGATTTACCCTTGATAGACTTGGTTCTAATTTGCGAAGAGTATTATGCGGATAATTTAAGTTCTTTGATTAGTTGGCTTAAATATTTTGATCTACCTTGTCTTGGCCGAAGCTACATCATCTTGTAGGTACGCAAAGAAGATTCGGGTCAATTCGTGCTCAACTATAGAACTTTGCATTTCCGTATTTACAATACAAGTTGTAATTTGAAACCCGGGCCTGTCCGGATATCTTTGATTGTATAATTCTATTGTCTCTAGAGTCGTTAAGATTAGAGGGTCGTGGAAAAAGGACGGCTATACGCACGCAATAGCCCAGTGTCCTTAGAGTGTTCATGAGCAAACTCGTTCGAACCAAAGAGGCACGCACCAACGGGTATCCCTTAACCCTTATTGATTATTCATTCACACAATTCCTTACGTATTTTACTACCTATACCTGCTAGGCAAGCCTAAAGATATCGGTAGGCAAATATAATTAGGATTGCGAACTGTCCTTTATATTGATGAATGCCGAATTTATTTGATTAGATACGCAACCCTTACATACTTTGCTACTTATATCTACTAGGCAAAACTTTAAGATTTTGGTAGGCAAAATATATAGGATTGCTTTTGGTTCCTTTATTTTGTGAATGCTTGCTTAAATATTTTTATATAACAAGCCCTGTAATTAAACACCGGGCCTGTCCGGAATTAGCTTCCTTCTTTTGTTCCTAGATAAATTTGTATAATTAACACGAAGCTCTGTAATTTAACATCGGGCCTGTCCGGTTAAATATAGCGTAATTTCATTATCTTATAATTGTAAAAGTTAGCACAATTGTATTCACCGGGCCTGTCCGGATTTAGATTCAGGCAAATTATACTTGTAATCTAGGTCATGGGCAAAAGAAAAAAGAAAAAGGAGGTTTTTAAGCCGCTAAACATACGACTGGGTCAAGCACCCATTGAGTTAGGGATAAATGACCCTATTGTCTTCCCTCCAATTGCCCCCGCCCCCGCTTTAACAGGGAACGCAGGAAATGGCCTTCAAGCGGGGGGAGACAATATGGGTGTGAAGATTATATTGGCTAAGGAGGGAGATTCGGACTTCACTCCCTCCTCGGTCACTCTTGGTTCTGAAGACACTGCCTCGGAATCAGGCAGTACAAATTGTGACAAGGCAGAGGTAGAGGAAACTAAGAAGAAAAATCAAAGTGACGGTGTAAGCCAGAACAAAAAGGCTTACGCATCAGTAGTTAAAGGCAATAGAAACGTTTCCAATGGGAAACGTCTTCATTTCGTCAAGGAAAGTTGTCAGGATGGACCGGTGGAACTAGCTAGAGCCGACATCGATGACCTTACTGAAACATGGGGTTACCTATTGATTGGCTACTTTGCAGGGACTTTCCCGGGAAACATAGCTCTTATGAAGCTATGTAGATCGTGGGGGGTCACATACAGGTTCACTGTTCATGCTTCAGGTTGGATCGTGTTCAAATTCAATACTGAGGCAGAAAAGGAAAAGGTTATGGCCAATGGGCCACATTTTGTTTACAGCACCCCCCTTCTGTTGAAGGACATTCCACACTGTTTTAATTTTGACAGGGAGGAGATATGTACAGTACCTATTTGGGTACGGCTACCGTCCCTACCACTCGAACTCTGGAATGAAACGGCTTTGAGTCGCATCCTCTCACGGATTGGGAGGCCAATTGGGACCGATAAGCTCACGAATGACAAAGGCCAAACCTCTTATGCTCGGGCCCTAGTGGAGATAGACCTCTCAAAGGAGGTAGTTCATTCTGTTGAACTAAAGCTTTGGGATGATACCCACATAGACCAAGAAATTATTTATGAAAAGAGGCCAGGTTATTGTAATGAGTGCAAGCAGATCGGGCACTATACGGATGGGTGCGAGAAGCACAAGGCCGAAGTTAAGAGACATACGTAGGGGAAAGGTGTGATCCATACCCCCAATGCCATGGCAAAAGGGGTGCACACCTATCTAAGCAAGGAAGGACAGGAACACGGCCGTGTTACTAGCGAAACTGGTGGCCAGCCCTCCGGGGTACAAACCGTGGCTGGCAAAGGTCGGACTGTAGTTAGGAAACAAAATGGGCGAAACACGGGAAAGGCCCAGGCTGCGGACACGACGAGTGGAGGGGAGAACATACCTAAGGGTGTGCAATCCGATGGCCAGCATTCCGGGATACAAACCGGGGCTGGCAAAGGTAGGACTTTGGGTGACATAGAGGAGGATGGCCAGCCCTTGGGGACACAGACTGGGGTTGGCATAGGTCAGACTCTAGACACATTGCCTGTCTACGGCCAACTCGCGGGGACACAGACCGGAGTTGGCAATGATCAGATATTTGAAAATGAGGCTAAGGAGAAGAGTGAAATAGGCAAGGTCACGGATGGACAGTCTTCGGGGTCACAAACCGAAGCTGGCAAAGGTGGGAACAGCAGGGATACGGCTAAGGAGCAAATATTTGCACCTCAAACCGTACGAGCTAAAGGTGTAGGAGGGTGCACCACATCGCATGACCGTAGTGCCATCAGCCCGGCTGTGAAGCAGTCAACCATATTCACAAAACTTGCGGCTATACATGGCAATATTGGTGACCAAAATGAAATAGATCGAAAGGCCAGGACCTCGCTATAAATGGCTATGGCACAAGGTGCTGGTCAAGACGGGAGCTCATCTATAGGCCAGCTTACGGGGTCACAGATCGCGGCTGGCAAAGGTCGGACAAATCTAGTAGCCCAACCCGTCGGCCCCACGGCTAGGGAGAGGAAAGGTGGGAACCACAACCGGGAGAGTAAGGATACTCCAGATGTAGATGGTTTCATGGAGGTAAAGAGAAAGGGGAAGCCGAAAGGTAACCTTGGTAGCCAGAACCTATTCTTCCCCTTGAGCAGAATGACGACCCTTACTTCCAAAAAGAAGGGTCAAAACAATAACACCCAGCCTACCGCGAATATTGAAGATAGCAAGAAGGGAACTATCCCCCCTTCCGTTATCTAAATGATTATCGCTTCTTGGAACATAAGGGGGCTGCACAAGTCCTCAAAGCAAAAGGAGATCAGCTCCATAGTGCACGGGGAGAACATTGTTGTTTTTGGCATCCTGGAATCCAAGCTAAACCACTCTTCCCTTCAACGTTTTTGGGCTTCCAAATTCAAGAATTGGAAGGTGTTGGACAACTTTGGGCATCACCCGGCAGGGAGAATCTTTATTATTTACAACCCTGCTAAGGCCAAGCTCCAGGTTCTGGATATCAACCCGCAGGCTATCCACTGCAGCATCACTTGTCTGGTTTCCTCAAGATTATTCTATGCCACATTCGTCTATGGGTTTCATTCTACGGTAGCTAGACGAGGCCTATGGGACAAACTAAGAGGCTACAGAACTTATATCTCGCAGCCCTAGATAGTCCTTAGGGATTTCAACACGGTGATGAAGGAAGAGGAAAGATACAACATGGCTCTTATTAGTAACTATGAGATGAAAGATATCATTGATTGTTGTCGTGATTTGGGACTCTCGGATATGAACTCTACAGGTTGCGAGTTCACTTTCAACCGGGACAACAAATTTAGCAAGCTTGACAGGGCTCTCATTAATGGAGTTTGGTTGCAAGAGGGATGGTATGGCAATGCACATTTCCGTCGATCCGGGCCCTTCTCGGACCATACGCCGTGCATTTTCTCTATTTTGGATCCCCCGAGGCCGAAGAACAAACCGTTTAAATTCTGGAATATGTGGACTGCACATGCGGAATTTGGAAATATTATAGCGGATGCTTGGGAAAGGGACATTCCGGGAACTGCCCAATTTACTTTGTGTCGTCGCCTATATAGTCTCAAAAGACCTTTGAGGTACCTCAACGCAATGGATTTCTCACATATCTCAATGAGGGTCAAAAGAGCAAAAGAGGAACTAGATATAGCGCAAAAAGAAGCTTTGGATAACCCGCACCTGGATTATCTGCATGTGAGGGTTACGGAGCTCAGGCACAACTCTAATGCCCTTATCGAGGCGGAAATGAGTTATCTTCGACAGCTTGCCAAATGTGAGCACCTTAAACTTAGTGACAGGTGCACCAAGTTCTTTCACGCCATGGTCAAGAGCAACTCAAAGAGAAACTTTATTGCGGCGACGGAGAAGAGGGATGGCTCACTCACGACATCTATTGACCAAGTTGCTGAGGAATTCATATCACATTATAAAGGACTCCTTGGAACTAGGGAAGATTGTGAGCCGATTGATGTTGGGATCATTGCTTCAGGCAAGTGCCTCTGGGTGGAACAAGGAGATGACCTTGTACGCACTGTCACGGATGCAGAGATCAAAGGAGTACTTTTCGGTATTGGCGAGGACAAAGCACCAGGTCCGGATGGCTTCTCCTCGGGTTTCTTCAAGAAGGCCTGGAATATTATGGGTAAGGATTTTTGTGATGCGGTAAAGGAATTCTTCCAATCTGGCAAGCTACTCAAGCAGGTCAACCGCACCACTATAGCCCTTATCCCGAAAGCTTCGCACTGCCCAACAGTGGGGGACTTCAGGCCTATCTCATGCTGCAATATTTTATACAAGGTAATCACCAAGATTATTGCCTCGAGATTAGAATCGGTCCTTCCGGATATTATTGATCCGGCGCAATCAGCGTTTGTTCAAGGGAGGAGTATGACTGACAACATACACCTCGCTCAGGAGCTTCTCAGGAGTTACAACCATAAGAGAATTTCGAGCAGATGTATGCTTAAGGTGGATCTCCGGAAGGCGTTTGACTCAGTAAATTGGGAGTTCCTCAAGGCTGTCTTGATTAGTTTGAACTTCCCGGAAAAGTTGGTATCTTGGATCATGGAATGTGTCTCCACGGCATCTTACACCATCTCTATCAATGGGAGTTTATATGGACACTTCAAGGGCCGCAAAGGTTTGAGGCAGGGGGACCCTATATCCCCTACGCTATTTGTTATTTGCCTAGAGTATCTTTCGAGGTTGCTTAAAAAGACTACTAGGCGGGAGATCTTCAACTTTCATCCGAAGTGTGGAAATCTGAGGATCACACACCTGGCCTTCGCGGATGATCTTCTTCTCATGTCAAGGGGAGACGCCCATTCTGTCCAGATAATGATGAATTGTTTGAGGAATTTCCAGATTTGCTCGGGCATCAACTCCAATGCTCTTAAATCTAGCATCTATATGGCGGGTGTTGAGGATCACATCTCCGAGGATATTTGACGGATCACAAATTTTGATGCAGGAACCATGCCTTTCCGCTTCCTTGGTATCCCTCTTGCGGCGGAAAAGCTAAAGTTAGTGCATTATGACCCGTTCTTGAGCAAAATTTCGGGATATACTACAGCTTGGATGGGTACTAACCTTTCCTATGCAGGAAGACTAGAGCTTATCAAATCGGTCCTGCAAGGGGTCGAGTGCTTTTGGCTCTCTATTCTTCCCGTTCCTGGCATGGTTTGCGAGAAGGTAACGGGCCTCTGCCGATCTTTCCTTTGGCATTCCAAGCACCCTATTGTGGCTTGGAAGGATTGGACAAAGCCCAAAGCTGAAGGAGGCCTGGGCATTAGAGATCTCAAGGCTTGGAATCTGTCTCTTCTTTCCAAGTGTCTATGGAACATCCACCAGAAGAAGGATTCCCTCTGGATCAGGTGGATTAACCATAAATACCTGAGCAGTGCTGATAATATTTGGACTTGGAAGGCTAAGAAAGAAGATTCTACTTTAATCAAGAGGCTGCTGGACATTCGCGACGTCATCCTCTCCAGAGATGGATCTCCTGAGCTCGCAGTCACGGCTATGACAAAGTGGCATGCAGACAGGTATTATGGCACGCTGAGTGCATATGAATATTTCAGGCCGAAAGGCCAACTAGTACTATGGGCAAAGGACGTTTGGAATGCTTGTATTATCCCCAAGCAATCCTTCATCTTATGGCTATGTGCTAGGAAGAGACTACGCACCAAGGATAGAATGGCCCACATGGACATTGACAGACTATGCTCACTTTGTGGGCAAACGGATGAATCTCTTGCACATCTCTTTTTTACTTGCCCGGTGAGTAGATACATTTGGACGAGTATAAGGAGTTGGCTCGGGATCACTAGGGCCATGACTACCATTGACAGTGCGTTAAAATACATCAAGAAGGAGGGGCGTGGTACTGGATGGCAAGCAAAAGCCAAGTGCGTTGCGCTTGCCGCAACGGTCTACCACATCTGGAATGAGCGAAACAAGATTATATTCGATGGGTCTAGATTAGATAAGGGGGCTCTCCTCTTCAAAATCAAGACTAATATCTACAAAATCTTATTTGCTCTTTTCCCGCTATTCTTGGATAAATTTGTTTCTTTACCCGGTGGTTAGCTAGCTTAAGCTAAACATTGGCCAGGAGGTAAACCTCTAGACTACCCGGATTGTGGGACTAGCTAGAGTCTCCCGACCACCCGGGGTGTGGGATTGGCGGGAGTATGTTACGCATTGTATCCCGCGATGGCCCGGTCTGTGGGTTGCACGAGAATACCTGTATTTAGGCTAGATACCTAGACAGTAACACCCAGCAGTATACGTGACGAGGGTGGGTTTTTACCCATGACCGAATCGGTACTCTTCCCTTGACCGTGGGTTTATCCCATAGGGTTTACCATGGCAAGGGTTTAAGGAGACCCACGGCTGCAACCCTATGCCTTGGCGCAAGGGGCTGTTTTCGGATTTAGGGCTAGGGTCTATACCCCTTATTTTCCTACGATTTTTGGTGCTCTTGACTGCCCGGTATGTGGGACTAGCTTGAGCTTTTGCTACTGACGAGCCGAATCTAGAGTTGATCTGCCTAGCAGGGACGCTCTAGAATTACATCGTCACTATGATTGTGGGTACGCTCACACACACTGTACATTTGAGGATTTTAATACACATTTACCTTTCATCAAAAAAAGAAAGAGCTCTCAGTCTGTCAATCCTTACTATGTCTGGACCTGATAAGTTTCCCCGTGTTGAGTCAAATTAAGCCGCAGGCTCCACTCCTGGTGGTGCCCTTCCGTCAATTCCTTTAAGTTTCAGCCTTGCGACCATACTAGCCCCGGAACCCAAAAACTTAGATTTCTCATAAGGTGCCGGGGGAGTACAAAAAGCAACAACCGCCGATCCCTGGTCGGCATCATTTATGGTTGAGACTAGGACGGTATCTGATCGTCTTCGAGCCCCCAACTTTCGTTCTTGATTAATGAAAACATCCTTGGCAAATGCTTTCGCAGTTGTTCGTCTTTCATAAATCCAAGAATTTCACCTCTGACTATGAAATACGAATGCCCCCGACTATCCATGTTAATCATTACTCCGATCCCGAAGGCCAACGTAATAGGACCGAAATCCTATAATGTTATCCCATGCTAATGTATACAGAGCATAGGCTTGCTTTGAGCACTCTAATTTCTTTATAGTAACAGCGCCGGAGGCACGACCCGGCCAGTCAAGGCCAGGAGCGCATCGCCGGCAGAAGGGACGAGACGATAGGTGCACACCGCGAGGCGGACCGGCCGGCCCATCCCAAAGTCCAACTACGAGCTTTTTAACTGTAATAACTTAAATATACGCTATTGGAGCTGGAATTACCGCGGCTGCTGGCACCAGACTTGCCGTCCAATGGATCCTCGTTAAGGGATTTAGATTGTACTCATTCCAATTACCAGACTAAATGAGCCCGGTATTGTTATTTATTGTCACTACCACCCCGTGTCAGGATTGGGTAATTTGCGCGCCTGCTGCCTTCCTTGGATGTGGTAGCCGTTTCTCAGGCTCCCTCTCCGAAATCGAACCCTAATTATTCGTCACCCGTCACCACCATGGTAGGCCACTATCCTACCATCGAAAGTTGATAGGGCAGAAATTTGAATGATGCGTCGCCGGTACGATGGCCGTGCGATCCGTCGAGTTATCATGAATCATCGCAAAGAACGGGCGGAGCCCGCGTCGACCTTTTATCTAATAAATGCATCCCTTCCGAAGTCGGGGTTCGCCGCACGTATTAGCTCTAGAATTACTATGATTATCCGAGTAGTAGATACCATCAAACAAACTATAATCGATTTAATGAGCCATTCGCAGCTTTCACGTCCGAATTTGTTCATACTTACACATGCATGGCTTAATCTTTGAGACAAGCATATGACTACTGGCAGGATCAACCAGGTAGCATCCCTCGCCGACGTCAGCGCCTGTACAGCCCCGACCGGCCTAAACGGGCACGGAAGGGTCCGACGCGAGCGCGACCATCATCCTCAAGGAGCATCGTCCGAGTAGATAGGAGAAGACCCCGTGCCCGCTGCGCCTACCGAATCCGAGAGTCCGAACCGCCACACGCGGACCACGCCATCGCACGACGGAGTGACGAAGATACGGGAAGCGAGGGCGGCTTGTGGTTCGGCCCGCGCACGGAGCGCGAGTGCCGAAAGGCGACCGTTCATACATCGTAATGCTATTCATTAGGTATGCAGCACAAGAAACCGACTTCGAGCGAGCCCGACCGGCGCTCGCCCCACGACTGAAATGGCACGGAGGCGGGAGGTCGCTGCACGAGCACGAATCCAACCTAACCACACACGCCGAACGCCACTCATGTGCCGTATGTCCAGGAAGGCACGCCAAGCCGACCGCACGGCGACGCCGCCCGCAGCGGACCTTCGGCGCCCGACGGGTCATCGGCTTAGCCCCGTCCGTCCGGCGCATAGAGCTTGCCACGAGGAGCAGCGTCTAGAACTCACCGCACGACACAAAAGCAACGCCTTGTCCCGTCAAGAGCCGACAGCCCGCCCTGAGCGATGCCGCATACCGACCTACTGCCAGCGCACAGTGAGTCATCATCGACGATTTTCGAAGGACGCCGGCAGCGTAGCACGGACGAGCCATGCATGCCACAAGTACCCCCTACTGCACACCGACATGCCCCACTGGGCGCTGGCCTCGACCAGCGACAGTCGCCTTGAAGTGCCTTCAACACCTCTACCCCCCTTATATATGCTTTAAAAAAAAACCCAAGTGACAGGAGTAGACATGCCTATGCCAGAAAATCATAAGGCACGCGCAGTGCGCCAACACGCACGTTTTCAGGCCAACGTGCACGTTTTCGTGCACGACCGATCTAGTGCATTCACATATGACTTGTAACCATTGAAAATAACATTTTTTATAAAATTTAAAATTTTAAAATATTAATTAATATAAAATAATTAAAAATTAATAAAATTAACGTAAAAATGTAAAATGAATGTGGACCGAATGACCTCATTTTTCATGTTATATGTTCTTTTGATTTTTGCATGGAATGGGTGAATGTATGCTTAACAAGTCAAGCACAAGAATGTTCACTTCGCATGTCGGCCTACGACGTTGGCCTATGTCGCTGCACGTCGGATCGTCGTTCTATGTCGCTACCGGTTGGCATTGGTCGTCGGCCTATGTCGGAGCACATCGGACGTCGGCATATGTCGCTGCACTTCGGACTAGGACATTGGCCTATGTCGCTGGTCATCGGCCTATGTTGTTGCTCGTGGGGCTAGGACGTCGCCTATATTGCTGCCCGTCGGGCTATGTCGCTGCACTCTCTGGCCAGGACGTCGGCCTATGTTGCTGCCCGTCGATCTAGGTCGCTGCGCGCCGGGGTAGGACGTCGGGCTATGTCATTGCGCGCCGGGTTAGGACTTTGGCCTATGTCGCTGCAATCCGTGCCAGGACGACGGCCTATGTCACTACCCGTCCTGCTAAGACGTCGGCCTATGTCGCTGTCCGTCGGCCTATGTCGTCGCACGTCCTGCTAGGACGTCGGCCTATGTCTTTGCCCGTCGGCCTATGTCGCCGCACGTCAGGCTAGGTCGTTGCCCGTCGGCCTAGGTCGCTGCACGTCGGCCTAGGTCGCTGCACGTTGCCTAGGACTTTGGCCTAT
>CM067550.1:27115238-27122738 GCA_034509755.1 Anisodus tanguticus | reverse complement strand
TTAATGAATGCCGAACTTATTTGATTAGATACGCAACCCCTTACATACTTTACTACCTATATCTACTAGGTAAAACCTTAAGATTTTGGTAGGCAAAATATATAGGATTGCATTTGATTTCTTTATTTTGAGAATGCTTGCTTAAATATATTTGTATAACTTAAGCAAAGCCCTGTAATTTAACACCGGGCCTGTCCGGATTTAGGCTCCTTCTTTTGTCCCTAGATAAATATGTATAATTAACACTAAGCCTTGTAATTTGACACCGGGCCTGTCCGGTTATCTATTGCGTACTTTTATTATCTTGTGTAATTGTAAAAGTTCGCACAACTGTATTTATCGGGCTTGTCCGGATTTAGATTCAGGCTAATTATACTTGGTAATCTGGGACATGGGGAAAAGAAAAAAGGAAAATAAAGTCTTCAAGCCGTTAAACATACGACTGGGTCAGGCGCCCATTGAGGTAGGGATCAACGACCCCATTGCCTTCCCTCCAATTGCCCCCGGCCCCGCTTTAAAATAGACCGCAGGCAATGGTCTTCAAGTGGGGGGAGACAATGAGGGTGAGAATATTATATTGGCTAAGGAGGGAGCTTCGGACTTCACTCCCTCCTCAGTCACTCTTGGTTCTGAAGACACTGCCTCGGAATCAGGCAGTACAAACTGTGACAAGGCAGAGGTAGAGGAAACTAAGAAGAAAAATCAAGGTGACGGTGTAAGCCAGAACAAGAAAGCTTATGCGTCAGTGGTTAAAGGCAACAGAAACGTCTCCAATGGGAAACGTCTTCATTTCGTTAAAGAAAGTTGTCAGGATGGGCCGGTGGAACTAGCCAGAGCCGACATTGATGACCTCACTGAAACATGGGGTTATCTATTAATTGGCTACTTTGCAGGGACTTTCCCGGGAAACATAGCACTTATGAAGCTATGTAGATCATGGGGAGTCACATACAGATTCACTGTTCATGCTTCAGGATGGATTGTCTTCAAATTCAACACCGAGGCAGAAAAGGAAAAGGTTATGGCCAATGGGCCACATTTTGTCTACAGCACCCCCCTTCTGTTGAAGGACATTCCACACTATTTTACTTTTGACAGGGAGGATATATATACAGTACCTATTTGGGTACGATTACCGTCCCTACCACTCGAACTCTGGTGTTTCAAATGAGTTCGTGGGTCGTTCTGCTGCGCAGGTTTCGATAATGATCCTTCCGCCGTTTCACCTACGGAAACCTTGTTACGACTTCTCCTTCCTCTAAATGATAAGGTTCAATGGACTTCTCGCAACGTCGAGGGCGGCGAACCGCCCACGTCGCCGCGATCTGAATATTTCACCGAATCATTCAATCGGTAGGAGCGACGGGCGGTGTGTACAAAGGGCAGGGACGTAGTCAACGCTAGCTGATGACTCGCGCTTACTAGGAATTCCTCATTGAAGACCAACAATTGCAATGATCAATCCCCATCATGATGAAATTTCAAAGATTACCCGGGCCTGTCGGCCAAGGTTATAAACTCGTTGAATACATCAGTGTATCGCGCATGCGGCCCAGAACATCTAAGGGCATCACAGACCTGTTATTGCCTCAAACTTCCGCGGCCTAAAAGGCCGTAGTCCTTCTAAGAAGCAGGCCGCGGAGGGATACCTCCGCATATCTAGTTAGCAGGCTGAGGTCTCGTTCGTTAACGGAATTAACCAGACAAATCGCTCCACCAACTAAGAACGGCCATGCACCACCACCCATAGAATCAAGAAAGAGCTCTCAGTCGGTTCCTTGAACTACAAAGTTCCTCTCACCCCCATTTGGGGGCTGGGATTAACACTTAAGGGACTTACTCTCAAGACCAACATATTACCAAGTTCAAAAGTCTTCCGAGCAACACTACAATCCTTTGAAGACCGCGGTAATGTCAAGCTAAGTGCTCTACTCTTCTACACTCCTCCAGGTGATATCCTTCATTTTTTTGCACTACTTTCATCCTTGTTAAGTGACGGTATCGCCTATTTTGCTGTATTAGTTGTAAGTTCACCCGTTTCCATTTGTTTATGATTATTGTCTTCCTTCGGAAAAATGATTGTCTTGCTGCTTGGGAACACTTTCGGGTATCCCATGAACTCCTTTGCTCTTCGTCTCTTTTGATTATACTGACCTTAGGTTCATATGTTCATATAATGCTTAGGACTCCCGCCCTCATTTGACCTAACCTCCCGTTTTAGATCTTATCCTTAGATTAGTCGTTCTCGGGTAGTGTATGCATTTGATTGGAGTTTCGGAAGTTCTTGCATATTTGTTGTGGGTGTGCGTTAAAATTCCAGTGCTTGGCAAGATTTTCTTAGTTATTATGCATGGAATACTCACTGATAGTCTCCGTATTGTATTTGCTATTCTTATTTGCATTTAGACTATTCTAATTTGTGTGCATTGCATTAGGTGTTCTTCACGTTCTTGGTGTTCTTGGTGTTCTTACGAAATTCATCTGATATTATTGAAGATTGTTATTATCTTTAGGTGTTAGATCCTTTTCGCGTTAGTTTGACTTCATTTTCGTGTTTCCCTATACGATTTTGAATTAATTGAACTTGACCGATTGATTGTTACGTTTTGCGTTTTCCGTGTATGCATTAGCTAGTAGGGAAGTTTGCATCTTTTCATATTACCTCTTTTAGCTTAGGCACAACCCCCCTTGTTGACTCCTCGGCCAGCGTGTGCACGCATTACCTTATTTGTGCAAACACACGCTGCCTCACGAAAAGGCAGCCTGCCCCTTTGCCTTTTTAGGCATTGCGGACTGTCCGAGGATAGAGCCTTGCTTTGTATAGTGGTTAATAGTTTGCCCCTTGCCTTTATACTTTGTGTATTCTTGAGGCCTACTTGGCCAGCTTGTGTGTGCCCCTTACCATTTTTGTGCAAACATTTGCTGAACCTAGGAAGTCAAAGCTACTCCTTTGCCATATTTGGCTTTCGGACTGTCCGAGGCTCCTTGGCCAACGTGAGTGTGTCTTACCCAATTTGTGCAAACACTAGCTGCTCTAGAGAAGTCAACCCTGCCTCATTACCATATTTGGCTATTCGGGTTGCCCGAGACTTTACCCTTAATAGACTTGTTTCTATTTGGTGTAGAGTAATATCGGACGATTAAAGTATAGTGTATTAGGCGGATGATTATGTGATTTGATTAGTTGGCTTAAATATTTTGATCTACCTTGTCTTGGACAAAGCTACATCATCTTGTAGGTACGCAAAGAAGTAATACGGGACGAATCGAGCTCAACTATAGAACGTTGCATTTCCGTATTTACAATATTTCCATGTAATTTGAAACCCGGGCCTGTCCGGATATCTTTGATTGTATAATTCTATTGTTTCTAGAGTCGTTAAGATTAAAGAGTCGTGGAACAAAGGATGACTATAAGCACGCAATAGCCCAGTGTCCTTAAAGTGTTCACGAGGAAACTCGTTCGAACCAAAGAGGCACGCACCAACGGGTACCCTTTAATCCTTATTGAGTATTCATTCACGCAATTCCTTACGTATTTTGCTACCTATACCTGCTAGGATAGCCTAAAGATATCGGTAGGCAAATATAATTAGGATTGCGAACCGGCCTATACATTGATGAATGCCGAACTTATTTGATTAGATACGCAACCCCTTACATACTTTACTACCTATATCTACTAGGCAAAACCTTAAGATTTTGGTAGGCAAAATATATAGGATTGCGTTTGGTTAATTTATTTTGTGAATGCTTGCTTAAAATATAATTGTATATCTTAAACAAGCTCTGTAATTTAACTCCAGGCCTGTCCGGATTTAGCTTCCTTCTCTTGTTCCTAGATAAATTTGTATAAATAACACTAAGCCCTGTAATTTGACACCGAGACTGTCCGGTTATATATAGCGTACTTTCATAATCTAATTGTAAAAGTTCGCACAAATTGTATTTACCGGGCCTGTCCGGACTTAGATTCAGGTTTAATTATACCTTGTAATCTGGGACATGGGAAAAAGAAAAAAGAAAAAGGAGGTTTTTAAGCCGCTAAACATACGACTGGGTCAAGCACCCATTGAGTTAGGTATAAATGACCCCGTTGTCTTCCCTCCAATTGCCCCCGCCCCCATTTTAACAGGGAACGCAGGCAATGGTCTTCAAGTGGGGGGAGACAATGAGGGTGAGAATATTATATTGGCTAAGGAGGGAGCTTCGGACTTCACTCCCTCCTCGGTCACTCTTGGTTCTGAAGACACTGCCTCGGAATCAGGCAGTACAAATTGTGACAAGGCAGAGGTAGAGGAAACTAAGAAGAAAAATCAAGGTGACGGTGTAAGCCAGAACAAGAAAGCTTATGCGTCAGTGGTTAAAGGCAACAGAAACGTCTCCAATGGGAAACGTCTTCATTTCGTTAAAGAAAGTTGTCAGGATGGGCCGGTGGAACTAGCCAGAGCCGACATTGATGACCTCACTGAAACATGGGGTTATCTATTAATTGGCTACTTTGCAGGGACTTTCCCGGGAAACATAGCACTTATGAAGCTATGTAGATCATGGGGAGTCACATACAGATTCACTGTTCATGCTTCAGGATGGATTGTCTTCAAATTCAACACCGAGGCAGAAAAGGAAAAGGTTATGGCCAATGGGCCACATTTTGTCTACAGCACCCCCCTTCTGTTGAAGGACATTCCACACTGTTTTACTTTTGACAGGGAGGAGATATGTACAGTACCTATTTGGGTACGATTATCGTCCCTACCACTCGAACTCTGGAATGAAATGGCTTTAAGTCGCATCCTCTCACGGATTGGGAGGCTTATTGGGACCGATAAGCTCACAAATAACAAAGGCCAAACCTCTTATGCTCGTGCCCTAGTGGAGATAGACCTCTCAAAGGAGGTAGTTCATTCTGTTGAACTAAAGCTTTGGGATGATACCCACATAGACCAAGAAATTATTTATGAGAAGAGGCCAGGTTATTGTAATGAGTGCAAGCAGATCGGGCACTATACGGATGGGTGCGAGAAGCACAAGGCCGAAGTTAAGAGACATACGCAGGGGAAAGGTGTGATCTACACCCCCAATGCCACGACAAAAGGGGTGCACACCTATCTAACCAAGGAAGGACAGGAACACGGCCGTGTTATTAGCGAAACTGGTGGCCAGCCCTCGGGGGTGCAAACCGGGGCTGGCAAAGGTAGGACTTTGGGTGACATAGAGAATGATGGCCAGCCCTCGGGGACACAGACCGGGGTTGGCACAGGTCGGACTCTAGACACTCCGCATATGGATGGCCAACCCGCGGTGATTCAGACCGGGGTTGGAAAAGGTCGGATATTAGAAAAGGAGGATAAGGAGAAGAGTGAAATGAGCAAGGTCACGGATGACCAGCCTTCGGGGTCACAAACCGAGGCTGGTAAAGGTGGGAACAACAAGGATACGGCTAAGGAGCAAATCTTTGCACCCCAAACCGTACGATCAAAAGGTGCAGGAGGGTGCACCACATCGCATGACCATAGTGCCATTAGCCCGGCTGTGAAGCAGTCAGCCATATTCACAAAACTTGCGGCTACGCATGGCAATATTGGGGAGGAAAATGAAATAGATCGAAAGGCCAGGACCTCACTATAAATGGCTATGGCACAAGGTGCTGGACAAGACGGGAGTTCATCTGGAGGCCAGCTTACGGGGTCATAGACCGCGGCTGGCAAAGGTCGGACAAAGCTAGCAGCCCAACCCATCGGCCCCACGGCTAGGGAGGGGAAATATGGGAACCACGACCAAGAGAGTAAGGATACTCCGGATGTGGACGGTTTCATGGAGGTAAAAAGAAAGGGGAAGCCGAAAGGTAACCTCGGTAGCCAGAACCTATCCTTCCCCTTGAGCAGAATGACGACCCTTACTTCCAAAAAGAAGGGTCAAAACAATGACACCCAGCCGGCCGCAAATACTGAGGATAGCATGAAGGGGACTATCCCCCTTCAGTTATCTAAATGATTATCGCTTCTTGGAACATAAGGGGGCTGCACAAGTCCTCAGAGCAAAAGGAGATCAGCTCCATAGTGCACGAGGAGAATATTGATGTTTTTGGCATCCTGGAATCCAAGCTAAACCACTCTTCCCTTCAATGTTTTTGGGCTTCCAAATTCAAGAATTGGAAGGTGTTGGACAACTTCGGGCATCACCCGGCAGGGAGAATTTTTATTATTTATAACCCTACTAAGGTCAAGCTCCAGGTTCTGGATATCAACCCGCAGGCTATCCACTGCGGCATCACTTGTCTGGTTTCCTCAAGATTATTCTATGCCACATTCGTCTACGGGTTCCATTCTACGGTAGCTCGATGAGCCCTATGGGACAAACTAAGAGACTACGGGACTTATATCTCGCAGCCTTGGATAGTCCTTGGGGATTTCAACACGGTGATGAGGGAAGAAGAAAGATACAACATGGCACCTATTAGTAACTACGAGATGAAAGACGTCATTGATCGTTGTAGCGATTTGGGACTCTCGGATATGAACTCTACAGGTTGTGAGTTCACTTTCAACCCGGACAACAAATTTAGCAAGCTTGATAGGGCTCTCATCAATGGAGTTTGGTTGCAAGAGGGATGGTATGGTAATGCACATTTCCGTCGGTCCGGGCCCTTCTCGGACCATACGCCGTGCATTGTCTCTATTTTGGATCCCCCGAGGCCGAAGAACAAACCTTTTAAATTCCTGAATATGTGGACTGCACATGCGAAATTTGGAAATATTATAGTGGATGCTTGGGGAAGGGACATTCCGGGCACTGCCCAATTTACTTTGTGTCGTCGCCTGTATAGTCTCAAAAGACCATTGAGGTACCTCAACACAATGGATTTCTCCCATATCTCAATGAGGGTCAAAAGAGCAAAAGAGGAGCTTGATATAGCGCAAAAAAAAGCTTTGGATAACCCGCACTTGGATCATCTGCATGTGAGGGTTACGGAGCTCAAGCACAACTCTAATGCCCTTATTGAGGCGGAAATGAGTTATCTTCGACAGCTTGCCAAATGTGAGCACCTTAAACTTAGTGACAGGTGCACCAAGTTCTTTCACGCCATGGTCAAGAGCAACTCAAAGAGAAACTTTATTGCGGTGACGGAGAAGAGGGATGGCACACACACGACCTCTATTGACCAAGTTGCCTTGGAATTCATATCTTATTATAAAGGACTCCTTGGAACTAGGGAGGATTGTGAGCCGATTGATGTTGGTATCATTGCTTCAGGCAAGTGCCTCTCGGTGGAACAAGGAGATGACCTTATACGCACTGTCACGGATGCAGAGATCAAAGGAGTGCTTTTCGGTATTGGCGAGGACAAAGCACCAGGTCCGGATGGTTTCTCCTCGGGTTTCTTCAAAAAGGCCTGGAATATTGTGGGTAAGGATTTTTGTGATGCGGTAAAGGAATTCTTCCAATCTGGCAAGCTACTCAAACAGGTCAACCACACCACTATAGTCCTTGTCCCGA
>CM067550.1:27100238-27105238 GCA_034509755.1 Anisodus tanguticus | reverse complement strand
CAATACATTAGGGTATTGCTGTCTGAGGTTCCGTGTTCGAGTCCTCTGATCAGCGAGAGTGGAACTGTGTTCCCCCAAAAAAATCCCTCCATACGCGTAGGGCCAAGCGGTGTATACTAATCCATTGGGCCAGGCCGGGGTGGGGTTTTCTGGGGTATGGGGCCGTAATACGGTGGTACCAGTCACTTTAAAAAGTTTACCCTACCACAGGTTTAAAGAGCTCTCAGTCAAAAATGGTCTAGCTTCTCTCTAGCTTTCTCACTCTAAAATCGTCCAAGACCAAACAAAGTTACAAGAGGGCATCTCTTGGCTTGAATCTTGTTCAAGTGCTTTGTTAGAGTCATTAGATTAAAAGTGGGAAATCATTCACAAGAGAATTGCTTCGGTCGAAACACATTTTTTTGACGATTGATGGAAGAGGCGAAGAACATGAAGCTCTCGGTCTCTCCCAACTTGTATAAGTGAGGCGTGAGTTGGGCATTAATTCACCCACACTTACTCTCCCTCTTACATTTATGAGAAGCAAGCTATCTTGAGAATCTTTTAAGGAAGTTGAAGACTTTGCATTTATTAAAGGTTCACTACTCAGTTCCGGCTAGGGCCTTACATAACTTCATCCCTCTTCACTTCTCTTTTGTTTATTTCCGTCGGTTCCTTGAACTACTAAGTTCCTCCCACCCCCCTTTGGGGGATGGGATTAACACTTAGGGGTGCTAATATCAAAACCTACTTATTACCAAGTTCAAAAGTCTACCAAGCAATACTACAATCCATTGAAGACCGCGGTAAGCTCAAGCTAAGTGTTCTACTCTTCTTCGCTCCTCCAGGTGATATCCTTCATTTTATGCACTACTTTCATCCTTGTTAAGTGACGGTATTACCTGTTTTGCTGTATTAGTTGTTAGTTCACCCGTTTCCATTTGTTTATGATTCTTGCCTTCTTTCGGAAAATTGATTGTTTGCTGCTTGGGAACACTTTCGGGCATCTCTTGAACCCCTTTGCTCTTGGTCCCTTTTGATTATACTTACCTTAGGTTCATATGTTCATATAATGCTTAGGACTGCCGCCCTTGTCTGACCTTACCTCCCAATTTAGATCTTATACTTAGATTAGGCGTTCTCGGGTAGTGTTTGTGTTGTTTTTGAGTTTCGGAAGTTCTTGAGTATTTGCTGAAGGTGGGCTTCAAAATTCCAGTGCTTAGAAAGGTTTTATTAGTTATTATGCATGAGATACTTTCTGATAGTCTCCGTATTGTATTTGCTATTCTTATTTGCACTTAGACTATTCTAATTTGCGTGCTTTGCTTACGGTGTTCTTCACGTTCTTCGTGTTCTTGGTGTTCTTATGAAATTCATCTAATATTATTGAAGATTGTTATTATCTTTAAGTGTTAGATCCATTTCGCGTTAGATTGACTTCAATTTCGTGTTTCCCTATACGATTTTGAATTAATTGAACTTGACCAATTGATTGTAACGTTTTGCCTTTTCCGTGTATGCATTAGCTAGTAGGTAAGGTTGCATCTTTTCGTATTACCTCTTTTAGCTTAGGCACAACCTCCCTTGTTGACTCCTCGGCCAGCGTGTGTACGCATTACCTTATTTGTGAAAACACACGCTGCCTCACGTAAAGGCAGCCTGCCCCTATGCCATTTTAGGCATTGCGGACTGTCCGAGGATAGAGCCTTGCTTTGTCTAGTGGTTAATAGTTTGCCCCTTGCCTTTCTACTTTGTGTATTGTTGAGGCCTACTTGGCCAGCTTGTGTGTGCCCCTTACCATTTTTGTGCAAACATTTGCTGAACCTAGGAAGTCAAAGCTACTCCTTTGCCATATTTGGCTTTCGGACTGTCCGAGGCTCCTTGGCCAACCTGAGTGTGTCTTACCCAATTTGTGCAAACACAAGCTGCTCTAGAGAAGTCAACCCTGCCTCCTTACCATATTTGGCTTCTCGGGTTGCCCGAGACTTTACCCTTGATAGACTTGTTTCTATTTGGTGTAGAGTAATATCGGACGATTAAAGTAAAGTGTATTAGGCGGATGATTATGTGATTTGATTAGTTGGCTTAAATATTTTGATCTACCTTGTCTTGGCCACAGCTACATCATCTTGTAGGTACGCAAAGAAGTAATACGAGACGAATCGAGCTCAACTATAGAACTTTGCATTTCCGTATTTACAATATTTCCATGTAATTTGAAACCCGGGCCTGTCCGGATATCTTTGATTGTATAATTCTATTGTCTCTAGAGTCATTAAGATTAAAGAGTCGTGGAACAAAGGACGACTATAAGCACGCAATAGCCTAGTGTCCTTAGAGTGTTCACGAGGAAACTCGTTCGAACCAAAGAGGCACGCACCAACGGGTACCCCTTAATCCTTATTGATTATTCATTCACGCAATTGCTTACGTATTTTACTACCTATACCTGCTAGGCTAGCCTAAAGATATCGGTAGGCAAATATAATTAGGATTGCGAACCGTCCTATACATTGATGAATGCCGAACTTATTTGATTAGATACGCAACCCCTTACATACTTTACTACCTATATCTACTAGGCAAATCCTTAAGATTTTGGTAGGCAAAATATATAGGATTGCGTTTGGTTTCTATATTTTGAGAATGCTTGCTTAAATATAATTGTATAACTTAAGCAAAGCCCTGTAATATAACACCGGACCTGTCCGGATTTAGATTCCTTCTTTTATCCCTAGATAAATTTGTATAATTAACGCTAAGCCTTGTAATTTGACACCGGGCCTGTCCGGTTATCTATTGCGTACTTTCATTATATTGTGTAATTGTAAAAGTTCGCACAATTGTATTTACCGGGCCTGTCCGGATTTAGATTTAGGCTAATTATACGTTGTAATCTGGGACATGGGAAAAAGAAAAAAGAAAAAGGAGGTTTTCAAGCCATTAAATATACGACTGGGTCAGGCGCCCATTGAGGTAGGGATCAACGACCCCGTTGCCTTCCCTCCAATTGCCCCCGGCCCCGCTTTAAAACGGACCGCAGGCAATGGTCTTCAAGTGGGGGGAGACAATGCAGGTGAGAAGATTATATTGGCTAAGGAGGGAGCCTCGGACTTCACTCCCTCCTCGGTCACGCTTGGTTCTAAAGACACTGCCTTAGAATCAGGCAGCACAAATTGTGAAAAGACAGAGGTAGAGGGAAATGTGAAGAAAAACCAAGGAGAGGGCGTAAGCCAGAATAAAAAAGCTTACGCGTCTGTGGTTAAAGGCAACAGGAACGTTTCCAATGGGAAACGACTTCACTACATCAAAGAAAGTTGTCAAGACGGGCCGGTGGAACTAGCCAGAGCAGACATCGACGACCTCACCAACACATGGGGTTATATTCTGATTGGTTACTTTGCGGGGACATTCCCGGGTAACATAGCTCTTATGTAGCTATGTAGATCATGGGGAGTCACATACCGGTTCACAGTACATGCTTCGGGTTGGATTGTATTCAAATTCAACAGTGAGGCAGACAGAGAAAAGGTTATGGCTAATGGGCCATATTTTGTGTACAGCACTCCCCTTCTGCTGAAGGACATTCCGCACTGTTTCACTTTTGACAGGCAGGAGATATGTACCCTACCTATCTGGGTACGACTACCGTCTCTACCACATGAACTATGGAATGAAATGGCTTTGAGCCGCATACCTTCGCGGATTGGGAGGCCAATTGGGACTGATAAACTCACGAATGACAAGGGTCAAGCTTCATATGCTCGTGCCCTGGTAGAAATTGACCTCTCAAATGAGGTGGTTCACTCAGTTGAACTAAAGCTTTGGGATGGTACACACATTGACCAGGAACTTGTTTATGAAAGGAGACCGGGTTATTGTAATGAGTGCAAACAAATTAGGCACTACACGGATGGGTGCGAAAAGCACAAGGCCGAAATTAAGAGACGAATGCAAGGGAAAGGTGTGATCCACACCCCCAATGCCACGGCAAAAGGGGTGCACACCTATCTAAGCAAAGAAGGACGTGAACACGGCCATGATATTGGTACTACAACGACCGAGGATGAGAGGAATGCTAAAACTGGTGGCCAGCCTTCCGGGGTACAAATCGGGGCTGGCAAAGGTCGGACTGTATTCAGGAAACAAAATGGTACGGGTAAGGCCCAGGCGGCGGACAAGTCGAGTGAAGGGGAGAACATGCCTAAGGGTGTGCAATCTGATGGCCAGCCTTCCGGGGTACAAACCGGGGCTGGCAAAGGTAGGACTTTAGGTGACATAGAGGAGGATGGCCAGCCCTTGGGGACACAGACCGTGGTTGGCACAGGTCGGACTCTAGACACATTCCCTATAGATGTCCAACTCGCGGGGACATAGACCGAAGTTGGCAAAGGTCGGATATTAGAAAAGGAGGCTAAGGAGAAGAGCGAAATGAGCAAGGCCATGGATGGCCAGTCCTCGGGGTCACAAACCGAGGCTGGCAAAGGTGGGAACAACAAGGTTACGGCTAAGGAGCAGATATTTGCACCTCAAACCATACGATCAAAAGGTGCAGGAGGGTGCACCACATCGCAAGACCATAGTGCCATCAGTCCGGCTGTGAAGCAGTCAGCCGTATTCACAAAACTTGCGGCTATGCATGGCAATATTGGGGAGAAAAATGAAATAGACCGAAAGGCCAGGACCTCACTAGAAATGGCTATGGCACAAGGTGCTGGACAAGACGGGAGCTCATCTGGAGGCCAGCTTACGGGGTCACAGACCGCGGCTGGCAAAGGTCGGACAAATCTAGCAGCCCAACCCGTCGGCCCCACGGCTAGGGAGGGGAAAGGGGGGAACCACGACCGGGAGAGTAAGTATACTCCGGATGTGGACGGATTCATGGAGGTAAAGTGAAAGGGGAAGCCGAAAGGTAATCTTGGTAGCCAGAACCTATCCTTCCCCCTGAGCAGAATGACGACCCTTACTTCCAAAAAGAAGGGTCAAAGCAATGACTGACAACATACACCTCGCTCAGGAGC
>CM067550.1:27085238-27087738 GCA_034509755.1 Anisodus tanguticus | reverse complement strand
GTCCTATGTCGCTGCATGTTGGCATAGGTTATGGTCGTGCCAGGACGTCGGCCTATGTCGCCTCACGTCATGCCAGGACGGCGGCCTATGTTGCCGAACGTCGGCCTTAGTCGTTGCAATCCGGGCTATACTACACCTCTCAAGTCATTTCACAAAGTCGGACTAGAGTCAAGCTCAACAGGGTCTTCTTTCCCCGCTGATTCTGCCAAGCCCGTTCCCTTGGCTGTGGTTTCGCTGGATAGTAGACAGGGACAGTGGGAATCTCGTTAATCCATTCATGCGCGTCACTAATTAGATGACGAGGTATTTGGCTACCTTAAGAGAGTCATAGTTACTCCCGCCGTTTACCCGCGTTTGGTTGAATTTCTTCACTTTGACATTCAGAGCACTGGGCAGAAATCACATTGCGTAAACATCCGTCGGGACCATCGCAATGCTTTGTTTTATTAAACAGTCGGATTCCCCTTGTCCGTACCAGTTCGAGTGGCTGTTCGACGCCCGAGGAAGGCCCCGAAGGAGCCGTTCCCGGTCCGTCCCCCGGCCGGCACGCGGCGACCCGCTCTCACCGCGGGAGCAGCTCGAGCAGTCCACCGACAGCCGACGGGTTCGGGATAGGGACCCCCGGGCCCAGCCCTCAGAGCCAATCCTTTTCCCGAAGTTACGGATCCATTTTGCTGACTTCCCTTGCCTACATTGTTCCATCGACCAGAGGTTGTTCACCTTGGAGACCTGATGCGGTTATGAGTACAACCGGGTGTGGACGGCACTCGGTCCTCCGGATTTTCAAGGGCCGCCGGGAGCGCACCGGAAACCACGCGACGTGCGGTGCTCTTCCAGCCACTGGACCCTACCTCCGGCTGAGCCGTTTCCAGGGTGGGCAGTCTCCTTCGGCTTTGGGCTTTGTACAATCCTTCCAAGCCACAATGGGGTGCTTGGAACGCCAAAGGAAAGATCGGCAGAAGCCCGTTACCTTCTCGCAAACCATGCCAAGAACGGGAAGAATAGAGAGCCAAAAGCACTCGACCCCTTGCAGGACCGATTTGATAAGCTCTAGTCTTCCTGCATAGGAAAGGGTAGTACCCATCCAAGCTGTAGTGTATCCCGAAATTTTGCTCAAGAACGGGTCATAATGCACTAACTTTAGCTTTTCCGCCGCAAGAGGGATACCAACGTAGCGGAAAGGCATGGTTCCTGCGTCAAAATTTGTGATCCATCTAATATCCTCGGAGATGTGATCCTCAACTGCCGCCATATAGATGCTAGATTTAAGAGCATTGGAGTTGAGGCCCGAGCAAATCTGGAAATTCCTCAAACAATTCATCATTATCTGGACAGAATGGGCGTCTCCCCTTGACATGAGAAGAAGATCATCCGCGAAGGCCAGGTGTGTGATCCTCAGATTTCCACACTTCGGATGAAAGTTGAAGGTCTCCCGCCTAGTAGTCTTTTTAAGCAACCTCGAAAGATACTCTAGGCAAATAACAAATAGCGTAGGGGATATAGGGTCCCCCTGCCTCAAACCTTTGCGGCCCTTGAAGTGTCCATATAAACTCCCATTGATAGAGATGGAGTAAGATGCCGTGGAGACACATTCCATGATCCAAGCTACCAACTTTTCTGGGAAGTTTAAACTAATCAAGACAGCCGTGAGGAGTTCCCAATTTACTGAGTCAAACGCCTTCCGGAGATCCACCTTAAGCATACATCTGCTCGAAATTCTCTTATGGTTGTAACTCCTGAGAAGCTCCTGAGCGAGGTGTATGTTGTCAGTCATACTCCTCCCTTGAACAAACGCTGAATGCGCCGGATCAATAATATCCGGAAGGACCAATTCTAATCTCGAGGCAATAATCTTGGTGATTACCTTGTATAAAATATTGCAGCATGAGATAGGCCTGAAGTCCCCCACTGTTGGGCAGTGCGAAGCTTTCGGGACAAGGGCTATAGTGGTGTGGTTGACCTGCTTGAGTAGCTTGCCAGATTGGAAGAATTCCTTTACCGCATCACAAAAATCCTTACCCACAATATTCCAGGCCTTCTTGAAGAAACCCGAGGAGAAGCCATCCGGACCTGGTGCTTTGTCCTCGCCAATACCGAAAAGCACTCCTTTGATCTCTGCATCCGTGACAGTGCGTACAAGGTCATCTCCTTGTTCCACCGAGAGGCACTTGCCTGAAGCAATGATCCCAACATCAATCGGCTCACAATCTTCCCTAGTTCCAAGGAGTCCTTTATAATGTGATATGAATTCCTCAGTAACTTGGTCAGTAGATGTCGTGAGTGAGCCATCCCTCTTCTCCGTCACCGCAGTAAAGTTTCTCTTTGAGTTGCTTTTGACCATGGCGTGAAAGAACTTGGTGCACCTGTCACTAAGTTTAAGGTGCTCACATTTGGCAAGCTGTCGAAGATAACTCATTTCCGCCTCGATAAGTGCATTAGAGTTGTGCCTGAGCTCCGTAACCCTCACATGCAGATGATCCAGGTGCGGGTTATCCAAAGC
>CM067550.1:27077738-27082738 GCA_034509755.1 Anisodus tanguticus | reverse complement strand
GGTGGGACCAGTCACTTTAAAAAGTTTACGCTACCACAGTTTTATCCAAAGTATTTGGCCCAGTGGCCAATACATTATGGTATTGTTGTCTGAGGTTCCGTGTTCTAGTCCTCTGATCAGCGAGAGTGGAACTGTGTTCCCCTAAAAAAATCCCTCCATACGCGTTGGGCCAAGCGGTGTATACTAATCCGTAGGGCCAGGCCGGAGGTGGGGTTTTCTGGGGTATAGGGCCATAATGCGGTGGGACCAGTCATTTTAAAAAGTTACCCTACCACTGTTCATCCAAAGTGTTTGGCCCAGTGGCCAATACATTAGGGTATTGTTGTCTGAGGTTCCGTGTTCGAGTCCTCTGATCAGCGAGAGTGGAACTGTATTCCCCAAAAAAATCCCTCCATTCGCGTAGGGCCAAGCGGTGTATACTAATCCGTAGGGCCAGGCCGGAGGTGGGGTTTTCTGGGGTATGGGGCCGTAATGCGGTGGGACCAGTCACTTTAAAAAGTTTACCCTACCACAGTTTTTAGTCCAAACGCTCTAGCTTCTCTCTAGCTTTTTCACTCTAAAAATCGTCCAAAACTTTAACAAAGTTACAAGAGAGCATCTCTTGGCTTGAATCCTATTCAAGTGCTTTGTTAGGGTCATTAGATTAAAAGTGAGAAATCATTCACAAGAGGATTGCTTCGGCCGAAACACATATTTGACGATTGATGGAAGAATTGAAGAACTTTCATCTTGTAGCTTTCGATCTCTCCAAACTTGTATAAGTTCGGAGTGAGTTGAGGATTAATTCTCCCACACTTACTCTCCTTCTTACATTTTTGAGAAGTAAGCTATTTTGAGAAACATTTAAGGAAGTTGAAGACTTTGCATTTATTGAAGGTTCACTACTCCTTCTCGGCTAGGAGCTTATATAACTACATTCCTCTTCACTTCTCTTTTGTTTATATCCGTCGGTTCCTTGAACTACAAAGTTCCTCTCACCCTCCTTTGGGGGCTGGGATTAACACTTAGGGGTGCTACTATCAAAACCAACATATTACCAAGTTCAAAAGTCTACCGAGCAACACTACAATCCTTTTGAAGACCGCGGTAATCTCAAGCTAAGTGTACTACTCTTCTACGCTCCTCCAGGTGATATCCTTCATTTTATGCACTACTTTCATCCTTGTTAAGTGACGGTATCGCCTGTTTTGCTGTATTAGTTGTTAGTTCACCCGTTTCCATTTGTTTATGATTCTTGCCTTCTTTCGGAAAATTTGATTGTTTGTTGCTTGGGAACACTTTCGGGCATCTCTTGAACCCCTTTGCTCTTGGTCCCTTTTGATTATACTTACCTTAGGTTCATATGTTCATATAATGCTTAGGACTGCCGCCCTTGTCTGACCTAACCTCCCGATTTAGATCTTATACTTAGATTAGGCGTTCTCGGGTAGTGTTTGTGTTGTTTTTGAGTTTCGGAAGTTCTTGAGTATTTGCTGAAGGTGGGATTCAAAATTCCAGTGCTTAGAAAGGTTTTCTTAGTTATTATGCATGAGATACTTACTGATAGTCTCCGTATGGTATTTGCTATTCTTATTTGCACTTAGACTATTCTAATTTGCGTGCTTTGCATACGGTGTTCTTCACGTTCTTCGTGTTCTCCGTGTTCTTGGTGTTCTTGGTGTTCTTATGAAATTCATCTAATATTATTGAAGATTGTTATTATCTTTAAGTGTTTGATCCTTTTCGCGTTAGATTGACTTCAATTTCGTGTTTCCCTATACGATTTTGAATTAATTGAACTTGACCGATTGATTGTAACGTTTTGCCTTTTCCGTGTATGCATTAGCTAGTAGGTAAGGTTGCATCTTTTCGTATTACATCTTTTAGCTTAGGCACAACCTCCCTTGTTGACTCCTCGGCCAGCGTGTGTACACATTACCTTATTTGTGCAAACACACGCTGCCTCACGTAAAGGCAGCCTGCCCCTTTGCCATTTTAGGCATTGCGGACAGTCCGAGGATAGAGCCTTGCTTTGTCTAGTGGTTAATAGTTTGCCCCTTGCCTTTCTACTTTGTGTATTGTTGAGGCCTACTTGGCCAGCTTGTGTGTGCCCCTTACCATTTTTGTGCAAACTTTGCTGAACCTAGGAAGTCAAAGCTACTCCTTTGCCATATTTGGCTTTCGGACTGTTTGAGGCTCCTTGGCAAACGTGAGTGTGTCTTACCCAATTTGTGCAAACACAAGCTGCTCTAGCGAAATCAACCCTGCCTCCTTACCATATTTGGCTTCTCGGGTTGCCCGAGACTTTACCCTTGATAGACTTGTTTCTATTTGGTGTAGAGTAATATCGGACGATTAAAGTATAGTGTATTAGGCGGATGATTATGTGATTTGATTAGTTGGCTTAAATATTTTGATCTACCTTGTCTTGGCCAAAGCTACATCATCTTGTAGGTACGCAAAGAAGTAATACGGGACGAATCGAGCTCAACTATAGAACTTTGCATTTTCGTATTTATAATATATCCATGTAATTTGAAACCCGGGCCTGTCCGGATATCTTTGATTGTATAATTCTATTGTCTCTAGAGTCGTTAAGATTAAAGAGTCGTGGAACAAAGGACGGTTATAAGAACGCAATAGCCCAGTGTCCTTAGAGTGTTCACGAGGTACCCCTTAATCCTTATTGATTATTCATTCACGCAATTCCTTACGTATTTTACTACCTATACCTGCTAGCCTAGCCTAAAGATATCGGTAGGCAAATATAATTAGGATTGCGAACCGTCCTATACATTGAAGAATGCCAAACTTATTTGATTAGATACGCAACCCCTTACATACTTTACTACCTATATCTACTAGGCAAATCCTTAAGATTTTGGTAGGAAAAATATATAGGATTGCATTTGGTTTCTTTATTTTGAGAATGCTTGCTTAAATATAATTGTATAACTTAAGCAAAGCCCTGTAATTTAACACCGGGCCTGTCCGAATTTAGATTCCTTCTTTTATCCCTAGATAAATTTGTATAATTAACGCTAAGCCTTGTAATTTGACACCGGGCCTGTCTGGTTATCTATTGCGTACTTTCATTATCTTTTGTAATTGTAAAAGTTCGCACAATTGTATTTACCGGGCCTGTCCGGATTTAGATTCAGGCTAATTATACGTTGTAATCTGGGACATGGGAAAAAGAAAAAAGAAAAAGGAGGTTTTTAAGCCGCTAAACATACGTCTAGGTCAGGCACCCATTGAGGTAGGGATAAATGACCCCGTTGTCTTCCCTCCAATTGCCCCCGGCCCCACTATACAACGGACCGCAGGAAATGGTCTTCAAGTGGGGGGAGACAATACGGGTGAGAATACTACATTGGCTAAGGAGGGAGCCTCGGACTTCACTCCCTCCTCGGTCACGGTTGGTTCTAAAGACACTGCCTCAGAATCAGGCAGCACAAATTGTGAAAAGACAGAGGTAGAGGGAAATGTGAAGAAAAACCAAGGAGTCGGCGTAAGCCAGAATAAAAAAGCTTACGCGTCTGTGGTTAAAGGCAACAGGAACGTTTCCAATGGGAAACGACTTCACTACATCAAAGAAAGTTGTCAAGACGGGCCGGTGGAACTAGCCAGAGCAGACATCGACGACCTCACCAACACATGGGGTTATCTTCTGATTGGTTACTTTACGGGGACATTCCCGGGTAACATAGCTCTTATGAAGCTATATAGATCATGGGGACTCACATACCGGTTCACAGTACATGTTTCGGGTTGGATTGTCTTCAAATTCAACAGTGAGGCAGACAGAGAAAAGGTTATGGCCAATGGGCCATATTTTGTGTATAGCACTCCCCTTCTACTGAAGGACATTCCGCACTGTTTCACCTTTGACAGGCAGGAGATATGTACCATACCTATCTGGGTATGACTACCGTCTCTACCACTGGAACTATGGAATGAAATGGCCTTGAGCCGCATACTTTCGCGGATTGGGAGGCCAATTGGGACAGATAAACTCACGAATGACAAGGGTCAAGCTTCATATGCTCGTGCCTTGGTGGAGATTGACCTCTCAAAGGAGGTGGTTCACTCAGTTGAACTAAAGCTTTGGGATGGTACACACATTAACCAGAAACTTATTTATGAGAGAAGACCGGGTTATTGTAATGAGTGCAAACAAATCGGGCACTACACGGATGGGTGCGAGAAGCACAAGGCCGAAGTTAAGAGACGAATGCAAGGGAAAGGTGTGATCCACACCCCTAATGCCACGGCAAAAGGGGTGCACACCTATCTAAGCAAAGAAGGACAGGAACACGGCCGTGATATTGGTACTACAACGACCGAGGATGAGAGGAATGCTAAAACTGGTGGCCAGCCCTCCGGGGTACAAACCGGGGCTGGCAAAGGTCGGACTGTAGTTAGGAAACAAAATGGGCGAAACACGGGAAAGGCCCAGGCTGCGGACACGACGAGTGGAGGGGAGAACATACCTAAGGGTGTGCAATCCGATGGCCAGCCTTTTGGGATACAAACCGGGGCCGGCAAAAGTAGGACTTTGGGTGACTTAGAGGAGGATGGCCAGCCCTTGGAGACACAGACCGGGGTTGGCACAGGTCGGACTCTAGACACACTGCCTATGGATGGCCAACCCACGGGGATACAGACCGGGGTTGGCAAAGGTCGGATATTAGAAAAAGAGGAAAATGAGAAGAGTAAAATGAGCAAGGTCACGGATGACCAGCCTTCGGGGTCACAAACCGAGGCTGGTAAAGGTGGGAACAGGAAGGAAACGGCTAAGGAGCAGATATTTGCACCCCAAACCGTATGATCAAAAGGTGCATGAGGGTGCACCACATCGCATGACCATAGTGCCATCAGCCCGACTGTGATGCAGTCAGCCATATTTACAAAACTTGCGGCTATGCATGGCAATATTGGTGACCAAAATGAAATAGACTGAAAGGCCAGGACCTCACTAGAAATGGCTATGGCACAAGGTACTGGTCAAGACGGGAGCT
>CM067550.1:27065238-27070238 GCA_034509755.1 Anisodus tanguticus | reverse complement strand
CAAAATCAAAGTGACGGTGTAAGCCATAACAAAAAGGCTTACGCATCAGTAGTTAAAGGCAACAGAAACGTTTCCAATGGGAAACGTCTTCATTTCGTCAAGGAAAGTTGTCAGGATGGACCGGTGGAACTAGCTAGAGCCGACATCGATGACCTCACTGAAACATGGGGTTACCTATTGATTGGCTACTTTGCAGGGACTTTCCCGGGAAACATAGTTCTTATGAAGCTATGTAGATCGTGGGGGGTCACATACAGGTTCACTTTTCATGCTTCAGGTTGGATCGTCTTCAAATTCAACACTGAGGCAGAAAAGGAAAAGGTTATGGCCAATGGGCCACATTTTGTTTACAGCACCCCCCTTCTGTTGAAGGACATTCCACACTATTTTACTTTTGACAGGGAGGAGATATGTACAGTACCTATTTGGGTACGGCTACCGTCCCTACCACTCGAACTCTGGAATGAAACGGCTTTGAGTCGCATCCTCTCACGGATTGGGAGGCCAATTGGGACCGATAAGCTCACGAATGACAAAGGCCAAACCTTTTATGCTCGGGCCCTAGTGGAGATAGACCTCTCAAAGGAGGTAGTTCATTCTGTTGAACTAAAGCTTTGGGATGATACCCATATGAAAAGAGGCCAGGTTATTGTAATGAGTGCAAGCAGATCGGGCACTATACGGATGGGTGCGAGAAGCACAAGGCCGAAGTTAAGAGACGTACGCAGGGGAAATGTGTGATCCACACCCCCAATGCCACGGCAAAAGGGGTGCACACCTATCTAAGAAAGGAAGGACAGGAACACGGCCGTGTTACTAGCGGAACTGGTGGCCAGCCCTCCGGGGTACAAACCGTGGCTGGCAAAGGTCGGACTGTAGTTAGGAAACAAAATGGGCGAAACACGTGAAAGGCCCAGGCTGCGGACAAGTCTATTAGTGGGGAGAGCATGCCTACGGGTGTGCAATCTGGTGGCCAGTCTTCCGGGGTACAAACCGGGGCTGGCAAAGGTAGGACTTTGGGTGACATAGAGAATGGTGGCCAGCCCTCGGGGACACAGACCGGGGTTGGCACAGGTCGGACTCTAGACACTCCGCATATGGATGGCCAACCCGCGGTGATTCAGACCGGGGTTGGCAAAGGTCAGATATTAGAAAAGGAGGATAAGGAGAAGAGTGAAATGAGCAAGGTCACGGATGACCAGCCTTCGGGGTCACAAACCGAGGCTGGTAAAGGTGGGAACAGCAAGGATACGGCTATGGAGCAAATCTTTGCCCCCCATACCGGACGATCAAAAGGTGCAGGAGGGTGCACCACATCGCATGACCATAGTGCCATTAGCCCGGCTGTGAAGCAGTCAGCCATATTCATAAAACTTGCGGCTATGCATGGCAATATTGGGGAGGAAAATGAAATAGACCGAAAGGCCAGGACCTCACTAGAAATGGCTATGGTACAAGGTGCTGGACAAGACGGGAGTTCATCAGGAGGCCAGCTTACGGGGTCACAGACCGCGGCTGGCAAAGGTCGGACAAAGCTAGCAGCCCAACCCGTCGGCCCCACGGTTAGGGAGAGGAAAGGTGGGAACCATGACCAAGAGAGTAAGGATACTCCGGATGTGGACGGTTTCATGGAGGTAAAAAGAAAGGGGAAGACGAAAGGTAACCTCGGTAGCCAGAACCTATCCTTCCCCTTGAGCAGAATGACGACCCTTACTTCCAAAAAGAAGGGTCAAAACAATGACACCCAGCCGGCCGCAAATACTGAGGATAGCATGAAGGGGACTATCCCCCTTCAGTTATCTAAATGATTATCGCTTCTTGGAACATAAGGGGGCTGCACAAGTCCTCAAAGCAAAAGGAGATCAGCTCCATAGTGCACGGGGGAGAATATTGATGTTTTTGGCATCCTCGAATCCAAGCTAAACCACTATTCCCTTCAACGTTTTTGGGCTTCCAAATTCAAGAATTGGAAGGTGTTGGACAACTTCGGGCATCACCCGGCAGGGAGAATTTTTATTATTTATAACCCTACTAAGGTCAAGCTCCAGGTTCTGGATATCAACCCGCAGGCTATCCACTGCGGCATCACTTGTCTGGTTTCCTCAAGATTATTCTATGCCACATTCGTCTACGGGTTCCATTCTACGGTAGCTCGACGAGGCCTATGGGACAAACTAAGAGACTACGGGACTTATATCTCGCAGCCTTGGATAGTCCTTGGGGATTTCAACACGGTGAAGAGGGAAGAGGAAAGATACAACATGGCTCCTATTAGTAACTACGAGATGAAAGACGTCATTGATTGTTGTAGCGATTTGGGACTCTCGGATATGAACTCTACAGGTTGTGAGTTCACTTTCAACCGGGACAACAAATATAGCAAGATTGACAGGGCTCTCATCAATAGAGTTTGGTTGCAAGAGTGATGGTATGGTAATGCACATTTCCGTCGGTCCGGGCCTTTCTCGGACCATACGCCGTGCATTGTCTCTATTTTGGATCCCCCGAGGCCGAAGAACAAACCTTTTAAATTCCTGAATATGTGGAGTGCACATGCGGAATTTGGAAATATTATAGCGGATGCGTGGGGACGGGACATTCCGGGCACTGCCCAATTTACTTTGTGTCATCGCTTGTATAGTCTCAAAAGACCATTGAGGTACCTCAACGCAATGGATTTGTCCCATATCTCAATGAGGGTCAAAAGAGCAAAAGAGGAGCTTGATATAGCACAAAAAGAAGCTTTGGATAACCCACACCTGGATCATCTGCATGTGAGGGTTACGGAGCTCAGGCACAACTCTAATGCCCTTATCGCGGCGGAAATGAGTTATCTTCGACAGCTTGCCAAATGTGAGCACCTTAAACTTAGTGACAGGTGCACCAAGTTCTTTCACGCCATGGTCAAGAGCAACTCAAAGAGAAACTTTATTGTTGCGACGGAAATGAGGGATGGCTCACAGACGACCTCTATTGACCAATTTGCCGAGGAATTCATATCACATTATAAAGGACTCCTTGGAACTAGGGAGGATTGTGAGCCGATTGATGTTGGGGTCATTGCTTCAGGCAAGTGCCTCTCGGTGGAATAAGGAGATGACCTTGTACGCACTGTCACGGATGCAGAGATCAAAGGAGTGCTCTTCGGTATTGGCGAGGACAAAGCACCAGGTCCAGATGGATTCTCCTCGGGTTTCTTCAAGAAGGCCTGGAATATTGTGGGTAAGGATTTTTGTGATGCGGTAAAGGAATTCTTCCAATCTGGCAAGCTACTCAAGCAGGTCAACCACACTACTATTGCCCTTGTCCTGAAAGCTTTGCACTGCCCAACAGTGGGGGACTTCAGGCCTATTTCATGCTGCAATATTTTGTACAAGGTAATCACCAAGATTATTGCCTCGAGATTAGAATCGGTCCTTCCGGATATTATTGACCCGGCGCAATCAGCGTTTGTTCAAGGGAGGAGTATAACTGACTACATACACCTCGCTCAGGAGCTTCTCAGGAGTTACAACCATAAGAGAATTTCGAGCAGATGCATGCTTAAGGTGGATCTCAGGAAGGCGTTCGACTCAGTAAATTGGGAGTTCCTCACGGCTGTCTTGAGTAGTTTGAACTTCCCGGAAAAGTTGGTAGCTTGGATCATGGAATGTGTGTCCACGGCATCCTACTCCATCTCTATCAATGGGAGTTTGTATGGACACTTCAAGGGGCGCAAAGGATTGAGGCAGGGGGACCCTATATCCCCTACGCTATTTGTTATTTGCCTAGAGTATCTTTCGAGGTTGCTTAAAAAGACTACTAGGCGGGAGACCTTCAACTTTCATCCGAAGTGTGGAAATCTGAGGATCACACACCTGGCCTTCGCGGATGATCTTCTTCTCATGTCAAGGGGAGACGCCCATACTATCCAGATAATGATGAATTGTTTGAGGAATTTCCAGATTTGCTCGGGCCTCAACTCCAATGCTCTTAAATCTAGCATCTATATGGCGGGTGTTGAGGATCACATCTCTGAGGATATAAGACGGATCACAAATTTTGACACAGGAACCATGCCTTTCCGCTACCTTGGAATCCCTCTTGCGGCGGAAAAGCTAAAGTTAGTGCATTATGACCCGTTCCTGAGCAAAATTTCGGGATACACTACAGCTTGGATGAGTACTACTCTTTCCTATGCGGGAAGACTAGAGCTTATCAAATCGGTCCTGTAAGGGGTCGAGTGCTTTTGGCTCTCTATTCTTCCCGTTCCTGGCTTGGTATGCGAGAAGGTAACGGGCCTTTGCCGATCTTTCCTTTGGCATTCAAAGCACCCTATTGTGGCTTGGAAGGATTGTACGAAGCCCAAAGCCGAAGGAGGCCTGTGCATTAGAGATCTCAAGGCTTGGAATCTCTCTCTTCTTTCCAAATGTCTATGGAACATCCACCAAAAGAAGGATTCCCTCTGGATCAGGTGGATCAACCATAAATACCTGAGCAGTGCGGATAATATTTGGACTTGGAAGGCTAAGAAAGAAGATTCTCCTTTAATCAAGAGGCTGCTGGACATCCACGACATCATCCTCTCCAGAGAAGGATCTCCTGAGCTTGCAGTCACGACTATGACAAAGTGGCATGCAGACAGGTCTTGTGGCACGCTGAGTGCATATGAATATTTCAGGCCGAAAGGCCAACTAGTACATGGGCAAAGGACGTTTGGAATGCTTGTATTATACCCAAGCAATCTTTCATCTTATGGCTATGTGCTAGGAAGAGACTACGCACCAAGGATAGAATGGCCCACATGGACATTGACAGACTATGCTCACTTTGTGGGCAATCGGATGAATCACTTGCACATCTCTTTTTTACTTGCCCGGTGAGTAGATACATTTGGACGAGTATAAAGAGTTGGCTCGGGATCACTAGGGCCATGACTACCATAGACAGTGTGTTAAAATACATCAAGAAGGAGGGGCGTGGTACAGGATGGCAAGCAAAAGCCAAGCGCGTAAATCTTG
>CM067550.1:26985238-27060238 GCA_034509755.1 Anisodus tanguticus | reverse complement strand
AAGATCAATTTCATGACTCTCTACATAGCACATAATACTATCAAACCTTGAATCTCATCAAAAGTCTGTTCATAAGATCAACGGACTAATATTCACATTCATTCACATTATCTACTATGTTAAGACCATCACTAAGTTTTGAGGTTCATAGAATCATCATAAACTTCCTCAACTAGTCGACTAGCAATCTCAACACATGACAATTCACAATCACTCTTATCACAAATGTAAAAAATAGGTGGACACAAATTAATCTCACAAGAAGATCAATCCGGTCATCAAAAGGATCAGTTGGTATTGGAACCTTGAGGCAAGGAAACATGTGTGTGGAAGAATACTATGATTAGTTCCAACATGTGAAAATGAGGATCAACTTTGAAGAGGATGGATTGAATGCCATGACTAGGTTCCGTGCCGGATTGAATAAATATATTGCTTCCCAAATGAGACTCCACAACTATCAAGCTATTGATGAAATACTTGAAGTAGCTTGTCACGACCCAAATCGGAGGGCCATGATGGGCACCCGAACCTTACTTGCTAAGTATCCAAACTAGTCATTTGACGGGTAAGGTCCCCAAAGCACTCATCACATCAACAAGAGTAGGTCCCCGGTGGGAACTTAGGTCTCATCGCCCGAATTTGATATGGTACCTGTTTTAGAACAATAACTCAAAACAAACAAACACATTAGGTTAGTAAAATAAATCTCACAAGTCACTCGAGTTATGCGAACCTCTGATTTGCCTCACGAATTTTCTCCGCTAATGATTGTACCTTCGCAAAAAAACAAATTTTGAGTAAAAAACCTGAAAAGCTCTGTTATTCAATATGTATGACTGCGGGGGCACAGTCTTCGAATGCGCAGATATTGCTTTGCCAGATTCTCAAAAATGACTATAGTGGTCTGCGGTTCGTAGGTGTCATCTGCGATACAACCTGCGGTTCACATGTGTCACCTGCGAAACAACATGTGGGTGGTTCACAGGTTGTTCTTTCACTTCACAACTTTTGTGATGTCAAATCTTTTTGCGGATCCATGCTTTGGGCCTTTTCTGATTTTCCAAGGACTTGAGCCCACTTTTTCTGATTCTTTTACCTATTTTGGCCCAAAAAAAACTTTCCAACTTGAAATTAGGTGTTGGAAGATCAAATGAGACCTTTTTGCTCCTTCTTCATCAAGAACTCTATGAAGGTCTTGAAGTACACTTGAACACTTAAAGAGGAAGACACAATAAAATGGAATCAAAAGCAACCCAAAGTATACTAAACAATGGACCTTAATTGATTAACCACAATAAAGCACCTAATCTTATTCGGAGGACCTTAAGGGAATTGGTTTCCCAAGCAACCCACATTTCTAAACAAAGGTTCAATGAAAAGCTTCAAAAGCTTTCAACTCTCAAGTTCTAAAAGTGAAGCATAAACAACAATATTCAAGATAGTCTAAGCAATGAAAATGTCTTAAGGTTACTATTTATAGTCTAGGACTGATTTATTATACAGGAAACCAAAAGTGACACTCTTGGATTGTAAAAACAGCGAAAACACCGTGTCGTCACACTCTGCTCTTGACCTACGAATCGCAGACTTTGCCTTTGACATGATCTGTGATTCGTAGGTTATGTCTTTCAGTGATTGCATCATCTGCAGCTACATGGCTCTGTCAGCGGTGCGCAGACTCCACCTGTGACACCATCTGCGTTTCGCAGGTGGTGTTTTCTGCACCATTTGTTATCTTTTCACCTTCCCATTCTATCCACTTGGAAATCTCGTGATGGGCTTGACTCGTCGTGGGTGATCTTGATGAAACTCAATTTGCATAAATTTTCAACATTACAACACATACCATTATGTACTTTCAATAGTCATTTCATTGTCAAACAAAACATTATTCTTAAGAAAAGAATAATCAACTATAGTTGGTGAGTGGAATCATGTAAGTTAACTCTCAAAAAGATCAATTTCATGACTCTCTACATAGCACATAATACTATCAAACCTTGAATCTCATCAAAAGTCTGTTCATAAGATCAACGGACTAATATTCACATTCATTCACATTATCTACTATGTTAAGACCATCACTAAGTTTTGAGGTTCATAGAATCATCATAAACTTCCTCAACTAGTCGACTAGCAATCTCAACACATGACAATTCACAATCACTCTTATCACAAATGTAAAAAATAGGTGGACACAAATTAATCTCACAAGAAGATCAATCCGGTCATCAAAAGGATCAGTTGGTATTGGAACCTTGAGGCAAGGAAACATGTGTGTGGAAGAATACTATGATTAGTTCCAACATGTGAAAATGAGGATCAACTTTGAAGAGGATGGATTGAATGCCATGACTAGGTTCCGTGCCGGATTGAATAAATATATTGCTTCCCAAATGAGACTCCACAACTATCAAGCTATTGATGAAATACTTGAAGTAGCTTGTCACGACCCAAATCGGAGGGCCATGATGGGCACCCGAACCTTACTTGCTAAGTATCCAAACTAGTCATTTGACGGGTAAGGTCCCCCAAAGCACTCATCACATCAACAAGAGTAGGTCCCCCGGTGGGAACTTAGGTCTCATCGCCCGAATTTGATATGGTACCTGTTTTAGAACAATAACTCAAAACAAACAAACACATTAGGTTAGTAAAATAAATCTCACAAGTCACTCGAGTTATGCGAACCTCTGATTTGCCTCACGAATTTTCTCCGCTAATGATTGTACCTTCGCAAAAAAACAAATTTTGAGTAAAAAACCTGAAAAGCTCTGTTATTCAATATGTATGACCTGCGGGCACAGTCTTCGAATGCAGATATTGCTGCCAGATTCTCAAAAATGACTATAGTGGTCTGCGGTTCGTAGGTGTCATCTGCGATACAACCTGCGGTTCACATGTGTCACCTGCGAAACAACATGTGGGTGGTTCACAGGTTGTTCTTTCACTTCACAACTTTTGTGATGTCAAATCTTTTTGCGGATCCATGCTTTGGGCCTTTTCTGATTTTCCAAGGACTTGAGCCCACTTTTTCTGATTCTTTTACCTATTTTGGCCCAAAAAAAACTTTCCAACTTGAAATTAGGTGTTGGAAGATCAAATGAGACCTTTTTGCTCCTTCTTCATCAAGAACTCTATGAAGGTCTTGAAGTACACTTGAACACTTAAAGAGGAAGACACAATAAAATGGAATCAAAAGCAACCCAAAGTATACTAAACTATGGACCTTAATTGATTAACCACAATAAAGCACCTAATCTTATTCGGAGGACCTCAAGGGAATTGGTTTCCCAAGCAACCCACATTTCTAAACAAAGGTTCAATGAAAAGCTTCAAAAGCTCTCAACTCTCAAGTTCTAAAAGTGAAGCATAAACAACAATATTCAAGATAGTCTAAGCAATGAAAATGTCTTAAGGTTACTATTTATAGTCTAGGACTGATTTATTATACAGGAAACCAAAAGTGACACTCTTGGATTGTAAAAACAGCGAAAACAGCGTGTCGTCACACTCTGCTCTTGACCTACGAATCGCAGACTTTGCCTTTGACATGATCTGTGATTCGTAGGTTATGTCTTTCAGTGATTGCATCATCTGCAGCTACATGGCTCTGTCAGCGGTGCGCAGACTCCACCTGTGACACCATCTGCGTTTCGCAGGTGGTGTTTTCTGCACCATTTGTTATCTTTTCACCTTCCCATTCTATCCACTTGGAAATCTCGTGATGGGCTTGACTCGTCGTGGGTGATCTTGATGAAACTCAATTTGCATAAATTTTCAACATTACAACACATACCATTATGTACTTTCAATAGTCATTTCATTGTCAAACAAAACATTATTCTTAAGAAAAGAATAATCAACTATAGTTGGTGAGTGGAATCATGTAAGTTAACTCTCAAAAAGATCAATTTCATGACTCTCTACATAGCACATAATACTATCAAACCTTGAATCTCATCAAAAGTCTGTTCATAAGATCAACGGACTAATATTCACATTCATTCACATTATCTACTATGTTAAGACCATCACTAAGTTTTGAGGTTCATAGAATCATCATAAACTTCCTCAACTAGTCGACTAGCAATCTCAACACATGACAATTCACAATCACTCTTATCACAAATGTAAAAAATAGGTGGACACAAATTAATCTCACAAGAAGATCAATCCGGTCATCAAAAGGATCAGTTGGTATTGGAACCTTGAGGCAAGGAAACATGTGTGTGGAAGAATACTATGATTAGTTCCAACATGTGAAAATGAGGATCAACTTTGAAGAGGATGGATTGAATGCCATGACTAGGTTCCGTGCCGGATTGAATAAATATATTGCTTCCCAAATGAGACTCCACAACTATCAAGCTATTGATGAAATACTTGAAGTAGCTTGTCACGACCCAAATCGGAGGGCCATGATGGGCACCCGAACCTTACTTGCTAAGTATCCAAACTAGTCATTTGACGGGTAAGGTCCCCCAAAGCACTCATCACATCAACAAGAGTAGGTCCCCGGTGGGAACTTAGGTCTCATCGCCCGAATTTGATATGGTACCTGTTTTAGAACAATAACTCAAAACAAACAAACACATTAGGTTAGTAAAATAAATCTCACAAGTCACTCGAGTTATGCGAACCTCTGATTTGCCTCACGAATTTTCTCCGCTAATGATTGTACCTTCGCAAAAAAACAAATTTTGAGTAAAAAACCTGAAAAGCTCTGTTATTCAATATGTATGACCTGCGGGCACAGTCTTCGAATGCAGATATTGCTGCCAGATTCTCAAAAATGACTATAGTGGTCTGCGGTTCGTAGGTGTCATCTGCGATACAACTTGCGGTTCACATGTGACACCTGCGAAACAACATGTGGGTGGTTCACAGGTTGTTCTTTCACTTCACAACTTTTGTGACGTCAAGTCATTTTGGGGATCCATGCTTTGGGCCTTTTCTGATTTTTCCAAGGACTTGAGCCCACTTTTTCTTATTCTTTTACCTATTTTGCCCCAAAAAAACTTTCCAACTTGAAATTAGGTTTTGGAAGATCAAATGAGACCTTTTTGCTCCTTCTTCATCAAGAACTCTATGAAGGTCTTGAAGTACACTTGAACACTTAAAGAGGAAGACACAATAAAATGGAATCAAAAGCAACCCAATGTATACTAAACTATGGACCTCAATTGATTAACCACAATAAAGCACCTAATCTTATTCGGAAAACCTCAAGGGAATTGGATTTCCAAGCAACCCACATTTCTAAACAAAGGTTCAATGAAAAGCTTCAAAAGCTCTCAACTCTCAAGTTCTAAAAGTGAAGCATAAACAACAATATTCAAGATAGTCTAAGCAATGAAAATGACTTAAGGTTACTATTTATTGTCTAGGACTGATTTATTATACAGGAAACCAAAAGTGACACTCTTGGATTGTAAAAACAGCCAAAACACCGTGCCGTCACACTCTGCTCTTGACCTACGAATCACAGACTTTGCCTTTGACATGATCTTGTGATTCGTTGGTTATGTCTTTCAGTGATTGCATCATCTGCAGCTACATGGCTCTGTCAGCGGTCCGCAGACTCCACCTGTGACACCATCTGCGTTTCGCAGGTGGTGTTTTCTGCACCTTTTGTTATCTTTTCACCTTTCCATTCTATCCACTTGGAAATCTCGTTATGGGCTTGACTCCTCCTGAATAATCTTGATGGAACTCAATTTGCATCAATTTTCAACATTCCAACACATACCACCATGTACTTTCAATAGTCATGTCATTGTCAAATAAAACATTATTCTTAAGAAAAGAATAATCAACTATAGTTGGTGAGTGGAATCATGTAAGTTAACTCTCAAAAAGATCAATGTCATTACTCTCTACATAGCACATAATACTATCAAACCTTGAATCTCATCAAAAGTCTGTTCATAAGATCAACGGACTCATATTCACATTCATTCACATTATCTACTATGTTAAGACCATCACTAAGTTTTGAGGTTCATAGAATCATCATAAACTTCCTCAACTAGTCGACTAGCAATCTCAACACATGACAATTCACAATCACTCTTATCACAAATGTAAAAAATAGGTGGACACAAATTAATCTCACAAGAAGATCAATCCGGTCATCAAAAGGATCAGTTGGTATTGGAACCTTGAGGCAAGGAAACATAAGTGTGGAAGAATACTATGATTAGTTCCAACATGTGAAAATGAGGATCAACTTTGAAGAGGATGGATTGAATGCCATGACTAGGTTCCGTGCCGGATTGAATAAATATATTGCTTCCTAAATGAGACTCCACAACTATCAAGCTATTGATGAAACACTTGAAGCAGCTTGTCACGACCCAAATCGGAGGGCCATGATGGGCACCCGAACCTTACTTGCTAAGTATCCAAACTAGTTATTTGACGGGTAAGGTCCTCCAAAGCACTCATCACATCAACAAGAGTAGGTCCCCCGGTGGGAACTTAGGTCTCATTGCCCGAATTTGACATGGTACCTGTTTTAGAACAATAACTCAAAACAAACAAACACATTAGGTTAGTAAAATAAACCTCACAAGTCACTCGAGTTATGCGAACCTCTGATTTGCCTCACGAATTTTCTCCGCTAATGATTGTACCTTCACAAAAAAACAAATTTTGAGTCAAAAACCTGAAAAGCTCTGTTATTCAATATGTATGACCTGCGGGCACAGTCTTTGAATGCAGATATTGCTGCCAAATTCTCTAAAATGACTATAGTGGTCTGCGGTTCGTAGGTGTCATCTGCGATACAACTTGCGGTTCACATGTGTCACCTGCGAAACAACATGTGGGTGGTTCACAGGTTGTTCTTTCACTTCACAACTTTTGTGACGTCAAGTCATTTTGGGGATCCATGCTTTGGGCCTTTTCTGATTTTTCCAAGGACTTGAGCCCACTTTTTCTTATTCTTTTACCTATTTTGCCCCAAAAAAACTTTCCAACTTGAAATTAGGTTTCGGAAGATCAAATGAGACCTTTTTGCTCCTTCTTCATCAAGAACTCTATGAAGGTCTTGAAGTACACTTGAACACTTAAAGAGGAAGACACAATAAAATGGAATCAAAAGCAACCCAATGTATACTAAACTATGGACCTCAACTGATTAACCACAATAAAGCACCTAATCTTATTCGGAAAACCTCAAGGGAATTGGATTTCCAAGCAACCCACATTTCTAAACAAAGGTTCAATGAAAAGCTTCAAAAGCTCTCAACTCTCAAGTTCTAAAAGTGAAGCATAAACAACAATATTCAAGATAGTCTAAGCAATGAAAATGACTTAAGGTTACTATTTATTGTCTAGGACTGATTTATTATACAGGAAACCAAAAGTGACACTCTTGGATTGTAAAAACAGCCAAAACACCGTGCCGTCACACTCTGCTCTTGACCTACGAATCACAGACTTTGCCTTTGACATGATTTGTGATTCGTAGGTTATGTCTTTCCGTGATTGCATCATCTGCAGCTACATGGCTCTGTCGGGCGGTCCGCAGACTCCACCTGTGACACCATCTGCGTTTCGCAGGTGGTGTTTTTCTGCACCATTTGTTATCTTTTCAACTTCCCATTCTATCCACTTGGAAACCTCGTGATGGGCTTGACTCTTCGTGAGTGATCTTGATGGAACTCAATTTGTATAAATTTTCAACATTACAACACATACCATTATGTACTTTCAATAGTCATTTCATTGTCAAACAAAACATTATTCTTAAGAAAAGAATAATCAACTATAGTTGGTGAGTGGAATCATGTAAGTTAACTCTCAAAAAGATCAATATCATGACTCTCTACATAGCACATAATACTATCAAACCTTGAATCTCATCAAAAGTCTGTTCATAAGATCAACAGACTCATATTCACATTCATTCACATTATCTACTATGATAAGACCATCACTAAGTTTTGAGGTTCATAGAATCATCATAAACTTATTCAACTAGTCGAATAGCAATCTCAACACATGACAATGCACAAACACCCCTATCACAAATGTAAAAAATAGGTGGATACAAATTAATCTCACAAGAAGATCAATCCGGTCATCAAAAGGATCAGTTGGTGTTGGAACCTTGAGGCAAGGAAACATGAGTGTGGAAGAATACTATGATTAGTTCCAACATGTGAAAATGAGGATCAACTTTGAAGAGGATGGATTGAATGCCATGACTAGGTTCCGTGCCGGATTGAATAAATATATTGCTTCCCAAATGAGACTCCACAACTATCAAGATAATGATGAAACACTTGAAGCAGCTTGTCACGACCCAAATCGTAGGGCCATGATGGGCACCCGAACCTTACTTGCTAAGTATCCAAACTAGTCATTTGACGGGTAAGGTCCCCCAAAGCACTCATCACATCAACAAGAGTAGGTTCCCCCGGTGGGAACTTAGGTCTCATCGCCCGAATTTGACATGGTACCTATTTTAGAACAATAACTCAAAACAAACAAACACATTAGGTTAGTAAAATAAACCTCACAAGTCACTCGAGTTATGCGAACCTTTGATTTGCCTCACGAATTTTCTCCGCTAATGATTGTACCTTCGCAAAAAAACAAATTTTGAGTCAAAAACCTGAAAAGCTCTATTATTCAATATGCATGACCTGCGGGCACAGTCTTCGAATGCAGATATTGCTGCCAGATTCTCAAAAATGACTATAGTGGTCTGCGGTTCGTAGGTGTCATCTGCGATACAACTTGCGGTTCACATGTGTCACCTGCGAAACAACATGTGGGTGGTTCACACGTTGTTCTTTCACTTCACAACTTTTGTGATGTCAAGTCATTTTGGGGATCCATGCTTTGGGCCTTTTCTGATTTTTCCAAGGACTTGAGCCCACTTTTTCTTATTCTTTTACCTATTTTGCCCCAAAAAAAACTTTCCATCTTGAAATTAGGTTTTGGAAGATCAAATGAGACCTTTTTGCTCCTTCTTCATCAAGAACTCTATGAAGGTCTGGAAGTACACTTGAACACTTAAAGAGGAAGACACAATAAAATGGAATCAAAAGCAACTCAAAGTATACTAAACTATGGACCTCAATTGATTAACCACAATAAAGCACCTAATCTTATTCGGAGGACCTCAAGGGAATTGGATTCCCAAACAACCCACATTTCTAAACAAAGGTTCAATGAAAAGCTTCAGAAGCTCTCAACTCTCAAGTTCTAAAAGTGAAGCATAAACAACAATATTCAAGATAGTCTAAGCAATGAAAATGACTTAAGGTTACTATTTATAGTCTAGGACTGATTTATTATACAGGAAACCAAAAGTGACACTCTTGGATTGTAAAAACAGCCAAAACACCGTTCCGTCACACTCTGCTCTTGACCTATGAATCGCAGACTTTGTCTTTGACATGATCTGTGATTCGTAGGTTATGTCTTTCAGTGATTGCATCATCTGCAGCTACTTGGCTCTGTCAGCAGTCCGCAGACTCCACCTGTGACACCATTTGCGTTTCGCAGGTGGTGTTTTCTGCACCATTTATTATCTTTTCACCTTCCCATGCTATCCACTTGGAAACCTCATGATGGTCTTGACTCCTCTCGAATGATCTTGATGGAACTCAATTTTCCCCAATTTTCAACATTACAACACATACCATTATGTACTTACAATAGTCATTTCATTGTCAAACAAAACATTATTCTTAAGAAAAGAATAATCAACTATAGTTGGTGAGTGGAATCATATAAGTTAACTCTCAAAAAGATCAATGTCATGACTCTCTACATAGCACATAATACTATCAAACCTTGAATCTCATCAAAAGTCAACTACATAAGATCAACGGACTCATATTCACATTCATTCACATTATCTACTAGGATAAGATCATCACTATGTTTTTGAGGTTCATAGAATCATCATAAACTTCCTCAACTAGTCGACTAGCAATCTCAACACATGACAATGCACAAACACTCTTATCACAAGTGTCAACAAAAGGTGGACACAAATGAATCTCACATGAAGATCAATCCGGTCATCAAAAGGGATGTTGGTGTTGGAACCTTGAGGCAAGGAAACAAGATTGTGGAAGAATACTATGATTAGTTACAACATGTGAAAATGAGGATCAACTTTGAAGAGGATGGATTGAATGCCATGACTAGGTTCCGTTCCGGATTGAATAAATATATTGCTTCCCAAATGAGACTCCATAACTATCAAGATATTGATGAAACAATTGAAGCAGCTTGTCACGACCCAAACTGGAGGGCCATGATGGGCACCCTTACCTTACTTGCTAAGTATCCATACTAGTCATTTGACAGGTAAGGTCCGCCAAAGCACTCATCACATCAACAAGAGTAGGTCCCCCGGTGGGAACTTAGGTCTTATCACCCGAATTTGACATGGTACCTATTTTAGAACAATCACTCAAAATAAACAAACACATTAGGTTAGTAAAATAAACCTCACAAGTCACTCAAGTTATGCGAACCTTTGATTTGACTCACAAATTTTCTCCGCTAATGATTGTACATCGCAAAAAAATAGATTTTGAGTCAAAAACCTGAAAAGCTCTGTTATTCAATATGCATGACCTGCGGGCACAGTTTTCGAATGCAGATATTGCTGCCAGATTCTAAAAAATGACTATTGTGGTCTGTGATTCGTAAGTGCCATCTGCGATACAACCTGCGGTTCACATGTGTCACCTGCGAAACAACCTGTGGGTGATTCACAAGTTGTTCTTTCATTTCACAACTTTTGTAATGTCAAATCTTTTTGGGGATCTACGCTTTGGGCCTTTTCTGATTTTCCAACGACTTGGGCCCACTTTTTCTAATTATTTTACCTATTTTGGCCCTAAAAAACTTTCCAACTTGAAATTAGGTTTTGAAAGATCAAATGAGACATTTTTGCTCCCTCTTCATCAAGACCTCCAAGAAGGTCTTCAAGTACACTTGAACACTTAAAGAAGAAGACACAATAAAATTAAAATCAATAGCAATCCAAAGTATACTAATCTATGGACCTCAATGGATTAACCACAATAAAGCACCTAATCTTATTTTGAGGACCTCAAGGGAATTGGATTCCCAAGCAACCCACCTTTCTAAACAAAGGTTCAATGAAAAGCTTCAAAAGCTCTCTATTCTCAAGTTCTCAAAGTGAAGCATAAACAATAATATTTATGATAGTCTAAGCTATGAAAATGACTTAAGGTTACTATTTATAGTCTAGGACTGATTTATTATACAAGAGACCATAAGTGACACTCTTGGATTGTAAAAATAGCCACAACACCGCTCCGTCACACTCTGCTCTTGACCTACGAATCACAGACTTTGCCTTTTACATGATCTGTGATTCGTAGGTTATGTCTTTCAGTGATTGCACCATCTGCAGCTACTTGGCTCTGTCTGCGGACCGCAGACTCCACCTGTGACACCATCTGCGATTCGCAGGTGGTGTTTCCTGCACCATTTGTTATCTTTTCACCTTCCCATGCGATCCACTTGGAAACCTCGTGTTGGGCTTGACTCCTCCTAAATGATCTTGGTGGAACTCAATTTGCATCAACTTTCAACATTAGAACACATACCACCATTTACTTTCAATAGACATGTCATTTTCAAATAAAATATTATTCTTAACAAAAGAATAATCAACTATAGTTGGTGAGAGAAATCATGTAAGTTAACTCTAAAAAAGATCAATGTCATGACTCTCTACATAGCACATAATACTATCAAACCTTGAATCTCATCAAAATTCAACTACATAAGATCAACGGACTCATATTCACATTCATTCAAATTATCTACTAGGATAAGATCATCACTAAGTTTTTGAGGTTCATAGAATCATCATAAACTTCCTCAACTAGTCGACTAGCAATCTCAACACATGACAATGCACAAACACTCTTATCACAAGTGTCAACAAAAGGTGGACACAAATGAATCTCACATGAAGATCAATCCGGTCATCAAAAGGATCAGTTGGTGTTGGAACCTTGAGGCAAGGAAACAAGATTGTGGAAGATTACTATGATTAGTTCCAACATGTGAAAATGAGGATCAAATTTGAAGAGGATGGATTGAATGCCATGACTAGGTTCCGTGCCGGATTGAATAAATATATTGCTTTCCAAATGAGACTCCACAACTATCAAGATATTGATGAAACAATTGAAGCAGCTTGTCACGACCCAAACCGGAGGGCCATGATGGGCACCCGAACCTTACTTGCTAAGTATCCAAACTAGTCATTTGACGGGTAAGTTCCGCCAAAGCACTCATCACATCAACAAGAGTAGGTCCCCCGGTGGGAACTTAGGTCTCTTCGCCCGAATTTGACGTGGTACCTGTTGTAGAACAATCACTCAAAACAAACAAACACATTAGGTTAGTAAAATAAACCTCACAAGTCACTCGAGATATGCGAACCTTTGATTTGACTCACAAATTTTCTCCGCTAATGATTGTACATCGCAAAAAAATAGATTTTGAGTCAAAAACCTGAAAAGCTCTGTTATTCAATATGCATGACCTGCGGGAACAGTTTTCGAATGCAGATATTGCTGCCAGATTCTAAAAAATGACTATTGTTGTCTGTGATTCGTAAGTGCCATCTGCGATACAACCTGCGGTTCAAATGTGTCACCTGCGAAACAACCTGTGGGTGATTCACAGGTTGTTCTTTCACTTCACAACTTTTGTAATGTCAAATCTTTTTGGGGATCTATGCTTTGGGCCTTTTCTGATTTTCCAACGACTTGGGCCCACTTTTTCTAATTATTTTACCTATTTTGGCCCAAAAAAACTTTCCAACTTGAAATTAGGTTTTGAAAGATCAAATGAGACGTTTTTTCTCCTTCTTCATCAAGACCTCCAAGAAGGTCTTCAAGTACACTTGAACACTTAAAGAGGAAGACACAATAAAATTAGAATCAAAAGCAATCCAAAGTATACTAATCTATGGACCTCAATTGATTAACCACAATAAAGCACCTAATCATATTTTGAGGACCACAAGGGAATTGGATTCCCAAGCAACCCACCTTTCTAAACAAAGGTTCAATGAAAAGCTTCAAAAGCTCTCTACTCTCAAGTTCTCAAAGTGAAGCATAAACAACAATATTCAAGATAGTCTAAGCAATGAAAATGACTTAAGGTTACTATTTATAGTCTAGGACTGATTTATTATACAAGAAACGAAAAGTGACACTCTTGGATTGTAAAAATGGCCAAAACACCGCGCCGTCACACTCTGCTCTTGACCTACGAATCGCAGACTTTGCCTTTGACATGATCTGTGATTCGTAGGTTATGTCTTTCAGTGATTGCATCATCTGCAGCTACTTGGCTCTGTTTGCGGATCGCAGACTCCACCTGTGACACCATCTGCGATTCGCAGGTGGTGTTTCCTGCACCATTTGTTATCTTTTCACCTTCCATGCGATCCACTTGGAAACCTCGTGTTGGGCTTGACTCCTCCTAAATGATCTTGATGGAACTCAATTTGCATCAATTTTCAACATTACAACACATACCACCATTTACTTTCAATAGTCATGTCATTTTCAAATAAAATATTATTCTTAACAAAAGAATAATCAACTATAGTTGGTGAGTGGAATCATGTAAGTTAACTCTAAAAAAGATCAATGTCATGACTCTCTACATAGCACATAATACTATCAAACCTTGAATCTCATCAAAAGTCAACTACATAAGATCAACGGACTCATATTCACATTCATTCACATTATCTACTAGGATAAGATCATCACTAAGTTTTTGAGGTTCATAGAATCATCATAAACTTCCTCAACTAGTCGACTAGCAATCTCAACACATGACAATGCACAAACACTCTTATCACAAGTGTCAACAAAAGGTGGACACAAATGAATCTCACATGAAGATCAATCCGGTCATCAAAAGGATCAGTTGGTGTTGGAACCTTGAGGCAAGGAAACAAGATTGTGGAAGAATACTATGATTAGTTCCAACATGTGAAAATGAGGATCAACTTTGAAGAGGATGGATTGAATGCCATGACTAGGTTCCGTGCCGGATTGAATAAATATATTGCTTCCCAAATGAGACTCCACAACTATCAAGATATTGATGAAACAATTGAAGCAGCTTGTCACGACCCAAACCGGAGGGCCATGATGGGCACCCGAACCTTACTTGCTAAGTATCCAAACTAGTCATTTGACGGGTAAGGTTCCGCCAAAGCACTCATCACATCAACAAGAGTAGGTCCCCCGGTGGGAACTTAGGTCTCTTCGCCCGAATTTGACGTGGTACCTGTTTTAGAACAATCACTCAAAACAAACAAACACATTAGGTTAGTAAAATAAACCTCACAAGTCACTCGAGATATGCGAACCTTTGATTTGACTCACAAATTTTCTCCGCTAATGCTTGTACATCGCAAAAATATAGATTTTGAGTCAAAAACCTGAAAAGCTCTGTTATTCAATATGCATGACCTGCGGGAACAGTTTTCGAATGCAGATATTGCTGCCAGATTCTCAAAAATGACTATAGTGGTCTGTGATTCGTAGGTGTCATCTGCGATACAACCTGCGGTTCACATGTGTCACCTGCGAAACAACCTGTGGGTGGTTCACAGGTTGTTCTTTCACTGCACAACTTTTGTTGGTCAAATATTTTTATGGATCCATGCTTTGGCCTTTTCTGATTTTCCAACGACTTGGGCCCACTTTTTCTGATTCTTTTACCTATTTTGGCCCAAAAAAAACTTTTCAACTTGAAATTAGGTTTTGGAAGATCAAATGAGACCTTTTTGCTCCTTCTTCATCAAGAACTCTATGAAGGTCTTCAAGTACACTTGAACACTTAAAGAGGAAGACACAATAAAATGGAATCAAAATCAACCCAAAGTATAGTAAACTATGGACCTCAATTGATTAACAACAATAAAGCACATAATCTTATTAGGTCCCCTCAAGGGAATTGGATTCCCAAGCAACCCACCTTTCTAAACAAAGGTTCAATGAAAAGCTTCAAAAGCTCTCAACTCTCAAGTTCTGAAAGTGAAGCATAAACAACAATATTCAAGATAGTCTAAGCAATGAAAATGACTTAAGGTTACTATTTATAGTCTAGGACTGATTTATTATACAAGAAACCAAAAGTGACACTCTTGGATTGTAAAAACAGCCAAAACACCGTGCCGTCACACTCTGCTCTTGACCTACGAATCGCAGACTTTGCCTTTGACATGATCTGTGATTCGTAGGTTATGTCTTTCAGGGATTGTATCATCTGCGACTACTTGGCACGTCGTCGGCGGTCCAGACTCCACCTGTGACACCATCTCCGATTCGCAGTTGGTGTTTTATGCACCACTTGTTATCTTTTCACCTTCCCATGCTATCCACTTGGAAACCTCGTGATGGGCTTGACTCCTCCTGAATAATCTTGATGGAACTCAATTTGCATCAATTTTCAACATTCCAACACATACCACCATGTACTTTCAATAGTCATGTCATTGTCAAATAAAACATTATTCTTAAGAAAAGAATTATCAACTATAGTTGGTGAGTGGAATCATGTAAGTTAACTCTCCAAAAGATCAATGTCATTACTCTCTACATAGCACATAATACTATCAAACCTTGAGTCTCATCAAAAGTAAGTTCATAAGGTCAACAAACCCATATTCAAATTCATTCACATTATCTACTAGGATAAGATCATCACTAAGTTTTGAGGTTCATAGAATCATCATAAACTTCCTCAACTAGTCGACTAGCAATCTCAACACATGATAATGCACAAACACTCTTATCAGAAGTGTCAACAATAGGTGGACACAAATTAATCTCACAAGAAGATCAATCCTATCATCAAAAGGATCAATTGGTGTTGGAACCTTGAGGCAAGGAAACAAGAGTGTGGAAGAATACTATGATTAGTTCCAACATGTGAAAATGAGGATCAACTTTGATGAGGATGGATTGAATGCCATGACTAGGTTCCGTGCCGGATTGAATAAATATATTGCTTCCCAAATGAGACTCCACAACTATCAAGATATTGATGAAACACTTGAAGCAGCTTGTCACGACCCAAATCGGAGTGCCATGATGGTCACCCGAACCTTACTTGCTAAGTATCCAAACTAGTCATTTGATGGGTAAGGTCCCCCAAAGCACTCATCACATCAACAAGAGTAGGTCCCCCGGTGGGAACTTAGGTCTCATCGCCCGAAATTGACATGGTACCTATTTTAGAACAATCACTCAAAACAAACAAACACATTAGGTTAGTAAAATAAACCTCACAAGTCACTCGAGTTATGCGAACCTTTGATTTGCCTCACGAATTTTCTCCGCTAATGATTGTACCTTCGCAAAAAATGGATTTTTAGTCAAAAACCTGAAAAGCTATGTTATTCAATATGCATGACCTGCGGGCACAGTTTTCGAATGCAGATATTGCTGCCAGATTCTCAAAAATGACTATTGTGGTCTGCGATTCGTAAGTGTCATCTTCGATACAACCTGCGGTCACATGTGTCACATGCGAAACAACATGTGGGTGGTTCACAGGTTGTTCTTTCACTGCACAACTTTTGTTCGTCAAATCTTTTTGGGGATCCATGCTTTGGGCCTTTTCTGATTTTCCAACGACTTGGGCCCACTTTTTCTGATTCTTTTACCTATTTTGGCCAAAAAAAACTTTCCAACTTGAAATTAGGTTTTGGAAGATCAAATGAGACCTTTTTGCTCCTTCTTCATCAAGAACTCTATGAAGGTCTTCAAGTACACTTGAACACTTAAAGAGGAAGACACAATAAAATGGAATCAAAAGCAACCCAAAGTATACTAAACTATGGACCTCAATTGATTAACCATAATAAAGCACCTAATCTTATTAGGAGGACCACAAGGGAATTGGATTCCCAAGCAACCCACCTTTCTAAACAAAGGTTCAATGAAAAGCTTCAAAAGCTCTCAACTCTCAAGTTTTGAAAGTGAAGCATAAACAACAATATTCAAGATAGTCTAAGCAATGAAAATGACTTAAGGTTACTATTTATAGTCTAGGACTGATTTATTATACAAGAAACCAAAAGTGACACTCTTGGATTGTAAAAACAGCCAAAACACCGTGCCGTCACACTCTGCTCTTGACCTACGAATCGCAGACTTTGCCTTTGACATGATCTGTGATTCGTAGGTTATGTCTTTCAGGGATTGTATCATCTGCAGCTACTATGGCTCTGTCAGCGGTCCGCAGACTCCACCTGTGACACCATCTGCGTTTCGCAGGTGGTGTTTTCTGAACCATTTCTTATCTTTTCACCTTCCCATTCTATCCACTTGGAAATCTCGTGATGGGCTTGACTCCTCCTGAATAATCTTGATGGAACTCAATTTGCATCAATTTTCAACATTCCAACACATACCACCATGTACTTTCAATAGTCATGTCATTGTCAAATAAAACATTATTCTTAAGAAAAGAATAATCAACTATAGTTGGTGAGTGGAATCATGTAAGTTAACTCTCTAAAAGATCAATGTCATTACTCTCTACATAGCACATAATTCTATCAAACCTTGAGTCTCATCAAAAGTATGTTCATAAGATCAACAAACTCATATTCACATTCATTCACATTATCTACTAGGATAAGATCATCACTAAGTTTTGAGGTTCATAGAATCATCATAAACTTCCTCAACTAGTCGACTAGCAATGTCAACACATGACAATGCACAAAAACTCTTATCACAAGTGTCAACAATAGGTGGACACAAATTAATCTCACAAGAAGATCAATCCGATCATCAAAAGGATCAATTGGTGTTGGAACCTTGAGGCAAGGAAACAAGATTGTGGAAGAATACTATGATTAATTCCAACAAGTGAAAATGAGGATCAACTTTGAAGAGGATGGATTGAATGCCATGACTAGGTTCGTTGCCGGAATGAATAAATATATTGCTTCCCAAATGAGACTCCACAACTATCAAGATATTGATGAAACATTTGAAGCAGCTTGTCACGACCCAAACCGGAGGGCCATGATGGGCACCCGAACCTTACTTGCTAAGTATCCAAACTAGTCATTTGACGCGTAAGGTCAGCCAATGCACTCATCACATCAACAAGAGTAGGTCCCCCGGTGGGAACTTAGGTCTCATCGCCCGAATTTGACATGGTACCTGTTTTAGAACAATCACTCAAAACAAACAAACACATTAGGTTAGTAAAATAAACCTCACTAGTCACTCGAGTTATGCGAACCTTTGATTTGCCTCACGAATTTTCTCCGCTAATGATTGTACCTTCACAAAAAATGGATTTTGAGTCAAAAACTCGAAAAGCTATGTTATTCAATATGCATGACCTGCGGGCACATTCTTTGATTGCAGATATTGCTGCCAGATTCTCAAAAATGACTATAGTGGTCTGTGATTCGTAGGTGTCATCTGCGATACAACCTGCGGTTCACATGTGTCACCTGCGAAACAACCTGTGGGTGGTTCACAGGTTGTTCTTTCACTGCACAACTTTTGTTGGTCAAATATTTTTGTGGATCCATGCTTTGGCCTTTTCTGATTTTCCAACGACTTGGGCCCACTTTTTCTGATTCTTTTACCTATTTTGGCCCAAAAAAAACTTTCCAACTTGAAATTAGGTTTTGGAAGATCAAATGAGACCTTTTTGCTCCTTCTGCATCAAGAAATCTATGAAGGTCTTCAAGTACACTTGAACACTTAAAGAGGAAGACACAATAAAATGGAATCAAAATCAACCCAAAGTATAGTAAACTATGGACCTCAATTGATTAACAACAATAAAGCACATAATCTTATTAGGAGGACCTCAAGGGAATTGGATTCCCAAGCAACCCACCTTTCTAAACAAAGGTTCAATGAAAAGCTTCAAAAGCTCTCAACTCTCAAGTTCTGAAAGTGAAGCATAAACAACAATATTCAAGATAGTCTAAGCTATGAAAATGACTTAAGGTTACTATTTATAGTCTAGGACTGATTTATTATACAGAGAACCAAAAGTGACACTCTTGGATTGTAAAAACAGCCAAAACACCGCGCCGTCACACTCTGCTCTTGACCTACGAATCGCAGACTTTGCCTTTGACATGATCTGTGATTCGTAGGTTATGTCTTTCAGGGATTGTATCATCTGCAGCTACATGGCTCTGTCAGCGGTCCGCAGACTCCACCTGTGACACCATCTGCGATTCGCAGTTGGTGTTTTATGCACCACTTGTTATCTTTTCACCTTCCCATGCTATCCACTTGGAAACCTCGTGATGGGCTTGACTCCTCCTGAATAATCTTGATGGAACTCAATTTGCATCAATTTTCAACATTCCAACACATACCACCATGTACTTTCAATAGTCATGTCATTGTCAAATAAAACATTATTCTTAAGAAAAGAATTATCAACTATAGTTGGTGAGTGGAATCATGTAAGTTAACTCTCCAAAAGATCAATGTCATTACTCTCTACATAGCACATAATACTATCAAACCTTGAGTCTCATCAAAAGTCAAGTACATAAGATCAAAGGACTCATATTCACATTCATTCACATTATCTACTAGGATAAGATCATCACTAAGTTTTGAGGTTCATAGAATCATCATAAACTTCCTCAACTAGTCGACTAGCAATCTCAACACATGATAATGCACAAACACTCTTATCAGAAGTGTCAACAATAGGTGGACACAAATTAATCTCACAAGAAGATCAATCCTATCATCAAAAGGATCAATTGGTGTTGGAACCTTGAGGCAAGGAAACAAGAGTGTGGAAGAATACTATGATTAGTTCCAACATGTGAAAATGAGGATCAACTTTGAAGAGGATGGATTGAATGCCATGACTAGGTTCCGTGCCGGATTGAATAAATATATTGCTTCCCAAATGAGACTCCACAACTATCAAGATATTGATGAAACAATTGAAGCAGCTTGTCACGACCCAAATCGGAGGGCCATGATGGGCACCCGAACCTTACTTGCTAAGTATCCAAACTAGTCATTTGACGGGTAAGGTCCCCCAAAGCACTCATCACATCAACAAGAGTAGGTCCCCCGGTGGGAACTTAGGTCTCATCGCCCGAATTTGACATGGTACCTATTTTAGAACAATCACTCAAAACAAACAAACACATTAGGTTAGTAAAATAAACCTCACAAGTCACTCGAGTTATGCGAACCTTTGATTTGCCTCACGAATTTTCTCCGCTAATGATTGTACTTCGCAAAAAAATTGATTTTGAGTCAAAAACCTGAAAAGCTCTGTTATTCAATATGCATGACCTGCGGGCACAGTTTTCGAATGCAGATATTGCTGCCAGATTCTCAAAAATGACTATTGTGGTCTGCGATTCGTAAGTGTCATCTTCGATACAACTGCGGGTCACATGTGTCACATGCGAAACAACATGTGGGTGGTTCACAGGTTGTTCTTTCACTGCACAACTTTTGTTCGTCAAATCTTTTTGGGGATCCATGCTTTGGGCCTTTTCGATTTTCCAACGACTTGGGCCCACTTTTTCTGATTCTTTTACCTATTTTGGTCCAAAAAAAAACTTTCCAACTTGAAATTAGGTTTTGGAAGATCAAATGAGACCTTTTTGCTCCTTCTTCATCAAGAACTCTATGAAGGTCTTCAAGTACACTTGAACACTTAAAGAGGAAGACACAATAAAATGGAATCAAAAGCAACCCAAAGTATACTAAACTATGGACCTCAATTGATTAACCATAATAAAGCACCTAATCTTATTAGGAGGACCACAAGGGAATTGGATTCCCAAGCAACCCACATTTCTAAACAAAGGTTCAATGAAAAGCTTCAAAAGCTCTCAACTCTCAAGTTCTGAAAGTGAAGCATAAATAACAATATTCAAGATAGTCTAAGCTATGAAAATGACTTAAGGTTACTATTTATAGTCTAGGACTGATTTATTATACAAGAGAACAAACTGACACTCTTGGATTGTAAAAACAGCCACAACACCGCGCCGTCACACTCTGCTCTTGACCTACGAATCGCAGACTTTGCCTTTGACATGATCTGTGATTCGTAGGTTATGTCTTTCAGTGATTGCATCATCTGCAGCTACTTGGCTCTGTCGCGGTCCGCAGACTCCACCCGTGACACCATCTCGCGATTCGCAGGTGGTGTTTCTCGACACCATTTGTTATCTTTTCACCTTCCCATGCTATCCACTTGGAAACCTCGTGATGGGCTTGACTCCTCGTGAATGATCTTGATGGAACTCAATTTGCATCAATTTTCAACATTACAACACATACCACCATGTACTTTCAATAGTCATGTCATTGTCAAATAAAACATTATTCTTAAGAAAAGAATAATCAACTATAGTTGGTGAGTGGAATCATGTAAGTTAACTCTAAAAAAGATCAATGTCATGACTCTCTACATAGCACATAATACTATCAAACCTTGAGTCTCATCAAAAGTCAACAACATAAGATCAACGGACTCATATTCACATTCATTCACATTATCAACTAGGATAAGATCATCACTAAGTTTTGAGGTTCATAGAATCATCATAAACTTCCTCAACTAGTCGACTAGCAATCTCAACACATGACAATGCACAAACACTCTTATCACAAGTGTCAACAATAGGTGGACACAAATTAATCTCACAAGAAGATCAATCCGGTCATCAAAAGGATCAATTGGTGTTGGAACCTTGAGGCAAGGAAACAAGATTGTGGAAGAATACTATGATTAGTTCCAACATGTGAAAATGAGGATCAACTTTGAAGAGGATGGATTGAATGCCATGACTAGGTTCCGTGCCGGATTGAATAAATATATTGCTTCCCAAATGAGACTCCACAACTATCAAGATATTGATGAAACATTTGAAGCAGCTTGTCACGACCCAAATCGGAGGGCCATGATGGGCACCCGAACCTTACTTGCTAAGTATCCAAACTAGTCATTTGACGGTAAGGTGCGCCAAAGCACTCATCACATCAACAAGAGTAGGTCCCCCGGTGGGAACTTAGGTCTCATCGCCCGAATTTGACATGGTACCTGTTTTAGAACAATCACTCAAAACAAACAAACACATTAGGTTAGTAAAATAAACCTCACAAGTCACTCGAGTTATGCGAACCTTTGATTTGCCTCACGAATTTTCTCCGCTAATGATTGTACATTCAAAAAAATAGATTTTGAGTCAAAAACCTGAAAAGCTATGTTATTCAATATGCATGACTGCGGGCACATTCTTTGAATGCGAGATATTGCGCCGATTCTCAAAAATGACTATTGTGGTCTGCGATTCGTAAGTGTCATCTGCGATACAACCTGCGGTTCACATGTGTCACCTGCGAAACAACATGTGGGTGGTTCACAGGTTGTTCTTTCACTGCACAACTTTTGTTACGTCAAATATTTTTGGGGATCCATGCTTTGGGCCTTTTCGATTTTCCAACGACTTGGGCCCACTTTTTCTGATTCTTTTACCTATTTTGGCCCAAAAAAAAACTTTCCAACTTGAAATTAGGTTTTGGAAGATCAAATGAGACCTTTTTGCTCCTTCTTCATCAAGAACTCTATGAAGGTCTTCAAGTACACTTGAACACTTAAAGAGGAAGACACAATAAAATGGAATCAAAAGCAACCCAAAGTATACTAAACTATGGACCTCAATTGATTAACAACAATAAAGCACATAATCTTATTAGGAGGACCTCAAGGAATTGGATTCCCAAGCAACCCACATTTCTAAACAAAGGTTCAATGAAAAGCTTCAAAAGCTCTCAACTCTCAAGTTCTGAAAGTGAAGCATAAACAACAATATTCAAGATAGTCTAAGCTATGAAAATGACTTAAGGTTACTATTTATAGTCTAGGACTGATTTATTATACAAGAGACCAAAAGTGACACTCTTGGATTGTAAAAACAGCCAAAACACCGCGCCGTCACACTCTGCTCTTGACCTACGAATCGCAGACTTTGCCTTTGACATGATCTGTGATTCGTAGGTTATGTCTTTCAGTGATTGCATCATCTGCAGCTACTTGGCTCTTTCTGCGGACCGCAGACTCCACCTGTGACACCATCTGCGATTCGCAGGTGGTGTTTCCTGCACCATTTGTTATCTTTTCACCTTCCCATGCGATCCACTTGGAAACCTCGTGATGGGCTTGACTCCTCCTGAATGATCTTGATGGAACTCAATTTGCATCAATTTTCAACATTCAACACATACCACCATGTACTTTCAATAGTCATGTCATTGTCAAATAAAATATTATTCTTAAGAAAAGAATAATCAACTATAGTTGGTGAGTGGAATCATGTAAGTTAACTCTCAAAAAGATCAATGTCATGACTCTCTACATAGCACATAATACTATCAAACCTTGAATCTCATCAAAAGTCAACTACATAAGATCAACGGACTCATATTCACATTCATTCACATTATCTACTAGGATAAGATCATCACTAAGTTTTGAGGTTCATAGAATCATCATAAACTTCCTCAACTAGTCGACTAGCAATCTCAACACATGACAATGCACAAACACTCTTATCACAAGTGTCAACAATAGGTGGACACAAATTAATCTCACAAGAAGATCAATCCGGTCATCAAAAGGATCAGTTGGTGTTGGAACCTTGAGGCAAGGAAACAAGATTGTGGAAGAATACTATGATTAGTTCCAACATGTGAAAATGAGGATCAACTTTGAAGAGGATGGATTGAATGCCATGACTAGGTTCCGTGCCGGATTGAATAAATATATTGCTTCCCAAATGAGACTCCACAACTATCAAGATATTGATGAAACATTTGAAGCAGCTTGTCACGACCCAAACCGGAGGGCCATGATGGGCACCCGAACCTTACTTGCTAAGTATCCAAACTAGTCATTTGACGGGTAAGGTCCGCCAAAGCACTCATCACATCAACAAGAGTAGGTCCCCCGGTGGGAACTTAGGTCTCATCGCCCGAATTTGACATGGTACCTGTTTTAGAACAATCACTCAAAACAAACAAACACATTAGGTTAGTAAAATAAACCTCACAAGTCACTCGAGTTATGCGAACCTTTGATTTGCCTCACGAATTTTCTCCGCTAATGATTGTACATCGCAAAAAAATAGATTTTGAGTCAAAAACCTGAAAAGCTCTGTTATTCAATATGCATGACCTGCGGGCACAGTTTTCGAATGCAGATATTGCTGCCAGATTCTCAAAAATGACTATTGTGGTCTGCGATTCGTAAGTGTCATCTGCGATACAACCTGCGGTTCACATGTGTCACCTGCGAAACAACATGTGGGTGGTTCACAGGTTGTTCTTTCACTGCACAACTTTTGTTCGTCAAATCTTTTTGGGGATCCATGCTTTGGGCCTTTTCTGATTTTCCAACGACTTGGGCCCACTTTTTCTGATTCTTTTACCTATTTTGGCCCAAAAAAAACTTTCCAACTTGAAATTAGGTTTTGGAAGATCAAATGAGACCTTTTTGCTCCTTCTTCATCAAGAACTCTATGAAGGTCTTCAAGTACACTTGAACACTTAAAGAGGAAGACACAATAAAATGGAATCAAAAGCAACCCAAAGTATACTAAACTATGGACCTCAATTGATTAACAACAATAAAGCACATAATCTTATTAGGAGGACCTCAAGGGAATTGGATTCCCAAGCAACCCACCTTTCTAAACAAAGGTTCAATGAAAAGCTTCAAAAGCTCTCAACTCTCAAGTTCTGAAAGTGAAGCATAAACAACAATATTCAAGATAGTCTAAGCTATGAAAATGACTTAAGGTTACTATTTATAGTCTAGGACTGATTTATTATACAAGAGACCAAACTGACACTCTTGGATTGTAAAAACAGCCACAACACCGCGCCGTCACACTCTGCTCTTGACCTACGAATCGCAGACTTTGCCTTTGACATGATCTGTGATTCGTAGGTTATGTCTTTCAGTGATTGCATCATCTGCAGCTACTTGGCTGGCTCTGTCGGACCGCGACTCCACCTGTGACACCATCGCGATTCGCAGGTGGTGTTTCCTGCACCATTTGTTATCTTTTCACCTTCCCATGCGATCCACTTGGAAACCTCGTGATGGGCTTGACTCCTCCTGAATGATCTTGATGGAACTCAATTTGCATCAATTTTCAACATTACAACACATACCACCATTTACTTTCAATAGTCATGTCATTGTCAAATAAAATATTATTCTTAAGAAAAGAATAATCAACTATAGTTGGTGAGTGGAATCATGTAAGTTAACTCTAAAAAAGATCAATGTCATGACTCTCTACATAGCACATAATACTATCAAACCTTGAATCTCATCAAAAGTCAACAACATAAGATCAAAGGACTCATATTCACATTCATTCACATTATCTACTAGGATAAGATCATCACTAAGTTTTTGAGGTTCATAGAATCATCATAAACTTCCTCAACTAGTCGACTAGCAATCTCAACACATGACAATGCACAAACACTCTTATCACAAGTGTCAACAATAGGTGGACACAAATTAATCTCCCAAGAAGATCAATCCGGTCATCAAAAGGATCATTGGTGTTGGAACCTTGAGGCAAGGAAACAAGAGTGTGGAAGAATACTATGATTAGTTCCAACATGTGAAAATGAGGATCAACTTTGAAGAGGATGGATTGAATGCCATGACTAGGTTCCGTGCCGGATTGAATAAATATATATTGCTTCCCAAATGAGACTCCACAACTATCAAGATATTGATGAAACATTTGAAGCAGCTTGTCACGACCCAAACCGGAGGGCCATGATGGGCACCCGAACCTTACTTGCTAAGTATCCAAACTAGTCATTTGACGGGTAAGGTCCGCCAAAGCACTCATCACATCAACAAGAGTAGGTCCCCCGGTGGGAACTTAGGTCTCATCGCCCGAATTTGACATGGTACCTGTTTTAGAACAATCACTCAAAACAAACAAACACATTAGGTTAGTAAAATAAACCTCACAAGTCACTCGAGTTATGCGAACCTTTGATTTGCCTCACGAATTTTCTCCGCTAATGATTGTACATCGCAAAAAAATAGATTTTGAGTCAAAAACCTGAAAAGCTCTGTTATTCAATATGCATGACCTGCGGGCACAGTTTTCGAATGCAGATATTGCTGCCAGATTCTCAAAAATGACTATGTGGTCTGCGATTCGTAAGTGTCATCTGCGATACAACCTGCGGTTCACATGTGTCACCTGCGAAACAACATGTGGGTGGTTCACAGGTTGTTATTTCACTGCACAACTTTTGTTTGTCAAATCTTTTTGGGGATCCATGCTTTGGGCCTTTTCTGATTTTCCAACGACTTGGGCCCACTTTTTTTGATTCTTTTACCTATTTTGGCCCAAAAAAAACTTTCCAACTTGAAATTAGGTTTTGGAAGATCAAATGAGACCTTTTTGCTCCTTCTTCATCAAGAACTCTATGAAGGTCTTCAAGTACACTTGAACACTTAAAGAGGAAGACACAATAAAATGGAATCAAAAGCAACCCAAAGTATACTAAACTATGGACCTCAATTGATTAACCATAATAAAGCACCTAATCTTATTAGGAGGACCACAAGGGAATTGGATTCCCAAGCAACCCACATTTCTAAACAAAGGTTCAATGAAAAGCTTCAAAAGCTCTCAACTCTCAAGTTCTGAAAGTGAAGCATAAATAACAATATTCAAGATAGTCTAAGCTATGAAAATGACTTAAGGTTACTATTTATAGTCTAGGACTGATTTATTATACAAGAGACCAAACTGACACTCTTGGATTGTAAAAACAGCCACAACACCGCGCCGTCACACTCTGCTCTTGACCTACGAATCGCAGACTTTGCCTTTGACATGATCTGTGATTCGTAGGTTATGTCTTTCAGTGATTGCATCATCTGCAGCTACTTGGCTCTGTCTGCGGACCGCAGACTCCACCTGTGACACCATCTGCGATTCGCAGGTGGTGTTTCCTGCACCATTTGTTATCTTTTCACCTTCCCATGCGATCCACTTGGAAACCTCGTGATGGGCTTGACTCCTCCTGAATGATCTTGATGGAACTCAATTTGCATCAATTTTCAACATTACAACACATACCACCATGTACTTTCAATAGTCATGTCATTGTCAAATAAAATATTATTCTTAAGAAAAGAATAATCAACTATAGTTGGTGAGTGGAATCATGTAAGTTAACTCTAAAAAAGATCAATGTCATGACTCTCTACATAGCACATAATACTATCAAACCTTGAATCTCATCAAAAGTCAACAACATAAGATCAACGGACTCATATTCACATTCATTCACATTATCTACTAGGATAAGATCATCACTAAGTTTTTGAGGTTCATAGAATCATCATAAACTTCCTCAACTAGTGGACTAGCAATCTCAACACATGACAATGCACAAACACTCTTATCACAAGTGTCAACAATAGGTGGACACAAATTAATCTCACAAGAAGATCAATCCGGTCATCAAAAGGATCAGTTGGTGTTGGAACCTTGAGGCAAGGAAACAAGAGTGTGGAAGAATACTATGATTAGTTCCAACATGTGAAAATGAGGATCAACTTTGAAGAGGATGGATTGAATGCCATGACTAGGTTCCGTGCCGGATTGAATAAATATATTGCTTCCCAAATGAGACTCCACAACTATCAAGATATTGATGATGAAACATTTGAAGCAGCTTGTCACGACCCAAACCGGAGGGCCATGATGGGCACCCGAACATTACTTGCTAAGTATCCAAACTAGTCATTTGACGGGTAAGGTCCGCCAAAGCACTCATCACATCAACAAGAGTAGGTCCCCCGGTGGGAACTTAGGTCTCATCGCCCGAATTTGACATGGTACCTGTTTTAGAACAATCACTCAAAACAAACAAACACATTAGGTTAGTAAAATAAACCTCACAAGTCACTCGAGTTATGCGAACCTTTGATTTGCCTCACGAATTTTCTCCGCTATTGATTGTACCTTCGCAAAAAAACAAATTTTGAGTCAAAAACTGAAAAGCTATGTTATTCAATATGCATGACCTGCGGGCACGGTCTTTCGAATGCGAGATATTGCTGCAGATTCTCAAAAATGACTATAGTGGTCTGCGATTCGTAAGTGTCATCTGCGATACAACTGCGGTTCACATGTGTCACTGCGAAACAACATGTGGGTGGTCTCACGGTTGTTGTTCTTTCACCGCACAACTTTTGTTGACGTCAAATCTTTTTGGGGATCCATGCTTTGGGCCTTTTCTCGATTTTCCAACGACGACTTGGGCCCACTTTTTCTGATTCTTTTACCTATTTTGGCCCAAAAAAAACTTTCCAACTTGAAATTAGGTTTTGGAAGATCAAATGAGACCTTTTTGCTCCTTCTTCATCAAGAACTCTATGAAGGTCTTCAAGTACACTTGAACACTTAAAGAGGAAGACACAATAAAATGGAATCAAAAGCAACCCAAAGTATACTAAACTATGGACCTCAATTGATTAACCATAATAAAGCACCTAATCTTATTAGGAGGACCACAAGGGAATTGGATTCCCAAGCAACCCACATTTCTAAACAAAGGTTCAATGAAAAGCTTCAAAAGCTCTCAACTCTCAAGTTCTGAAAGTGAAGCATAAATAACAATATTCAAGATAGTCTAAGCTATGAAAATGACTTAAGGTTACTATTTATAGTCTAGGACTGATTTATTATACAAGAGAACAAACTGACACTCTTGGATTGTAAAAACAGCCACAACACCGCGCCGTCACACTCTGCTCTTGACCTACGAATCGCAGACTTTGCCTTTGACATGATCTGTGATTCGTAGGTTATGTCTTTCGTGATTGCATCATCTGCAGCTACTTGGCTCTTTCCGCGGACCGCAGACTCCACCCTGTGACACCATCTGCGATTCGCGGTGGTGTTTCCTGCACCATTTGTTATCTTTTCACCTTCCCATGCGATCCACTTGGAAACCTCGTGATGGGCTTGACTCCTCCTGAATGATCTTGATGGAACTCAATTTGCATCAATTTTCAACATTACAACACATACCACCATTTACTTTCAATAGTCATGTCATTGTCAAATAAAATATTATTCTTAAGAAAAGAATAATCAACTATAGTTGGTGAGTGGAATCATGTAAGTTAACTCTCAAAAAGATCAATGTCATGACTCTCTACATAGCACATAATACTATCAAACCTTGAATCTCATCAAAAGTCAACTACATAAGATCAACGGACTCATATTCACATTCATTCACATTATCTACTAGGATAAGATCATCACTAAGTTTTTGAGGTTCATAGAATCATCATAAACTTCCTCAACTAGTCGACTAGCAATCTCAACACATGACAATGCACAAACACTCTTATCACAAGTGTCAACAAAAGGTGGACACAAATGAATCTCACATGAAGATCAATCCGGTCATCAAAAGGATCAGTTGGTGTTGGAACCTTGAGGCAAGGAAACAAGATTGTGGAAGAATACTATGATTAGTTCCAACATGTGAAAATGAGGATCAACTTTGAAGAGGATGGATTGAATGCCATGACTAGGTTCCGTGCCGGATTGAATAAATATATTGCTTCCCAAATGAGACTCCACAACTATCAAGATATTGATGAAACATTTGAAGCAGCTTGTCACGACCCAAACCGGAGGGCCATGATGGGCACCCGAACATTACTTGCTAAGTATCCAAACTAGTCATTTGACGGGTAAGGTCCGCCAAAGCACTCATCACATCAACAAGAGTAGGTCCCCCGGTGGGAACTTAGGTCTCATCGCCCGAATTTGACATGGTACCTGTTTTAGAACAATCACTCAAAACAAACAAACACATTAGGTTAGTAAAATAAACCTCACAAGTCACTCGAGTTATGCGAACCTTTGATTTGCCTCACGAATTTTCTCCGCTAATGATTGTACCTTCGCAAAAAAACAAATTTTGAGTAAAAAACCTGAAAAGCTCTGTTATTCAATATGCATGACTGCGGGCACAGTTTTCGAATGCAGATATTGCTGCCAGATTCTCAAAAATGACTATTGTGGTCTGCGATTCGTAAGTGTCATCTGCGATACAACCTGCGGTTCGCATGTGTCACTGCGAAACAACATGTGGGTGGTTCACAGGTTGTTCTTTCACTGCACAACTTTTGTAACGTCAAATCTTTTTGGGGATCCATGCTTTGGGCCTTTTCGATTTTCCAACGACTTGGCCCACTTTTTCTGATTCTTTTACCTATTTTGGCCCAAAAAAAACTTTCCAACTTGAAATTAGGTTTTGGAAGATCAAATGAGACCTTTTTGCTCCTTCTTCATCAAGAACTCTATGAAGGTCTTCAAGTACACTTGAACACTTAAAGAGGAAGACACAATAAAATGGAATCAAAAGCAACCCAAAGTATACTAAACTATGGACCTCAATTGATTAACAACATAATAAAGCACTAATCTTATTAGGAGGACCACAAGGGAATTGGATTCCCAAGCAACCCACATTTCTAAACAAAGGTTCAATGAAAAGCTTCAAAAGCTCTCAACTCTCAAGTTCTCAAAGTGAAGCATAAACAACAATATTCAAGATAGTCTAAGCTATGAAAATGACTTAAGGTTACTATTTATAGTCTAGGACTGATTTATTATACAAGAGACCAAAAGTGACACTCTTGGATTGTAAAAATAGCAAAACAACACCGCGCCGTCACACTCTGCTCTTGACCTACGAATCGCAGACTTTGCCTTTGACATGATCTGTGATTCGTAGGTTATGTCTTTCAGTGATTGCATCATCTGCAGCTACTTGGCTCTGTCTGCGGTCCGCAGACTCCACCTGTGACACCATCTGCGATTCGCAGGTGGTGTTTTCTGCACCATTTGTTATCTTTTCACCTTCCCATGCTATCCACTTGGAAACCTCGTGATGGGCTTGACTCCTCGTGAATGATCTTGATGGAACTCAATTTGCATCAATTTTCAACATTACAACACATACCACCATGTACTTTCAATAGTCATGTCATTGTCAAATAAAATATTATTCTTAAGAAAAGAATAATCAACTAAAGTTGGTGAGTGGAATCATGTAAGTTAACTCTAAAAAAGATCAATGTCATGACTCTCTACATAGCACATAATACTATCAAACCTTGAGTCTCATCAAAAGTCACAAAATAAGATCAAAGGACTCATATTCACATTCATTCACATTATCTACTAGGATATGATCATCACTAAGTTTTTGAGGTTCATTGAATCATCATAAACTTCCTCAACTAGTGGACTAGCAATCTCAACACATGACAATGCACAAACACTCTTATCACAAGTGTCAACAATAGGTGGGACATAAATTAATCTCACAAGAAGATCAATCCGGTCATCAAAAGGATCAGTTGGTGTTGGAACCTTGAGGCAAGGAAACAAGAGTGTGGAAGAATACTATGATTAGTTCCAACATGTGAAAATGAGGATCAACTTTGAAGAGGATGGATTGAATGCCATGACTAGGTTCCGTGCCGGATTGAATAAATATATTGCTTCCCAAATGAGACTCCACAACTATCAAGATATTGATGAAACATTTGAAGCAGCTTGTCACGACCCAAACCGGAGGGCCATGATGGGCACCCGAACATTACTTGCTAAGTATCCAAACTAGTCATTTGACGGGTAAGGTCCGCCAAAGCACTCATCACATCAACAAGAGTAGGTCCCCCGGTGGGAACTTAGGTCTCATCGCCCGAATTTGACATGGTACCTGTTTTAGAACAATCACTCAAAACAAACAAACACATTAGGTTAGTAAAATAAACCTCACAAGTCACTCGAGTTATGCGAACCTTTGATTTGCCTCACGAATTTTCTCGCTAATGATTGTACCTTCGCAAAAAAACAAATTTTGAGTCAAAAACCTGAAAAGCTATGTTATTCAATATGCATGACCTGCGGGCACAGTTTTCGAACGCAGATATTTTGCCGCGATTCTCAAAAATTACTATAGTGGTCTGCGATTCGTAAGTGTCATCTGCGATACAACTGCGGTTCACATGTGTCACCTGCGAAACAACATGTGGGTGGTTCGGGTTGTTCTTTCACCGCACAACTTTTGTGACGTCAAATCTTTTTGGGGATCCATGCTTTGGGCCTTTTTCGATTTTCCAACGACTTGGGCCCACTTTTTCTGATTCTTCTATTTTGGCCCAAAAAAAACTTTCCAACTTGAAATTAGGTTTTGGAAGATCAAATGAGACCTTTTTGCTCCTTCTTCATCAAGAACTCTATGAAGGTCTTCAAGTACACTTGAACACTTAAAGAGGAAGACACAATAAAATGGAATCAAAAGCAACCCAAAGTATACTAAACTATGAACCTCAATTGATTAACAACAATAAAGCACATAATCTTATTAGGAGGACCTCAAGGGAATTGGATTCCCAAGCAACCCACCTTTCTAAACAAAGGTTCAATGAAAAGCTTCAAAAGCTCTCAACTCTCAAGTTCTCAAAGTGAAGCATAAACAACAATATTCAAGATAGTCTAAGCTATGAAAATGACTTAAGGTTACTATTTATAGTCTTAGATTGATTTATTACACAAGAGACCAAAAGTGACACTCTTGGATTGTAAAACAGCCAAAACACTGTGTTGTCACACTCTGCTCTTGACCTACGAATCGCAGACTTTGCCTTTGACATGATCTGTGATTCGTAGGTTATGTCTTTCAGTGATTGCATCATCTGCAGCTACTTGGCTCTGTCTGCGGTCCGCAGACTCCACCTGTGACACCATCTGCGATTCGCGGTGGTGTTTTCTACACCATTTGTTATCCTTTCACCTTCCCATGCTATATCCACTTGGAAACCTCGTGATGGGCTTTACTCCTCGTGAATGATCTTGATGGAACTCGGTTTGCATCAATTTTCAACATTACAATACATACCACCATGTACTTTCAATAGTCATGTCATTATCAAATAAAACATTATTCTTAAGAAAAGAATAATCAACTAAAGTTGGTGAGTGGAATCATGTAAGTTAACTCTAAAAAAGATCAATGTCATGACTCTCTACATAGCACATAATACTATCAAACCTTGATTCTCATCAAAAGTCAACAAAATAAGATCAAAGGACTCATATTCACATTCATTCACATTATCAACTAGGTTATGATCGTCACTAAGTTGAGGTTCATAGAATCATCATAAACTTCCTCAACTAGTGGACTAGCAATCTCAACACATGACAATGGACAAACACTCTTATCACAAGTGTCAACAATAGGTGAGACATAAATTAATCTCACAAGAAGATCAATCCGGTCATCAAAAGGATCAGTTGGTGTTGGAACCTTGAGGCAAGGAAACAAGAGTGGAAGAATACTATGATTAGTTCCAACATGTGAAAATGAGGATCAACTTTGAAGAGGATGGATTGAATGCCATGACTAGGTTCCGTGCCGGGTTGAATAAATATATTGCTTCCCAAATGAGACTCCACAACTATCAAGATATTGATGAAACATTTGAAGCAGCTTGTCACGACCTAAACCGGAGGGCCATGATAGACACCCGAACATTACTTGATAAGTATCCAAACTAGTCATTTGATGGGTAAGGTCCGCCGAAGCACTCATCATATCAACAAGAGTAGGTCCCCCGGTGGGAACCTAGGTCTCATCGCCCGAATTTGTCATGGTACTGTTTTAGAACAATCACTCAAAACAAACAAACACATTAGGTTAGTAAAATAAACCTCACAAGTCACTCGAGTATGCGCACCTTTGATTTGCCTCATAAATTGTCTCGCTAATGATTGTACCTTCGAAAAAAAACAAAATTTGAGTCAAAAACCTGAAAAGCTATGTTATTCACTATGCATGACCTGCGGGCACAGTTTGCGAATGCAGATATTGCTGCCAGATTCTTAAAAATTACTATAGTGGTCTGCGATTCGTACGTGTCATCTGCGATACAACCTGCGGTTCACATGTGTCACCTGCGAAACAACATGTGGGTGGTTCACAGGTTGTTCTTTCACCTGCACAACTTTTGTGACGTCAAATCTTTTTGGGGATCCATGCTTTGGGCCTTTTCTCGATTTTCCAACGACTTTGGCCCACTTTTTCGATTCTTTACCTCTTTTGGCCCAAAAAAAAACTTTCCAACTTGAAATTAGGTTTTGGAAGATCAAATGAGACCTTTTTGCTCCTTCTTCATCAAGAACTCTATGAAGGTCTTCAAGTACACTTGAACACTTAAAGAGGAAGACACAATAAAATGGAATCAAAAGCAACCCAAAGTATACTAAACTATGGACCTCAATTGATTAACAACAATAAAGCACATAATCTTATTAGGAGGACCTCAAGGGAATTGGATTCCCAAGCAACCCACCTTTCTAAACAAAGGTTCAATGAAAGCTTCAAAAGCTTCAAAAGCTCTCAAGTTCTCAAAGTGAAGCATAAACAACAATATTCAAGATAGTCTAAGCTATGAAAATGACTTAAGGTTACTATTTATAGTCTTAGATTGATTTATTACACAAGAGACCAAAAGTGACACTCTTGGATTGTAAAAATAACCAAAACACCATGTTGTCACACTCTGCTCTTGACCTACGAATCGCAGACTTTGCCTTTGACATGATCTCGTGATTCGTAGGTTATGTCCTTCAGTGATTGCATCATCTGCGGCCGCTTGGCTCTCTCTCGCGGTCCGCAGACTCCACCCGTGACACCATCTCGCGATTCGCAGTGGTGTTTTCTACACCATTTGTTGTCCTTTCACCTTCCCATGCTATCCACTTGGAAACCTCGTGTTGGGCTTTACTCCTCGTGAATGATCTTGATGGAACTCGGTTTGCATCAATTTTCAACATTACAATACATACCACCATGTACTTCAATAGTCATGTCATTGTCAAATAAAATATTATTCTTAAGAAAAGAATAATCAACTAAAGTTGGTGAGTGGAATCATGTAAGTTAACTCTAAAAAAGATCAATGTCATGACTCTCTACATAGCACATAATACTATCAAACCTTGAGTCTCATCAAAAGTCAACAAAATAAGATCAAAGGACTCATATTCACATTCATTCACATTATCAACTAGGTTATGATCGTCACTAAGTTGAGGTTCATAGAATCATCATAAACTTCCTCATCTAGTGGACTAGCAATCTCAACACATGACAATGGACAAACACTCTTATCACAAGTGTCAACAATAGGTGGGACATAAATTAATCTCACAAGAAGATCAATCCGGTCATCAAAAGGATCAGTTGGTGTTGGAACCTTGAGGCAAGGAAACAAGAGTGGAAGAATACTATGATTAGTTCCAACATGTGAAAATGAGGATCAACTTTGAAGAGGATGGATTGAATGCCATGACTAGGTTCCGTGCCGGGTTGAATAAATATATTGCTTCCCAAATGAGACTCCACAACTATCAAGATATTGATGAAACATTTGAAGCAGCTTGTCACGACCTAAACCGGAGGGCCATGATGGGCACCCGAACATTACTTGATAAGTATCCAAACTAGTCATTTGACGGGTAAGGTCCGCCAAAGCACTCATCACATCAACAAGAGTAGGTCCCCCGGTGGGAACCTGGGTCTCATCGCCCGAATTTGTCATGGTACCTGTTTTAGAACAATCAATCAAAACAAACAAACACATTAGGTTAGTAAAATAAACCTCACAAGTCACTCGAGTTATGCGCACCTTTGATTTGCCTCATAAATTGTCTCGCTAATGATTGTACCTTCGAAAAAAAACAAATTTTGAGTCAAAAACCTGAAAAGCTATGTTATTCACTATGCATGACCTGCGGGCACAGTTTTCGCGAATGCGAGATATTGCTGCCAGATTCTCAAAAATTACTATAGTGGTCTCGCGATTCGTACGTGTCATCTCGCGATACAACTGCGGTTCACATGTGTCACCTGCGATACAACATGTGGGTGGTTCACGAGTTGTGCTTTCACTTGCACAACTTTTGTGACGTCAAATCTTTTTGGGGATCCATGCTTTGGGCTTTTTCGATTTTCCAACGACTTTGGCCCACTTTTTCTCGATTCTTTACCTCTTTTGGCCCAAAAAAACTTTCCAACTTGAAATTAGGTTTTGGAAGATCAAATGAGACCTTTTTGCTCCTTCTTCATCAAGAACTCTATGAAGGTCTTCAAGTACACTTGAACACTTAAAGAGGAAGACACAATAAAATGGAATCAAAAGCAACCCAAAGTATAGTAAACTATGGACCTCAATTGATTAACAACAATAAAGCACATAATCTTATTAGGAGGACCTCAAGGGAATTGGATTCCCAAGCAACCCACCTTTCTAAACAAAGGTTCAATGAAAAGCTTCAAAAGCTCTCAAGTTCTCAAAGTGAAGCATAAACAACAATATTCAAGATAGTCTAAGCTATGAAAATGACTTAAGGTTACTATTTATAGTCTTAGATTGATTTATTACACAAGAGACCAAAAGTGACACTCTTGGATTGTAAAAATAACCAAAACACCGCGCTGTCACACTCTGCTCTTGACCTACGAATCGCAGACTGTGCCTTTGACATGATCTGTGATTCGTAGGTTATGTCCTTCGGTGATTGCATCATCTGCGGCCGCTTGGCTCTGTCTGCGGTCCGCAGACTCCACCCGTGACACCATCTGCGATTCGCAGGTGGTGTTTTCTACACCATTTGTTGTCCTTTCACCTTCCCATGCTATCCACTTGGAAACCTCGTGTTGGGCTTTACTCCTCGTGAATGATCTTGATGGAACTCGGTTTGCATCAATTTTCAACATTACAATACATACCACCATGTACTTCAATAGTCATGTCATTGTCAAATAAAATATTATTCTTAAGAAAAGAATAATCAACTAAAGTTGGTGAGTGGAATCATGTAAGTTAACTCTAAAAAAGATCAATGTCATGACTCTCTACATAGCACATAATACTATCAAACCTTGAGTCTCATCAAAAGTCAACAACATAAGATCAAAGGACTCATATTCACATTCATTCACATTATCAACTAGGTTATGAACATCACTAAGTTGAGGTTCATAGAATCATCATAAACTTCCTCAACTAGTGGACTAGCAATCTCAACACATGACAATGGACAAACACTCTTATATCACAAGTGTCAACAATAGGTGGACATAAATTAATCTCACAAGAAGATCAATCTGGTCATCAAAAGGATCAGTTGGTGTTAGAACCTTGAGGCAAGGAAACAAGAGTGGAAGAATACTATGATTAGTTCCAACATGTGAAAATGAGGATCAACTTTGAAGAGGATGGATTGAATGCCATGACTAGGTTCCGTGCCGGGTTGAATAAATATATTGCTTTCCATATGAGACTCCACAACTATCAAGATATTGATGAAACATTTGAAGCAACTTGTCACGACCTAAACCGGAGGGCCATGATGGGCACCCGAACATTACTTGATAAGTATCCAAACTAGTCATTTGACGGGTAAGGTCCGTCAAAGCACTCATCACATCAACAAGAGTAGGTCCCCCGGTGGGAACTTGGGTCTCATCGCCCGAATTTGTCATGGTACATGTTTTAGAACAATCACTCAAAACAAACAAACACATTAGGTTAGTAAAATAAACCTCACAAGTCACTCGAGTATGCGCACCTTTGATTTGCCTCATAAATTGTCTCGGCTAATGATTGTACCTTCGAAAAAAAACAAATTTTGAGTCAAAAACCTGAAAAGCTATGTTATTCACTATGCATGACCTGCGGGCACGGTTGCGAACGCGAGATATTGCCGCCGATTCTCAAAAAATTACTATAGTGGTCTCCGATTCGTACGTGTCTGCGATACAACCTGCGGTTCACATGTGTCACTGCGATACAACAACATGTGGGTGGTTCACAGGTTGTGCTTTCACCGCACAACTTTTGTGACGTCAAATCTTTTTGGGGATCCATGCTTTGGGCCTTTTCGATTTTCCAACGACTTTGGCCCACTTTTTCTCGATTCTTTACCTCTTTTGGCCCAAAAAAAACTTTCCAACTTGAAATTAGGTTTTGGAAGATCAAATGAGACCTTTTTGCTCCTTCTTCATCAAGAACTCTATGAAGGTCTTCAAGTACACTTGAACACTTAAAGAGAAGACACAATAAAATGGAATCAAAAGCAACCCAAAGTATAGTAAACTATGGACCTCAATTGATTAACAACAATAAAGCACATAATCTTATTAGGAGGACCTCAAGGGAATTGGATTCCCAAGCAACCCACCTTTCTAAACAAAGGTTCAATGAAAAGCTTCAAAAGCTCTCAAGTTCTCAAAGTGAAGCATAAACAACAATATTCAAGATAGTCTAAGCTATGAAAATGACTTAAGGTTACTATTTATAGTCTTAGATTGATTTATTACACAAGAGACCAAAAGTGACACTCTTGGATTGTAAAAATAACCAAAACACCGTATTTGTCACACTCTGCTCTTGACCTACGAATCGCAGACTGTGCCTTTGACATGATCGTGATTCGTAGGTTATGTCCTTCGTGATTGCATCATCTGCGGCCGCTTGGCTTGGCTCTGTCTGCGGTCCGCAGACTCCACCCGTGACACCATCTGCGATTCGCAGGTGGTGTTTTCTACACCATTTGTTGTCCTTTCACCTTCCCATGCTATCCACTTGGAAACCTCGTGTTGGGCTTTACTCCTCGTGAATGATCTTGATGGAACTCGGTTTGCATCAATTTTCAACATTACAATACATACCACCATGTACTTCAATAGTCATGTCATTGTCAAATAAAACATTATTCTTAAGAAAAGAATAATCAACTAAAGTTGGTGAGTGGAATCATGTAAGTTAACTCTAAAAAAGATCAATGTCACGACTCTCTAAATAGCACATAATACTATCAAACCTTGAGTCTCATCAAAAGTCAACAACATAAGATCAAAGGACTCATATTCACATTCATTCACATTATCAACTAGGTTATGAACATCACTAAGTTGAGGTTCATAGAATCATCATAAACTTCCTCAACTAGTGGACTAGCAATCTCAACACATGACAATGGACAAACACTCTTATCACAAGTGTCAACAATAGGTGGACATAAATTAATCTCACAAGAAGATCAATCCGGTCATCAAAAGGATCAGTTGGTGTTGGAACCTTGAGGCAAGGAAACAAGAGTGGAAGAATACTATGATTAGTTCCAACATGTGAAAATGAGGATCAACTTTGAAGAGGATGGATTGAATGCCATGACTAGGTTCCGTGCCGGGTTGAATAAATATATTGCTTCCCAAATGAGACTCCACAACTATCAAGATATTGATGAAACATTTGAAGCAACTTGTCACGACCTAAACCGGAGGGCCATGATGGGCACCCGAACATTACTTGATAAGTATCCAAACTAGTCATTTGACGGGTAAGGTCCGTCAAAGCACTCATCACATCAACAAGAGTAGGTCCCCCGGTGGGAACCGGGTCTCATCGCCCGAATTTGTCATGGTACCTGTTTTAGAACAATCACTCAAAACAAACAAACACATTAGGTTAGTAAAATAAACCTCACAAGTCACTCGAGTATGCGCACCTTTGATTTGCCTCATAAATTGTCTCGCTAATGATTGTACCTTCGAAAAAAAACAAATTTTGAGTCAAAAACCTGAAAAGCTATGTTATTCACTATGCATGACCGCGGGCACGGTCTGCGAACGCGATATATTGCTGCCGATTCTCAAAAATTACTATAGTGGTCTCCGATTCGTACGTGTCATCTCGCGAACTGCGGTTCACATGTGTCACCTGCGATACAACATGTGGGTGGTTCACAGGTTGTGCTTTCACTGCACAACTTTTGTGACGTCAAATCTTTTTGGGGATCCATGCTTTGGGCCTTTTCTCGATTTTCCAACGACTTTGGCCCACTTTTTCGATTCTTTACCTCTTTTGGCCCAAAAAAAACTTTCCAACTTGAAATTAGGTTTTGGAAGATCAAATGAGACCTTTTTGCTCCTTCTTCATCAAGAACTCTATGAAGGTCTTCAAGTACACTTGAACACTTAAAGAGGAAGACACAATAAAATGGAATCAAAAGCAACCCAAAGTATAGTAAACTATGGACCTCAATTGATTAACAACAATAAAGCACATAATCTTATTAGGAGGACCTCAAGGGAATTGGATTCCCAAGCAACCCACCTTTCTAAACAAAGGTTCAATGAAAAGCTTCAAAAGCTCTCAAGTTCTCAAAGTGAAGCATAAACAACAATATTCAAGATAGTCTAAGCTATGAAAATGACTTAAGGTTACTATTTATAGTCTTAGATTGATTTATTACACAAGAGACCAAAAGTGACACTCTTGGATTGTAAAAATAACCAAAACACCGCGCTGTCACACTCTGCTCTTGACCTACGAATCGCAGACGTGCCTTTGACATGATCTCGTGATTCGTAGGTTATGTCCTTCAGTGATTGCATCATCTGCGGCCGCTTGGCTCTGTCTCGCGGTCCGCAGACTCCACCTGTGACACCATCTGCGATTCGCAGGTGGTGTTTTCTACACCATTTGTTGTCCTTTCACCTTCCCATGCTATATCCACTTGGAAACCTCGCTTGATGGAACTCGGTTTGCATCAATTTTCAACATTACAATACATACCACCATGTACTTCAATAGTCATGTCATTGTCAAATAAAATATTATTCTTAAGAAAAGAATAATCAACTAAAGTTGGTGAGTGGAATCATGTAAGTTAACTCTCAAAAAGATCAATGTCATGACTCTCTACATAGCACATAATACTATCAAACCTTGAGTCTCATCAAAAGTCAACAACATAAGATCAAAGGACTCATATTCACATTCATTCACATTATCAACTAGGTTATGAACATCACTAAGTTGAGGTTCATAGAATCATCATAAACTTCCTCAACTAGTGGACTAGCAATCTCAAAACATGACAATGGACAAACACTCTTATCACAAGTGTCAACAATAGGTGGACATAAATTAATCTCACAAGAAGATCAATCCGGTCATCAAAAGGATCAGTTGGTGTTGGAACCTTGAGGCAAGGAAACAAGAGTGTGGAAGAATACTATGATTAGTTCCAACATGTGAAAATGAGGATCAACTTTGAAGAGGATGGATTGAATGCCATGACTAGGTTCCGTGCCGGGTTGAATAAATATATTGCTTCCCAAATGAGACTCCACAACTATCAAGATATTGATGAAACATTTGAAGCAACTTGTCACGACCTAAACCGGAGGGCCATGATGGGCACCCGAACATTACTTGATAAGTATCCAAACTAGTCATTTGACGGGTAAGGTCCGCCAAAGCACTCATCACATCAACAAGAGTAGGTCCCCCGGTGGGAACCTGGGTCTCATCGCCCGAATTTGTCATGGTACCTGTTTTAGAACAATCACTCAAAACAAACAAACACATTAGGTTAGTAAAATAAACCTCACAAGTCACTCGAGTATGCGCACCATTGATTTGCCTCATAAATTGTCTCGCTAATGATTGTACCTTCGAAAAAAAACAAATTTTGAGTCAAAAACCTGAAAAGCTATGTTATTCACTATGCATGACCTGCGGGCACGTTTGCGAACGCGAGATATTATTGCCGCGATTCTAAAAAATTACTATAGTGGTCTCCGATTCGTACGTGTCTGCGATACAACCTGCGGTTCACATGTGTCACCTGCGATACAACTTTGTGGGTGGTTCACGGGTTGTGCTTTCACCGCACAACTTTTGTGACGTCAAATCTTTTTGGGGATCCATGCTTTGGGCCTTTTCGATTTTCCAACGACTTTGGCCCACTTTTTCGATTCTTTACCTCTTTTGGCCCAAAAAAAACTTTCCAACTTGAAATTAGGTTTTGGAAGATCAAATGAGACCTTTTTGCTCCTTCTTCATCAAGAACTCTATGAAGGTCTTCAAGTACACTTGAACACTTAAAGAGGAAGACACAATAAAATGGAATCAAAAGCAACCCAAAGTATAGTAAACTATGGACCTCAATTGATTAACAACAATAAAGCACATAATCTTATTAGGAGGACCTCAGGAATTGGATTCCCAAGCAACCCACCTTTCTAAACAAAGGTTCAATGAAAAGCTTCAAAAGCTCTCAAGTTCTCAAAGTGAAGCATAAACAACAATATTCAAGATAGTCTAAGCTATGAAAATGACTTAAGGTTACTATTTATAGTCTTAGATTGATTTATTACACAATAGACCAAAAGTGACACTCTTGGATTGTAAAAATAACCAAAACACCGCGTTGTCACACTCTGCTCTTGACCTACGAATCGCAGACTGTGCCTTTGACATGATCTGTGATTCGTAGGTTATGTCATTCAGTGATTGCATCATCTGCGGCCGCTTGGCTGTCTCGCGGTCCGCAGACTCCACCCGTGACACCATCTCGCGATTCGCAGTGGTGTTTTCTACACCATTTGTTGTCCTTTCACCTTCCCATGCTATCCACTTGGAAACCTCGTGTTGGGCTTTACTCCTCGTGAATGATCTTGATGGAACTCGGTTTGCATCAATTTTCAACATTACAATACATACCACCATGTACTTCAATAGTCATGTCATTGTCAAATAAAATATTATTCTTAAGAAAAGAATAATCAACTAAAGTTGGTGAGTGGAATCATGTAAGTTAACTCTAAAAAAGATCAATGTCATGACTCTCTACATAGCACATAATACTATCAAACCTTGAGTCTCATCAAAAGTCAACAACATAAGATCAAAGGACTCATATTCACATTCATTCACATTATCAACTAGGTTATGAATCATCACTAAGTTGAGGTTCATAGAATCATCATAAACTTCCTCAACTAGTGGACTAGCAATCTCAAAACATGACAATGGACAAACACTCTTATCACAAGTGTCAACAATAGGTGGACATAAATTAATCTCACAAGAAGATCAATCCGGTCATCAAAAGGATCAGTTGGTGTTGGAACCTTGAGGCAAGGAAACAAGAGTGTGGAAGAATACTATGATTAGTTCCAACATGTGAAAATGAGGATCAACTTTGAAGAGGATGGATTGAATGCCATGACTAGGTTCCGTGCCGGGTTGAATAAATATATTGCTTCCCAAATGAGACTCCACAACTATCAAGATATTGATGAAACATTTGAAGAAGCTTGTCACGACCTAAACCGGAGGGCCATGATGGGCACCCGAACATTACTTGATAAGTATCCAAACTAGTCATTTGACGGGTAAGGTCCGTCAAAGCACTCATCACATCAACAAGAGTAGGTCCCCCGGTGGGAACCTGGGTCTCATCGCCCGAATTTGTCATGGTACCTGTTTTAGAACAATCACTCAAAACAAACAAACACATTAGGTTAGTAAAATAAACCTCACAAGTCACTCGAGTATGCGCACCTTTGATTTGCCTCATAAATTGTCTCGGCTAATGATTGTACCTTCGAAAAAAAAAACAAATTTTGAGTCAAAAACCTGAAAAGCTATGTTATTCACTATGCATGACCGCGGGCACGAGTCTGCGAACGCATATATTTCGCGCATTCTAAAAAATTACTATAGTGGTCTCCGATTCGTACGTGTCACCTCGCGATACAACCTGCGGTTCACATGTGTCACCTGCGATACAACTTTGTGGGTGGTTCACGGGTTGTGCTTTCACCGCACAACTTTTGTGACGTCAAATCTTTTTGGGGATCCATGCTTTGGGCCTTTTCGATTTTCCAACGACTTTGGCCCACTTTTTCGATTCTTTACCTCTTTTGGCCCAAAAAAAACTTTCCAACTTGAAATTAGGTTTTGGAAGATCAAATGAGACCTTTTTGCTCCTTCTTCATCAAGAACTCTATGAAGGTCTTCAAGTACACTTGAACACTTAAAGAGGAAGACACAATAAAATGGAATCAAAAGCAACCCAAAGTATAGTAAACTATGGACCTCAATTGATTAACAACAATAAAGCACATAATCTTATTAGGAGGACCTCAAGGGAATTGGATTCCCAAGCAACCCACCTTTCTAAACAAAGGTTCAATGAAAAGCTTCAAAAGCTCTCAAGTTCTCAAAGTGAAGCATAAACAACAATATTCAAGATAGTCTAAGCTATGAAAATGACTTAAGGTTACTATTTATAGTCTTAGATTGATTTATTACACAAGAGACCAAAAGTGACACTCTTGGATTGTAAAAATAACCAAAACACCGCGCCGTCACACACACTGCTCTTGACCTACGAATCGCAGACTGTGCCTTTGACATGATCCGTGATTCGTAGGTTATGTCCTTCGTGATTGCATCATCTGCGGCCGCTTGGCTCTGTCTCGCGGTCCCGCGACTCCACCCGTGACACCATCTCGCGATTCGCAGGTGGTGTTTTCTACACCATTTGTTGTCCTTTCACCTTCCCATGCTATCCACTTGGAAACCTCGTGTTGGGCTTTACTCCTCGTGAATGATCTTGATGGAACTCGGTTTGCATCAATTTTCAACATTACAATACATACCACCATGTACTTCAATAGTCATGTCATTGTCAAATAAAACATTATTCTTAAGAAAAGAATAATCAACTAAAGTTGGTGAGTGGAATCATGTAAGTTAACTCTAAAAAAGATCAATGTCATGACTCTCTACATAGCACATAATACTATCAAACCTTGAGTCTCATCAAAAGTCAACAACATAAGATCAAAGGACTCATATTCACATTCATTCACATTATCAACTAGGTTATGAACATCACTAAGTTGAGGTTCATAGAATCATCATAAACTTCCTCAACTAGTGGACTAGCAATCTCAAAACATGACAATGGACAAACACTCTTATCACAAGTGTCAACAATAGGTGGACATAAATTAATCTCACAAGAAGATCAATCCGGTCATCAAAAGGATCAGTTGGTGTTGGAACCTTGAGGCAAGGAAACAAGAGTGTGGAAGAATACTATGATTAGTTCCAACATGTGAAAATGAGGATCAACTATGAAGAGGATGGATTGAATGCCATGACTAGGTTCCGTGCCGGGTTGAATAAATATATTGCTTCCCAAATGAGACTCCACAACTATCAAGATATTGATGAAACATTTGAAGCTACTTGTCACGACCTAAACCGGAGGGCCATGATGGGCACCCGAACATTACTTGATAAGTATCCAAACTAGTCATTTGACGGGTAAGGTCCGTCAAAGCACTCATCACATCAACAAGAGTAGGTCCCCCGGTGGGAACCGGGTCTCATCGCCCGAATTTGTCATGGTACCTGTTTTAGAACAATCACTCAAAACAAACAAACACATTAGGTTAGTAAAATAAACCTCACAAGTCACTCGAGTATGCGCACCTTTGATTTGCCTCATAAATTGTCTCGGCTAATGATTGTACCTTCGAAAAAAAACAAATTTTGAGTCAAAAACCTGAAAAGCTATGTTATTCACTATGCATGACCTGCGGGCACGGTCTGCGAACGCAGATATTCTTTGCCGCAGATTCTCAAAAATTACTATAGTGGTCTCCGATTCGTACGTGTCACTGCGATACAACCTGCGGTTCACATGTGTCACCTGCGATACAACTGTGGGTGGTTCACGGTTGTTGTGCTTTCACCGCACAACTTTTGTGACGTCAAATCTTTTTGGGGATCCATGCTTTGGGCCTTTTTCGATTTTCCAACGACTTTGGCCCACTTTTTCGATTCTTTACCTCTTTTGGCCCAAAAAAAACTTTCCAACTTGAAATTAGGTTTTGGAAGATCAAATGAGACCTTTTTGCTCCTTCTTCATCAAGAACTCTATGAAGGTCTTCAAGTACACTTGAACACTTAAAGAGGAAGACACAATAAAATGGAATCAAAAGCAACCCAAAGTATAGTAAACTATGGACCTCAATTGATTAACAACAATAAAGCACATAATCTTATTAGGAGGACCTCAAGGGAATTGGATTCCCAAGCAACCCACCTTTCTAAACAAAGGTTCAATGAAAAGCTTCAAAAGCTCTCAAGTTCTCAAAGTGAAGCATAAACAACAATATTCAAGATAGTCTAAGCTATGAAAATGACTTAAGGTTACTATTTATAGTCTTAGATTGATTTATTACACAAGAGACCAAAAGTGACACTCTTGGATTGTAAAAATAACCAAAACACCGCGCGTATTTGTCACTCTGCTCTTGACCTACGAATCGCAGATCGTGCCTTTGACATGATCTCGTGATTCGTAGGTTATGTCCTTCGGTGATTGCATCATCTGCGGCCGCTTGGCTCTGTCTCCGCGGTCCGCGGACTCCACCCGTGACACCATCTGCGATTCGCAGTGGTGTTTTCTACACCATTTGTTGTCCTTTCACCTTCCCATGCTATCCACTTGGAAACCTCGTGTTGGGCTTTACTCCTCGTGAATGATCTTGATGGAACTCGGTTTGCATCAATTTTCAACATTACAATACATACCACCATGTACTTCAATAGTCATGTCATTGTCAAATAAAACATTATTCTTAAGAAAAGAATAATCAACTAAAGTTGGTGAGTGGAATCATGTAAGTTAACTCTAAAAAAGATCAATGTCATGACTCTCTACATAGCACATAATACTATCAAACCTTGAGTCTCATCAAAAGTCAACAACATAAGATCAAAGGACTCATATTCACATTCATTCACATTATCAACTAGGTTATGAACATCACTAAGTTGAGGTTCATAGAATCATCATAAACTTCCTCAACTAGTGGACTAGCAATCTCAAAACATGACAATGGACAAACACTCTTATCACAAGTGTCAACAATAGGTGGACATAAATTAATCTCACAAGAAGATCAATCCGGTCATCAAAAGGATCAGTTGGTGTTGGAACCTTGAGGCAAGGAAACAAGAGTGTGGAAGAATACTATGATTAGTTCCAACATGTGAAAATGAGGATCAACTATGAAGAGGATGGATTGAATGCCATGACTAGGTTCCGTGCCGGGTTGAATAAATATATTGCTTCCCAAATGAGACTCCACAACTATCAAGATATTGATGAAACATTTGAAGCAGCTTGTCACGACCTAAATCGGAGGGCCATGATGGGCACCCGAACATTACCTGATAAGTATCCAAACTAGTCATTTGACGGGTAAGGTCCGTCAAAGCACTCATCACATCAACAAGAGTAGGTCCCCCGGTGGGAACTTCGGGTCTCATCGCCCGAATTTGTCATGGTACCTGTTTTAGAACAATCACTCAAAACAAACAAACACATTAGGTTAGTAAAATAAACCTCACAAGTCACTCGAGTATGCGCACCTTTGATTTGCCTCATAAATTGTCTCGGCTAATGATTGTACCTTCGAAAAAAAACAAATTTTGAGTCAAAAACCTGAAAAGCTATGTTATTCACTATGCATGACCCGCGGGCACGATCTGCGAACGCATATATATTCGCTTGCAGATTCTCAAAAATTACTATAGTGGTCTCCGATTCGTACGTGTCATACTGCGATACAACTGCGGTTCACATGTGTCACCCTGCGATACAACTGTGGGTGGTTCACACGGGTTGTGCTTTCACCGCACAACTTTTGTGACGTCAAATCTTTTTGGGGATCCATGCTTTGGGCCTTTTCTCGATTTTCCAACGACTTTGGCCCACTTTTTCTCGATTCTTTACCTCTTTTGGCCCAAAAAAAACTTTCCAACTTGAAATTAGGTTTTGGAAGATCAAATGAGACCTTTTTGCTCCTTCTTCATCAAGAACTCTATGAAGGTCTTCAAGTACACTTGAACACTTAAAGAGGAAGACACAATAAAATGGAATCAAAAGCAACCCAAAGTATAGTAAACTATGGACCTCAATTGATTAACAACAATAAAGCACATAATCTTATTAGGAGGACCTCAAGGGAATTGGATTCCCAAGCAACCCACCTTTCTAAACAAAGGTTCAATGAAAAGCTTCAAAAGCTCTCTCAAGTTCTCAAAGTGAAGCATAAACAACAATATTCAAGATAGTCTAAGCTATGAAAATGACTTAAGGTTACTATTTATAGTCTTAGATTGATTTATTACACAAGAGACCAAAAGTGACACTCTTGGATTGTAAAAATAACCAAAACACCGCGTATTTGTCACACTGCTCTTGACCTACGAATCGCAGAGATTGTGCCTTTGACATGATCTCGTGATTCGTAGGTTATGTCCTTCAGTGATTGCATCATCTGCGGCCGCTTGGCTCTGTCTGCGGTCCGCAGACTCCACCCGTGACACCATCTGCGATTCGCAGGTGGTGTTTTCTACACCATTTGTTGTCCTTTCACCTTCCCATGCTATCCACTTGGAAACCTCGTGTTGGGCTTTACTCCTCGTGAATGATCTTGATGGAACTCGGTTTGCATCAATTTTCAACATTACAATACATACCACCATGTACTTCAATAGTCATGTCATTGTCAAATAAAACATTATTCTTAAGAAAAGAATAATCAACTAAAGTTGGTGAGTGGAATCATGTAAGTTAACTCTAAAAAAGATCAATGTCATGACTCTCTACATAGCACATAATACTATCAAACCTTGAGTCTCATCAAAAGTCAACAACATAAGATCAAAGGACTCATATTCACATTCATTCACATTATCAACTAGGTTATGAACATCACTAAGTTGAGGTTCATAGAATCATCATAAACTTCCTCAACTAGTGGACTAGCAATCTCAAAACATGACAATGGACAAACACTCTTATCACAAGTGTCAACAATAGGTGGACATAAATTAATCTCACAAGAAGATCAATCCGGTCATCAAAAGGATCGGTTGGTGTTGGAACCTTGAGGCAAGGAAACAAGAGTGTGGAAGAATACTATGATTAGTTCCAACATGTGAAAATGAGGATCAACTATGAAGAGGATGGATTGAATGCCATGACTAGGTTCCGTGCCGGGTTGAATAAATATATTGCTTCCCAAATGAGACTCCACAACTATCAAGATATTGATGAAACATTTGAAGCAGCTTGTCACGACCTAAATCGGAGGGCCATGATGGGCACCCGAACATTACTTGATAAGTATCCAAACTAGTCATTTGACGGGTAAGGTCCGCCAAAGCACTCATCACATCAACAAGAGTAGGTCCCCCGGTGGGAAACTCCGGGTCTCATCGCCCGAATTTGTCATGGTACTGTTTTAGAACAATCACTCAAAACAAACAAACACATTAGGTTAGTAAAATAAACCTCACAAGTCACTCGAGTATGCGCACCTTTGATTTGCCTCATAAATTGTCTCGCTAATGATTGTACCTTCGAAAAAAAACAAATTTTGAGTCAAAAACCTGAAAAGCTATGTTATTCACTATGCATGACCCGCGGGCACAGTCTGCGAACGCATATATTGCTGCCAGATTCTCAAAAATTACTATAGTGGTCTCCGATTCGTACGTGTCACCTGCGATACAACCTGCGGTTCACATGTGTCACACCGCGATACAACTTTGTGGGTGGTTCACGAGTTGTGCTTTCACCGCACAACTTTTGTGACGTCAAATCTTTTTGGGGATCCATGCTTTGGGCCTTTTCCGATTTTCCAACGACTTTGGCCCACTTTTTCTGATTATTTACCTCTTTTGGCCCAAAAAAAACTTTCCAACTTGAAATTAGGTTTTGGAAGATCAAATGAGACCTTTTTGCTCCTTCTTCATCAAGAACTCTATGAAGGTCTTCAAGTACACTTGAACACTTAAAGAGGAAGACACAATAAAATGGAATCAAAAGCAACCCAAAGTATAGTAAACTATGGACCTCAATTGATTAACAACAATAAAGCACATAATCTTATTAGGAGGACCTCAAGGGAATTGGATTCCCAAGCAACCCACCTTTCTAAACAAAGGTTCAATGAAAAGCTTCAAAAGCTCTCAAGTTCTCAAAGTGAAGCATAAACAACAATATTCAAGATAGTCTAAGCTATGAAAATGACTTAAGGTTACTATTTATAGTCTTAGATTGATTTATTACACAAGAGACCAAAAGTGACACTCTTGGATTGTAAAAATAACCAAAACACCGCGCTGTCACACTCTGCTCTTGACCTACGAATCGCAGATCGTGCCTTTGACATGATCTCGTGATTCGTAGGTTATGTCCTTCGGTGATTGCATCATCTGCGGCCGCTTGGCTCGTCGTCGCGGTCCGCGTACTCCACCCGTGACACCATCTCGCGATTCGCAGTGGTGTTTTCTACACCATTTGTTGTCCTTTCACCTTCCCATGCTATATCCACTTGGAAACCTCGTGTTGGGCTTTACTCCTCGTGAATGATCTTGATGGAACTCGGTTTGCATCAATTTTCAACATTACAATACATACCACCATGTACTTCAATAGTCATGTCATTGTCAAATAAAACATTATTCTTAAGAAAAGAATAATCAACTAAAGTTGGTGAGTGGAATCATGTAAGTTAACTCTCTAAAAAAGATCAATGTCATGACTCTCTACATAGCACATAATACTATCAAACCTTGAGTCTCATCAAAAGTCAACAACATAAGATCAAAGGACTCATATTCACATTCATTCACATTATCAACTAGGTTATGAACATCACTAAGTTGAGGTTCATAGAATCATCATAAACTTCCTCAACTAGTGGACTAGCAATCTCAACACATGACAATGGACAAACACTCTTATCACAAGTGTCAACAATAGGTGGACATAAATTAATCTCACAAGAAGATCAATCCGGTCATCAAAAGGATCAGTTGGTGTTGGAACCTTGAGGCAAGGAAACAAGAGTGTGGAAGAATACTATGATTAGTTCCAACATGTGAAAATGAGGATCAACTATGAAGAGGATGGATTGAATGCCATGACTAGGTTCCGTGCCGGGTTGAATAAATATATTGCTTCCCAAATGAGACTCCACAACTATCAAGATATTGATGAAACATTTGAAGCGACTTGTCACGACCTAAATCGGAGGGCCATGATGGGCACCCGAACATTACTTGATAAGTATCCAAACTAGTCATTTGACGGGTAAGGTCCGTCAAAGCACTCATCACATCAACAAGAGTAGGTCCCCCGGTGGGAACCTCGGGTCTCATCGCCCGAATTTGTCATGGTACCTGTTTTAGAACAATCACTCAAAACAAACAAACACATTAGGTTAGTAAAATAAACCTCACAAGTCACTCGAGTATGCGCACCTTTGATTTGCCTCATAAATTGTCTCGGCTAATGATTGTACCTTCGAAAAAAAAAACAAATTTTGAGTCAAAAACCTGAAAAGCTATGTTATTCACTATGCATGACCGCGGGCACATCTGCGAACGCATATATTGCTTGCCGATTCTAAAAAATTACTATAGTGGTCTCCGATTCGTACGTGTCACCGCGATACAACCCGCGGTTCACATGTGTCACCTGCGATACAACTTTGTGGGTGGTTCACAAAGTTGTGCTTTCACCGCACAACTTTTGTGACGTCAAATCTTTTTGGGGATCCATGCTTTGGGCCTTTTCTCGATTTTCCAACGACTTTGGCCCACTTTTTCGATTCTTTACCTCTTTTGGCCCAAAAAAACTTTCCAACTTGAAATTAGGTTTTGGAAGATCAAATGAGACCTTTTTGCTCCTTCTTCATCAAGAACTCTATGAAGGTCTTCAAGTACACTTGAACACTTAAAGAGGAAGACACAATAAAATGGAATCAAAAGCAACCCAAAGTATAGTAAACTATGGACCTCAATTGATTAACAACAATAAAGCACATAATCTTATTAGGAGGACCTCAAGGGAATTGGATTCCCAAGCAACCCACCTTTCTAAACAAAGGTTCAATGAAAAGCTTCAAAAGCTCTCAAGTTCTCAAAGTGAAGCATAAACAACAATATTCAAGATAGTCTAAGCTATGAAAATGACTTAAGGTTACTATTTATAGTCTTAGATTGATTTATTACACAAGAGACCAAAAGTGACACTCTTGGATTGTAAAAATAACCAAAACACCGCGCAGTCAAACTCTGCTCTTGACCTACGAATCGCAGATCGTGCCTTTGACATGATCTCGTGATTCGTAGGTTATGTCCTTCGAGTGATTGCATCATCATCTGCGGCCGCTTGGCTGCTCGTCGCGGTCCGCGACTCCACCCGTGACACCATCTGCGATTCGCAGGTGGTGTTTTCTACACCATTTGTTGTCCTTTCACCTTCCCATGCTATCCACTTGGAAACCTCGTGTTGGGCTTTACTCCTCGTGAATGATCTTGATGGAACTCGGTTTGCATCAATTTTCAACATTACAATACATACCACCATGTACTTCAATAGTCATGTCATTGTCAAATAAAACATTATTCTTAAGAAAAGAATAATCAACTAAAGTTGGTGAGTGGAATCATGTAAGTTAACTCTAAAAAAGATCAATGTCATGACTCTCTACATAGCACATAATACTATCAAACCTTGAGTCTCATCAAAAGTCAACAACATAAGATCAAAGGACTCATATTCACATTCATTCACATTATCAACTAGGTTATGAACATCATAAGTTGAGGTTCATAGAATCATCATAAACTTCCTCAACTAGTGGACTAGCAATCTCAAAACATGACAATGGACAAACACTCTTATCACAAGTGTCAACAATAGGTGGACATAAATTAATCTCACAAGAAGATCAATCCGGTCATCAAAAGGATCAGTTGGTGTTGGAACCTTGAGGCAAGGAAACAAGAGTGTGGAAGAATACTATGATTAGTTCCAACATGTGAAAATGAGGATCAACTTTGAAGAGGATGGATTGAATGCCATGACTAGGTTCCGTGCCGGGTTGAATAAATATATTGCTTCCCAAATGAGACTCCACAACTATCAAGATATTGATGAAACATTTGAAGCAAACTTGTCACGACCTAAATCGGAGGGCCATGATGGGCACCCGAACATTACTTGATAAGTATCCAAACTAGTCATTTGACGGGTAAGGTCCGTCAAAGCACTCATCACATCAACAAGAGTAGGTCCCCCCGGTGGGAACTCGGGTCTCATCGCCCGAATTTGTCATGGTACCTGTTTTAGAACAATCACTCAAAACAAACAAACACATTAGGTTAGTAAAATAAACCTCACAAGTCACTCGAGTATGCGCACCTTTGATTTGCCTCATAAATTGTCTCGGCTAATGATTGTACCTTCGAAAAAAAAACAAATTTTGAGTCAAAAACCTGAAAAGCTATGTTATTCACTATGCATGACCGCGGGCACGGTCTGCGAACGCATATATATTGCTGCCGATTCTCAAAAATTACTATAGTGGTCTCCGATTCGTACGTGTCACTCGCGATACAACCTGCGGTTCACATGTGTCACCTGCGATACAACTGTGGGTGGTTCACAGGTTGTGCTTTCACCGCACAACTTTTGTGACGTCAAATCTTTTTGGGGATCCATGCTTTGGGCCTTTTCTCGATTTTCCAACGACTTTGGCCCACTTTTTCGATTCTTTACCTCTTTTGGCCCAAAAAAACTTTCCAACTTGAAATTAGGTTTTGGAAGATCAAATGAGACCTTTTTGCTCCTTCTTCATCAAGAACTCTATGAAGGTCTTCAAGTACACTTGAACACTTAAAGAGGAAGACACAATAAAATGGAATCAAAAGCAACCCAAAGTATAGTAAACTATGGACCTCAATTGATTAACAACAATAAAGCACATAATCTTATTAGGAGGACCTCAAGGGAATTGGATTCCCAAGCAACCCACCTTTCTAAACAAAGGTTCAATGAAAAGCTTCAAAAGCTCTCAAGTTCTCAAAGTGAAGCATAAACAACAATATTCAAGATAGTCTAAGCTATGAAAATGACTTAAGGTTACTATTTATAGTCTTAGATTGATTTATTACACAAGAGACCAAAAGTGACACTCTTGGATTGTAAAATAACCAAAACACCGCGTTGTCACACTCTCTGCTCTTGACCTACGAATCGCAGATCGTGCCTTTGACATGATCTCGTGATTCGTAGGTTATGTCCTTCAGTGATTGCATCATCTGCGCGGCGCTTGGCTTGGCTCTGTCGCGGTCCGCGTACTCCACCCGTGACACCATCTGCGATTCGCAGTGGTGTTTTCTACACCATTTGTTGTCCTTTCACCTTCCCATGCTATCCACTTGGAAACCTCGTGTTGGGCTTTACTCCTCGTGAATGATCTTGATGGAACTCGGTTTGCATCAATTTTCAACATTACAATACATACCACCATGTACTTCAATAGTCATGTCATTGTCAAATAAAACATTATTCTTAAGAAAAGAATAATCAACTAAAGTTGGTGAGTGGAATCATGTAAGTTAACTCTAAAAAAGATCAATGTCATGACTCTCTACATAGCACATAATACTATCAAACCTTGAGTCTCATCAAAAGTCAACAACATAAGATCAAAGGACTCATATTCACATTCATTCACATTATCAACTAGGTTATGAACATCACTAAGTTGAGGTTCATAGAATCATCATAAACTTCCTCAACTAGTGGACTAGCAATCTCAAAACATGACAATGGACAAACACTCTTATCACAAGTGTCAACAATAGGTGGACATAAATTAATCTCACAAGAAGATCAATCCGGTCATCAAAAGGATCAGTTGGTGTTGGAACCTTGAGGCAAGGAAACAAGAGTGTGGAAGAATACTATGATTAGTTCCAACATGTGAAAATGAGGATCAACTTTGAAGAGGATGGATTGAATGCCATGACTAGGTTCCGTGCCGGGTTGAATAAATATATTGCTTCCCAAATGAGACTCCACAACTATCAAGATATTGATGAAACATTAGAAAAAGCTTGTCACGACCTAAATCGGAGGGCCATGATGCGCACCCGAACATTACTTGATAAGTATCCAAACTAGTCATTTGACGGGTAAGGTCCGTCAAAGCACTCATCACATCAACAAGAGTAGGTCCCCCGGTGGGAACTCGGGTCTCATCGCCCGAATTTGTCATGGTACTGTTTTAGAACAATCACTCAAAACAAACAAACACATTAGGTTAGTAAAATAAACCTCACAAGTCACTCGAGTATGCGCACCTTTGATTTGATTCGTAAATTGTCTCGGCTAATGATTGTACATTCGGAAAAAAAAAATTGAGTCAAAAACCTGAAAAGCTATGTTATTCACTATGCATGACCTGCGGGCACGGTCTGCGAACGCGTATATTGCCGCCGATTCTCAAAAATTACTATAGTGGTCTCCGATTCGTACGTGTCACTCGCGATACAACTCCGCGGTTCACATGTGTCACCCGCGATACAACTGTGGGTGGTTCACGGGTTGTGCTTTCACCGCACAACTTTTGTGACGTCAAATCTTTTTGGGGATCCATGCTTTGGGCCTTTTCTCGATTTTCCAACGACTTTGGCCCACTTTTTCTGATTCTTTACCTCTTTTGGCCCAAAAAAACTTTCCAACTTGAAATTAGGTTTTGGAAGATCAAATGAGACCTTTTTGCTCCTTCTTCATCAAGAACTCTATGAAGGTCTTCAGTACACTTGAACACTTAAAGAGGAAGACACAATAAAATGGAATCAAAAGCAACCCAAAGTATAGTAAACTATGGACCTCAATTGATTAACAACAATAAAGCACATAATCTTATTAGGAGGACCTCAAGGGAATTGGATTCCCAAGCAACCCACCTTTCTAAACAAAGGTTCAATGAAAAGCTTCAAAAGCTCTCAAGTTCTCAAAGTGAAGCATAAACAACAATATTCAAGATAGTCTAAGCTATGAAAATGACTTAAGGTTACTATTTATAGTCTTAGATTGATTTATTACACAAGAGACCAAAAGTGACACTCTTGGATTGTAAAAATAACCAAAACACCGCGCATTTGTCACACTCTGCTCTTGACCTACGAATCGCAGATCGTGCCTTTGACATGATCTCGTGATTCGTAGGTTATGTCCTTCGTGATTGCATCATCTGCGGCCGCTTGGCTCTGTCTCCGCGGTCCGCGACTCCACCTGTGACACCATCTGCGATTCGCAGGTGGTGTTTTCTACACCATTTGTTGTCCTTTCACCTTCCCATGCTATATCCACTTGGAAACCTCGTGTTGGGCTTTACTCCTCGTGAATGATCTTGATGGAACTCGGTTTGCATCAATTTTCAACATTACAATACATACCACCATGTACTTCAATAGTCATGTCATTGTCAAATAAAACATTATTCTTAAGAAAAGAATAATCAACTAAAGTTGGTGAGTGGAATCATGTAAGTTAACTCTAAAAAGATCAATGTCATGACTCTCTACATAGCACATAATACTATCAAACCTTGAGTCTCATCAAAAGTCAACAACATAAGATCAAAGGACTCATATTCACATTCATTCACATTATCAACTAGGTTATGAACATCACTAAGTTGAGGTTCATAGAATCATCATAAACTTCCTCAACTAGTGGACTAGCAATCTCAAACACATGACAATGGACAAACACTCTTATCACAAGTGTCAACAATAGGTGGACATAAATTAATCTCACAAGAAGATCAATCCGGTCATCAAAAGGATCAGTTGGTGTTGGAACCTTGAGGCAAGGAAACAAGATGGAAGAATACTATGATTAGTTCCAACATGTGAAAATGAGGATCAACTTTGAAGAGGATGGATTGAATGCCATGACTAGGTTCCGTGCCGGGTTGAATAAATATATTGCTTCCCAAATGAGACTCCACAACTATCAAGATATTGATGAAACATTTGAAGCAGCTTGTCACGACCTAAATCGGAGGGCCATGATGGGCACCCGAACATTACTTGATAAGTATCCAAACTAGTCATTTGACGGGTAAGGTCCGCCAAAGCACTCATCACATCAACAAGAGTAGGTCCCCGGTGGGAACCGGGTCTCATCGCCCGAATTTGTCATGGTACCTGTTTTAGAACAATCACTCAAAACAAACAAACACATTAGGTTAGTAAAATAAACCTCACAAGTCACTCGAGTATGCGCACCTTTGATTTGCCTCATAAATTGTCTCGGCTAATGATTGTACCTTCGAAAAAAAACAAATTTTGAGTCAAAAACCTGAAAAGCTATGTTATTCACTATGCATGATCCGCGGGCACAGTCTGCGAACGCATATATTGCTGCCAGATTCTCAAAAATTACTATAGTGGTCTCCGATTCGTACGTGTCACCTGCGATACAACCGCGGTTCACATGTGTCACCTGCGATACAACCTGTGGGTGGTTCACAGGTTGTGCTTTCACTGCACAACTTTTGTGACGTCAAATCTTTTTGGGGATCCATGCTTTGGGCCTTTTCTCGATTTTCCAACGACTTTGGCCCACTTTTTCTGATTATTTACCTCTTTTGGCCCAAAAAAAACTTTCCAACTTGAAATTAGGTTTTGGAAGATCAAATGAGACCTTTTTGCTCCTTCTTCATCAAGAACTCTATGAAGGTCTTCAAGTACACTTGAACACTTAAAGAGGAAGACACAATAAAATGGAATCAAAAGCAACCCAAAGTATAGTAAACTATGGACCTCAATTGATTAACAACAATAAAGCACATAATCTTATTAGGAGGACCTCAAGGGAATTGGATTCCCAAGCAACCCACCTTTCTAAACAAAGGTTCAATGAAAAGCTTCAAAAGCTCTCAAGTTCTCAAAGTGAAGCATAAACAACAATATTCAAGATAGTCTAAGCTATGAAAATGACTTAAGGTTACTATTTATAGTCTTAGATTGATTTATTACACAAGAGACCAAAAGTGACACTCTTGGATTGTAAAAATAACCAAAACACCGCGTTGTCACACTCTGCTCTTGACCTACGAATCGCAGATCGTGCCTTTGACATGATCTCGTGATTCGTAGGTTATGTCCTTCGGTGATTGCATCATCTGCGGCCGCTTGGCTCGTCTCGCGGTCCGCGACTCCACCCGTGACACCATCTCGCGATTCGCAGGTGGTGTTTTCTACACCATTTGTTGTCCTTTCACCTTCCCATGCTATCCACTTGGAAACCTCGTGTTGGGCTTTACTCCTCGTGAATGATCTTGATGGAACTCGGTTTGCATCAATTTTCAACATTACAATACATACCACCATGTACTTCAATAGTCATGTCATTGTCAAATAAAACATTATTCTTAAGAAAAGAATAATCAACTAAAGTTGGTGAGTGGAATCATGTAAGTTAACTCTCGAAAAGATCAATGTCATGACTCTCTACATAGCACATAATACTATCAAACCTTGAGTCTCATCAAAAGTCAACAACATAAGATCAAAGGACTCATATTCACATTCATTCACATTATCAACTAGGTTATGAACATCACTAAGTTGAGGTTCATAGAATCATCATAAACTTCCTCAACTAGTGGACTAGCAATCTCAAAACATGACAATGGACAAACACTCTTATCACAAGTGTCAACAATAGGTGGACATAAATTAATCTCACAAGAAGATCAATCCGGTCATCAAAAGGATCAGTTGGTGTTGGAACCTTGAGGCAAGAAACAAAATGGAAGAATACTATGATTAGTTCCAACATGTGAAAATGAGGATCAACTTTGAAGAGGATGGATTGAATGCCATGACTAGGTTCCGTGCCGGGTTGAATAAATATATTGCTTCCCAAATGAGACTCCACAACTATCAAGATATTGATGAAACATTTGAAGCAAGCTTGTCACGACCTAAATCGGAGGGCCATGATGGGCACCCGAACATTACTTGATAAGTATCCAAACTAGTCATTTGACGGGTAAGGTCCGCCAAAGCACTCATCACATCAACAAGAGTAGGTCCCCCGGTGGGAACCGGGGTCTCATCGCCCGAATTTGTCATGGTACCTGTTTTAGAACAATCAATCAAAACAAACAAACACATTAGGTTAGTAAAATAAACCTCACAAGTCACTCGAGTATGCGCACCTTTGATTTGCCTCATAAATTGTCTCGGCTAATGATTGTACCTTCGAAAAAAAACAAATTTTGAGTCAAAAACCCAAAAGCTATGTTATTCACTATGCATGACCCGCGGGCACGGTCTGCGAACGCATATATTGCTGCCGATTCTCAAAAATTACTATAGTGGTCTCCGATTCGTACGTGTCACCGCGATACAACAACTGCGGTTCACATGTGTCACCTGCGATACAACTGTGGGTGGTTCACGGGTTGTGCTTTCACCGCACAACTTTTGTGACGTCAAATCTTTTTGGGGATCCATGCTTTGGGCCTTTTCTCGATTTTCCAACGACTTTGGCCCACTTTTTTCTCGATTCTTTACCTCTTTTGGCCCAAAAAAACTTTCCAACTTGAAATTAGGTTTTGGAAGATCAAATGAGACCTTTTTGCTCCTTCTTCATCAAGAACTCTATGAAGGTCTTCAAGTACACTTGAACACTTAAAGAGGAAGACACAATAAAATGGAATCAAAAGCAACCCAAAGTATAGTAAACTATGGACCTCAATTGATTAACAACAATAAAGCACATAATCTTATTAGGAGGACCTCAAGGGAATTGGATTCCCAAGCAACCCACCTTTCTAAACAAAGGTTCAATGAAAAGCTTCAAAAGCTCTCAAGTTCTCAAAGTGAAGCATAAACAACAATATTCAAGATAGTCTAAGCTATGAAAATGACTTAAGGTTACTATTTATAGTCTTAGATTGATTTATTACACAAGAGACCAAAAGTGACACTCTTGGATTGTAAAAATAACCAAAACACCGCGTTGTCACACTCTGCTCTTGACCTACGAATCGCAGACTGTGCCTTTGACATGATCTGTGATTCGTAGGTTATGTCCTTCAGTGATTGCATCATCTGCGGCCGCTTGGCTCTGTCTGCGGTCCGCAGACTCCACCTGTGACACCATCTGCGATTCGTAGGTGGTGTTTTCTACACCATTTGTTGTCCTTTCACCTTCCCATGCTATCCACTTGGAAACCTCGTGTTGGGCTTTACTCCTCGTGAATGATCTTGATGGAACTCGGTTTGCATCAATTTTCAACATTACAATACATACCACCATGTACTTCAATAGTCATGTCATTGTCAAATAAAACATTATTCTTAAGAAAAGAATAATCAACTAAAGTTGGTGAGTGGAATCATGTAAGTTAACTCTAAAAAAGATCAATGTCATGACTCTCTACATAGCACATAATACTATCAAACCTTGAGTCTCATCAAAAGTCAACAACATAAGATCAAAGGACTCATATTCACATTCATTCACATTATCAACTAGGTTATGAACATCACTAAGTTGAGGTTCATAGAATCATCATAAACTTCCTCAACTAGTGGACTAGCAATCTCAAAACATGACAATGGACAAACACTCTTATCACAAGTGTCAACAATAGGTGGACATAAATTAATCTCACAAGAAGATCAATCCGGTCATCAAAAGGATCAGTTGGTGTTGGAACCTTGAGGCAAGGAAACAAGAGTGTGGAAGAATACTATGATTAGTTCCAACATGTGAAAATGAGGATCAACTATGAAGAGGATGGATTGAATGCCATGACTAGGTTCCGTGCCGGGTTGAATAAATATATTGCTTCCCAAATGAGACTCCACAACTATCAAGATATTGATGAAACATTTGAAGCAGCTTGTCACGACCTAAATCGGAGGGCCATGATGGGCACCCGAACATTACTTGATAAGTATCCAAACTAGTCATTTGACGGGTAAGGTCCGTCAAAGCACTCATCACATCAACAAGAGTAGGTCCCCCGGTGGGAACCTGGGTCTCATCGCCCGAATTTGTCATGGTACCTGTTTTAGAACAATCACTCAAAACAAACAAACACATTAGGTTAGTAAAATAAACCTCACAAGTCACTCGAGTATGCGCACCTTTGATTTGCCTCATAAATTGTCTCGGCTAATGATTGTACCTTCGAAAAAAAACAAATTTTGAGTCAAAAACCTGAAAAGCTATGTTATTCACTATGCATGACCCGCGGGCACAATCTGCGAACGCATATATTGCTGCCAGATTCTCAAAAATTACTATAGTGGTCTCCGATTCGTACGTGTCACTCGCGATACAACTCGCGGTTCACATGTGTCACCTGCGATACAACCCGTGGGTGGTTCACAGGTTGTGCTTTCACTGCACAACTTTTGTGACGTCAAATCTTTTTGGGGATCCATGCTTTGGGCCTTTTCGATTTTCCAACGACTTTGGCCCACTTTTTCGATTCTTTACCTCTTTTGGCCCAAAAAAACTTTCCAACTTGAAATTAGGTTTTGGAAGATCAAATGAGACCTTTTTGCTCCTTCTTCATCAAGAACTCTATGAAGGTCTTCAAGTACACTTGAACACTTAAAGAGGAAGACACAATAAAATGGAATCAAAAGCAACCCAAAGTATAGTAAACTATGGACCTCAATTGATTAACAACAATAAAGCACATAATCTTATTAGGAGGACCTCAAGGGAATTGGATTCCCAAGCAACCCACCTTTCTAAACAAAGGTTCAATGAAAAGCTTCAAAAGCTCTCAAGTTCTCAAAGTGAAGCATAAACAACAATATTCAAGATAGTCTAAGCTATGAAAATGACTTAAGGTTACTATTTATAGTCTTAGATTGATTTATTACACAAGAGACCAAAAGTGACACTCTTGGATTGTAAAAATAACCAAAACACCGCGCCTGTCACACTCTGCTCTTGACCTACGAATCGCAGACCGTGCCTTTGACATGATCGTGATTCGTAGGTTATGTCCTTCGTGATTGCATCATCTCGCGGCCGCTTGGCTCTGTCTCGCGGTCCGCGACTCCACCCGTGACACCATCTCGCGATTCGCAGTGGTGTTTTCTACACCATTTGTTGTCCTTTCACCTTCCCATGCTATATCCACTTGGAAACCTCGTGTTGGGCTTTACTCCTCGTGAATGATCTTGATGGAACTCGGTTTGCATCAATTTTCAACATTACAATACATACCACCATGTACTTCAATAGTCATGTCATTGTCAAATAAAACATTATTCTTAAGAAAAGAATAATCAACTAAAGTTGGTGAGTGGAATCATGTAAGTTAACTCTCGAAAAGATCAATGTCATGACTCTCTACATAGCACATAATACTATCAAACCTTGAGTCTCATCAAAAGTCAACAACATAAGATCAAAGGACTCATATTCACATTCATTCACATTATCAACTAGGTTATGAACATCACTAAGTTGAGGTTCATAGAATCATCATAAACTTCCTCAACTAGTGGACTAGCAATCTCAAAACATGACAATGGACAAACACTCTTATCACAAGTGTCAACAATAGGTGGACATAAATTAATCTCACAAGAAGATCAATCCGGTCATCAAAAGGATCAGTTGGTGTTGGAACCTTGAGGCAAGGAAACAAGAGTGTGGAAGAATACTATGATTAGTTCCAACATGTGAAAATGAGGATCAACTATGAAGAGGATGGATTGAATGCCATGACTAGGTTCCGTGCCGGGTTGAATAAATATATTGCTTCCCAAATGAGACTCCACAACTATCAAGATATTGATGAAACATTTGAAGCGACTTGTCACGACCTAAATCGGAGGGCCATGATGGGCACCCGAACATTACTTGATAAGTATCCAAACTAGTCATTTGACGGGTAAGGTCCGTCAAAGCACTCATCACATCAACAAGAGTAGGTCCCCGGTGGGAACCTCGGGTCTCATCGCCCGAATTTGTCATGGTACCTGTTTTAGAACAATCACTCAAAACAAACAAACACATTAGGTTAGTAAAATAAACCTCACAAGTCACTCGAGTATGCGCACCTTTGATTTGCCTCATAAATTGTCTCGGCTAATGATTGTACCTTCGAAAAAAAACAAATTTTGAGTCAAAAACCTGAAAAGCTATGTTATTCACTATGCATGACCCGCGGGCACACTGTCGCGAACGCATATATTCTTTCGCCGATTCTCAAAAATTACTATAGTGGTCTCCGATTCGTACGTGTCACCTGCGATACAACCTGCGGTTCACATGTGTCACCTGCGATACAACCAGTGGGTGGTTCACAGGTTGTGCTTTCACTGCACAACTTTTGTGACGTCAAATCTTTTTGGGGATCCATGCTTTGGGCCTTTTCTCGATTTTCCAACGACTTTGGCCCACTTTTTTCGATTCTTTACCTCTTTTGGCCCAAAAAAACTTTCCAACTTGAAATTAGGTTTTGGAAGATCAAATGAGACCTTTTTGCTCCTTCTTCATCAAGAACTCTATGAAGGTCTTCAAGTACACTTGAACACTTAAAGAGGAAGACACAATAAAATGGAATCAAAAGCAACCCAAAGTATAGTAAACTATGGACCTCAATTGATTAACAACAATAAAGCACATAATCTTATTAGGAGGACCTCAAGGGAATTGGATTCCCAAGCAACCCACCTTTCTAAACAAAGGTTCAATGAAAAGCTTCAAAAGCTCTCAAGTTCTCAAAGTGAAGCATAAACAACAATATTCAAGATAGTCTAAGCTATGAAAATGACTTAAGGTTACTATTTATAGTCTTAGATTGATTTATTACACAAGAGACCAAAAGTGACACTCTTGGATTGTAAAAATAACCAAAACACGCGTATTTGTCACACTCTGCTCTTGACCTACGAATCGCAGACTGTGCCTTTGACATGATCTGTGATTCGTAGGTTATGTCCTTCAGTGATTGCATCATCTATGGCCACTTGGCTCTGTCTGCGGTCCGCAGACTCCACCTGTGACACCATCTGCGATTCGCAGGTGGTGTTTTCTACACCATTTGTTGTCCTTTCACCTTCCCATGCTATCCACTTGGAAACCTCGTGTTGGGCTTTACTCCTCGTGAATGATCTTGATGGAACTCGGTTTGCATCAATTTTCAACATTACAATACATACCACCATGTACTTCAATAGTCATGTCATTGTCAAATAAAACATTATTCTTAAGAAAAGAATAATCAACTAAAGTTGGTGAGTGGAATCATGTAAGTTAACTCTAAAAAAGATCAATGTCATGACTCTCTACATAGCACATAATACTATCAAACCTTGAGTCTCATCAAAAGTCAACAACATAAGATCAAAGGACTCATATTCACATTCATTCACATTATCAACTAGGTTATGAACATCACTAAGTTGAGGTTCATAGAATCATCATAAACTTCCTCAACTAGTGGACTAGCAATCTCAAAACATGACAATGGACAAACACTCTTATCACAAGTGTCAACAATAGGTGGACATAAATTAATCTCACAAGAAGATCAATCCGGTCATCAAAAGGATCGGTTGGTGTTGGAACCTTGAGGCAAGGAAACAAAAGTGGAAGAATACAATGATTAGTTCCAACATGTGAAAATGAGGATCAACTTTGAAGAGGATGGATTGAATGCCATGACTAGGTTCCGTGCCGGGTTGAATAAATATATTGCTTCCCAAATGAGACTCCACAACTATCAAGATATTGATGAAACATTTGAAGCAGCTTGTCACGACCTAAATCGGAGGGCCATGATGGGCACCCGAACATTACTTGATAAGTATCCAAACTAGTCATTTGACGGGTAAGGTCCGTCAAAGCACTCATCACATCAACAAGAGTAGGTCCCCCGGTGGGAACTTGGGTCTCATCGCCCGAATTTGTCATGGTACCTGTTTTAGAACAATCACTCAAAACAAACAAACACATTAGGTTAGTAAAATAAACCTCACAAGTCACTCGAGTATGCGCACCTTTGATTTGCCTCATAAATTGTCTCGGCTAATGATTGTACCTTCGAAAAAAAACAAATTTTGAGTCAAAAACCTGAAAAGCTATGTTATTCACTATGCATGACCTGCGGGCACAGTCTGCGAACGCATATATTGCTGCCAGATTCTCAAAAATTACTATAGTGGTCTCCGATTCGTACGTGTCACTCGCGATACAACCCGCGGTTCACATGTGTCACCTGCGATACAACCCGTGGGTGGTGGGTTGTGCTTTTCCGCACAACTTTTGTGACGTCAAATCTTTTTGGGGATCCATGCTTTGGGCCTTTTCGATTTTCCAACGACTTTGGCCTACTTTTTTCCGATTATTTACCTCTTTTGGCCCAAAAAAAACTTTCCAACTTGAAATTAGGTTTTGGAAGATCAAATGAGACCTTTTTGCTCCTTCTTCATCAAGAACTCTATGAAGGTCTTCAAGTACACTTGAACACTTAAAGAGGAAGACACAATAAAATGGAATCAAAAGCAACCCAAAGTATAGTAAACTATGGACCTCAATTGATTAACAACAATAAAGCACATAATCTTATTAGGAGGACCTCAAGGGAATTGGATTCCCAAGCAACCCACCTTTCTAAACAAAGGTTCAATGAAAAGCTTCAAAAGCTCTCAAGTTCTCAAAGTGAAGCATAAACAACAATATTCAAGATAGTCTAAGCTATGAAAATGACTTAAGGTTACTATTTATAGTCTTAGATTGATTTATTACACAAGAGACCAAAAGTGACACTCTTGGATTGAAAAAATAAGCAAAACAACGCGCTGTCACACTCTGCTCTTGACCTACGAATCGCAGATTGTGCCTTTGACATGATCTGTGATTCGTAGGTTATGTCCTTCAGTGATTGCATCATCTGCGGCCGCTTGGCTCTGTCTGCGGTCCGCAGACTCCACCCGTGACACCATCTGCGATTCGCAGGTGGTGTTTTCTACACCATTTGTTGTCCTTTCACCTTCCCATGCTATCCACTTGGAAACCTCGTGTTGGGCTTTACTCCTCGTGAATGATCTTGATGGAACTCGGTTTGCATCAATTTTCAACATTACAATACATACCACCATGTACTTCAATAGTCATGTCATTGTCAAATAAAACATTATTCTTAAGAAAAGAATAATCAACTAAAGTTGGTGAGTGGAATCATGTAAGTTAACTCGAAAAGATCAATGTCATGACTCTCTACATAGCACATAATACTATCAAACCTTGAGTCTCATCAAAAGTCAACAACATAAGATCAAAGGACTCATATTCACATTCATTCACATTATCAACTAGGTTATGAACATCACTAAGTTGAGGTTCATAGAATCATCATAAACTTCCTCAACTAGTGGACTAGCAATCTCAAACACATGACAATGGACAAACACTCTTATCACAAGTGTCAACAATAGGTGGACATAAATTAATCTCACAAGAAGATCAATCCGGTCATCAAAAGGATCAGTTGGTGTTGGAACCTTGAGGCAAGGAAACAAAATGGAAGAATACAATGATTAGTTCCAACATGTGAAAATGAGGATCAACTTTGAAGAGGATGGATTGAATGCCATGACTAGGTTCCGTGCCGGGTTGAATAAATATATTGCTTCCCAAATGAGACTCCACAACTATCAAGATATTGATGAAACATTTGAAGCAAACTTGTCACGACCTAAATCGGAGGGCCATGATGGGCACCCGAACATTACTTGATAAGTATCCAAACTAGTCATTTGACGGGTAAGGTCCGTCAAAGCACTCATCACATCAACAAGAGTAGGTCCCCCGGTGGGAAACTCGGGTCTCATCGCCCGAATTTGTCATGGTACTGTTTTAGAACAATCACTCAAAACAAACAAACACATTAGGTTAGTAAAATAAACCTCACAAGTCACTCGAGTATGCGCACCTTTGATTTGCCTCATAAATTGTCTCGGCTAATGATTGTACCTTCGAAAAAAAACAAATTTTGAGTCAAAAACCTGAAAAGCTATGTTATTCACTATGCATGACCGCGGGCACGTCTCTGCGAACGCATATATTGCTTTGCCGATTCTCAAAAATTACTATAGTGGTCTCCGATTCGTACGTGTCACTCGCGATACAACCTGCGGTTCACATGTGTCACCTGCGATACAACCGTGGGTGGTTCACAGGTTGTGCTTTCACCGCACAACTTTTGTGACGTCAAATCTTTTTGGGGATCCATGCTTTGGGCCTTTTCTCGATTTTCCAACGACTTTGGCCCACTTTTTTTCGATTCTTTACCTCTTTTGGCCCAAAAAAACTTTCCAACTTGAAATTAGGTTTTGGAAGATCAAATGAGACCTTTTTGCTCCTTCTTCATCAAGAACTCTATGAAGGTCTTCAAGTACACTTGAACACTTAAAGAGGAAGACACAATAAAATGGAATCAAAAGCAACCCAAAGTATAGTAAACTATGGACCTCAATTGATTAACAACAATAAAGCACATAATCTTATTAGGAGGACCTCAAGGGAATTGGATTCCCAAGCAACCCACCTTTCTAAACAAAGGTTCAATGAAAAGCTTCAAAAGCTCTCAAGTTCTCAAAGTGAAGCATAAACAACAATATTCAAGATAGTCTAAGCTATGAAAATGACTTAAGGTTACTATTTATAGTCTTAGATTGATTTATTACACAAGAGACCAAAAGTGACACTCTTGGATTGTAAAAATAACCAAAACACCGCGCATGTTGTCACACTCTGCTCTTGACCTACGAATCGCTTGATGCCTTTGACATGATCGTGATTCGTAGGTTATGTCCTTCGGTGATTGCATCATCTGCGGCCGCTTGGCTCTGTCTGCGGTCCGCAGACTCCACCCGTGACACCATCTGCGATTCGCAGGTGGTGTTTTCTACACCATTTGTTGTCCTTTCACCTTCCCATGCTATCCACTTGGAAACCTCGTGTTGGGCTTTACTCCTCGTGAATGATCTTGATGGAACTCGGTTTTGCATCAATTTTCAACATTACAATACATACCACCATGTACTTCAATAGTTATGTCATTGTCAAATAAAACATTATTCTTAAGAAAAGAATAATCAACTAAAGTTGGTGAGTGGAATCATGTAAGTTAACTCTAAAAAGATCAATGTCACGACTCTCTACATAGCACATAATACTATCAAACCTTGAGTCTCATCAAAAGTCAACAAAATAAGATCAAAGGACTCATATTCACATTCATTCACATTATCAACTAGGTTATGATCGTCACTAAGTTGAGGTTCATAGAATCATCATAAACTTGCTCATCTAGTGGACTAGCAATCTCAAACACATGACAATGGACAAACACTCTTATCACAAGTGTCAACAATAGGTGGACATAAATTAATCTCACAAGAAGATCAATCCGGTCATCAAAAGGATCAGTTGGTGTTGGAACCTTGAGGCAAGGAAACAAGAGTGTGGAAGAATACTATGATTAGTTCCAACATGTGAAAATGAGGATCAACTTTGAAGAGGATGGATTGAATGCCATGACTAGGTTCCGTGCCGGGTTGAATAAATATATTGCTTCCCAAATGAGACTCCACAACTATCAAGATATTGATGAAACATTTGAAGCAGCTTGTCACGACCTAAATCGGAGGGCCATGATGGGCACCCGAACATTACTTGATAAGTATCCAAACTAGTCATTTGACGGGTAAGGTCCGCCAAAGCACTCATCACATCAACAAGAGTAGGTCCCCCGGTGGGAACCTGGGTCTCATCGCCCGAATTTGTCATGGTACCTGTTTTAGAACAATCAATCAAAACAAACAAACACATTAGGTTAGTAAAATAAACCTCACAAGTCACTCGAGTATGCGCACCTTTGATTTGCCTCATAAATTGTCTCGGCTAATGATTGTAAGTTCGAAAAAAAACAAATTTTGAGTCAAAAACCTGAAAAGCTATGTTATTCACTATGCATGACCCGCGGGCACAGTTTGCGAACGCATATATTGCTGCCAGATTCTCAAAAATTACTATAGTGGTCTCCGATTCGTACGTGTCACCTGCGATACAACCTGCGGTTCACATGTGTCACCTGCGATACAACCTGTGGGTGGTTCACAGGTTGTGCTTTCACTGCACAACTTTTGTGACGTCAAATCTTTTTGGGGATCCATGCTTTGGGCCTTTTCTGATTTTCCAACGACTTTGGCCCACTTTTTCTTATTATTTACCTCTTTTGGCCCAAAAAAACTTTCCAACTTGAAATTAGGTTTTGGAAGATCAAATGAGACCTTTTTGCTCCTTCTTCATCAAGAACTCTATGAAGGTCTTCAAGTACACTTGAACACTTAAAGAGGAAGACACAATAAAATGGAATCAAAAGCAACCCAAAGTATAGTAAACTATGGACCTCAATTGATTAACAACAATAAAGCACATAATCTTATTAGGAGGACCTCAAGGGAATTGGATTCCCAAGCAACCCACCTTTCTAAACAAAGGTTCAATGAAAAGCTTCAAAAGCTCTCAAGTTCTCAAAGTGAAGCATAAACAACAATATTCAAGATAGTCTAAGCTATGAAAATGACTTAAGGTTACTATTTATAGTCTTAGATTGATTTATTACACAAGAGACCAAAAGTGACACTCTTGGATTGTAAAAATAACCAAAACACCGCGCTGTCACACTCTGCTCTTGACCTACGAATCGCAGATTGTGCCTTCGACATGATCTATGATTCGTAGGTTATGTCCTTCGGTGATTGCATCATCTGCGGCCGCTTGGCTCTGTCTCGCGGTCCCGCAGACTCCACCCGTGACACCATCTGCGATTCGCATGTGGTGTTTTCTACACCATTTGTTGTCCTTTCACCTTCCCATGCTATCCACTTGGAAACCTCGTGTTGGGCTTTACTCCTCGTGAATGATCTTGATGGAACTCGGTTTGCATCAATTTTCAACATTACAATACATACCACCATGTACTTCAATAGTCATGTCATTGTCAAATAAAACATTATTCTTAAGAAAAGAATAATCAACTAAAGTTGGTGAGTGGAATCATGTAAGTTAACTCTAAAAAAGATCAATGTCACGACTCTCTACATAGCACATAATACTATCAAACCTTGAGTCTCATCAAAAGTCAACAACATAAGATCAAAGGACTCATATTCACATTCATTCACATTATCAACTAGGTTATGAACATCACTAAGTTGAGGTTCATAGAATCATCATAAACTTCCTCATCTAGTGGACTAGCAATCTCAACACATGACAATGGACAAACACTCTTATCACAAGTGTCAACAATAGGTGGACATAAATTAATCTCACAAGAAGATCAATCCGGTCATCAAAAGGATCAGTTGGTGTTGGAACCTTGAGGCAAGGAAACAAGAGTGTGGAAGAATACTATGATTAGTTCCAACATGTGAAAATGAGGATCAACTATGAAGAGGATGGATTGAATGCCATGACTAGGTTCCGTGCCGGGTTGAATAAATATATTGCTTCCCAAATGAGACTCCACAACTATCAAGATATTGATGAAACATTTGAAGCAGCTTGTCACGACCTAAATCGGAGGGCCATGATGGGCACCCGAACATTACTTGATAAGTATCCAAACTAGTCATTTGACGGGTAAGGTCCGTCAAAGCACTCATCACATCAACAAGAGTAGGTCCCCCGGTGGGAACCTGGGTCTCATCGCCCGAATTTGTCATGGTACCTGTTTTAGAACAATCACTCAAAACAAACAAACACATTAGGTTAGTAAAATAAACCTCACAAGTCACTCGAGTATGCGCACCTTTGATTTGCCTCATAAATTGTCTCGGCTAATGATTGTACCTTCGAAAAAAAACAAATTTTGAGTCAAAAACCTGAAAAGCTATGTTATTCACTATGCATGACCGCGGGCACACCGCGAACGAACGTATATTGCTGCCAGATTCTCAAAAATTACTATAGTGGTCTCCGATTCGTACGTGTCACCTGCGATACAACCTGTGGGTGGTTCACAGGTTGTGCTTTCACCGCACAACTTTTGTGACGTCAAATCTTTTTGGGGATCCATGCTTTGGGCCTTTTCTCGATTTTCCAACGACTTTGGCCCACTTTTTCTCGATTCTTTACCTCTTTTGGCCCAAAAAAACTTTCCAACTTGAAATTAGGTTTTGGAAGATCAAATGAGACCTTTTTGCTCCTTCTTCATCAAGAACTCTATGAAGGTCTTCAAGTACACTTGAACACTTAAAGAGGAAGACACAATAAAATGGAATCAAAAGCAACCCAAAGTATAGTAAACTATGGACCTCAATTGATTAACAACAATAAAGCACATAATCTTATTAGGAGGACCTCAAGGGAATTGGATTCCCAAGCAACCCACCTTTCTAAACAAAGGTTCAATGAAAAGCTTCAAAAGCTCTCAAGTTCTCAAAGTGAAGCATAAACAACAATATTCAAGATAGTCTAAGCTATGAAAATGACTTAAGGTTACTATTTATAGTCTTAGATTGATTTATTACACAAGAGACCAAAAGTGACACTCTTGGATTGTAAAAATAACCAAAACACCGCACTGTCACACTCTGCTCTTGACCTACGAATCGCAGACGGTGCCTTTGACATGATCTGTGATTCGTAGGTTATGTCCTTCGGTGATTGCATCATCTCTGCGGCTTGGCTTGGCTCTGTCTCGCGGGCCGCGGACTCCACCCGTGACACCATCTGCGATTCGCATGTGGTGTTTTCTACACCATTTGTTGTCCTTTCACCTTCCCATGCTATCCACTTGGAAACCTCGTGTTGGGCTTTACTCCTCGTGAATGATCTTGATGGAACTCGGTTTGCATCAATTTTCAACATTACAATACATACCACCATGTACTTCAATAGTCATGTCATTGTCAAATAAAACATTATTCTTAAGAAAAGAATAATCAACTAAAGTTGGTGAGTGGAATCATGTAAGTTAACTCTCGAAAAGATCAATGTCATGACTCTCTACATAGCACATAATACTATCAAACCTTGAGTCTCATCAAAAGTCAACAACATAAGATCAAAGGACTCATATTCACATTCATTCACATTATCAACTAGGTTATGAACATCACTAAGTTGAGGTTCATAGAATCATCATAAACTTCCTCAACTAGTGGACTAGCAATCTCAAAACATGACAATGGACGAACACTCTTATCGAAAGTGTCAACAATAGGTGGACATAAATTAATCTCACAAGAAGATCAATCCGGTCATCAAAAGGATCAGTTGGTGTTGGAACCTTGAGGCAAGGAAACAAGAGTGTGGAAGAATACTATGATTAGTTCCAACATGTGAAAATGAGGATCAACTATGAAGAGGATGGATTGAATGCCATGACTAGGTTCCGTGCCGGGTTGAATAAATATATTGCTTCCCAAATGAGACTCCACAACTATCAAGATATTGATGAAACATTTGAAGCAGCTTGTCACGACCTAAACCGGAGGGCCATGATGGGCACCCGAACATTACTTGATAAGTATCCAAACTAGTCATTTGACGGGTAAGGTCCGTCAAAGCACTCATCACATCAACAGGAGTAGGTCCCCCGGTGGGAACCTCGGGTCTCATCGCCCGAATTTGTCATGGTACCTGTTTTAGAACAATCACTCAAAACAAACAAACACATTAGGTTAGTAAAATAAACCTCACAAGTCACTCGAGTATGCGCACCTTTGATTTGCCTCATAAATTGTCTCGGCTAATGATTGTACCTTCGAAAAAAAACAAATTTTGAGTCAAAAACCTGAAAAGCTATGTTATTCACTATGCATGACCCGCGGGCACACTGCGAACGCATATATTGCGCCGATTCTCAAAAATTACTATAGTGGTCTCCGATTCGTACGTGTCACCTCGCGATACAACCGCGGTTCACATGTGTCACCGCGATACAACCTGTGGGTGGTTCACAGTTGTGCTTTCACCGCACAACTTTTGTGACGTCAAATCTTTTTGGGGATCCATGCTTTGGGCCTTTTCTCGATTTTCCAACGACTTTGGCCCACTTTTTCTTGATTCTTTACCTCTTTTGGCCCAAAAAAACTTTCCAACTTGAAATTAGGTTTTGGAAGATCAAATGAGACCTTTTTGCTCCTTCTTCATCAAGAACTCTATGAAGGTCTTCAAGTACACTTGAACACTTAAAGAGGAATACACAATAAAATGGAATCAAAAGCAACCCAAAGTATAGTAAACTATGGACCTCAATTGATTAACAACAATAAAGCACATAATCTTATTAGGAGGACCTCAAGGGAATTGGATTCCCAAGCAACCCACCTTTCTAAACAAAGGTTCAATGAAAAGCTTCAAAAGCTCTCAAGTTCTCAAAGTGAAGCATAAACAACAATATTCAAGATAGTCTAAGCTATGAAAATGACTTAAGGTTATTACTTATAGTCTTAGATTGATTTATTACACAAAAGACCAAAAGTGACACTCTTGGATTGAAAAAATAAGCAAAACACCGCGCTGTCACACTCTGCTCTTGACCTACGAATCGCAGATTGTGCCTTTGACATGATCTGTGATTCGTAGGTTATGTCATTCAGTGATTGCGTCATCTGCGGCCGCTTGGCTCTGTCTCTGCGGTCCGCAGACTCCACCCGTGACACCATCTCGCGATTCGCAGTGGTGTTTTCTACACCATTTGTTGTGTCCTTTCACCTTCCCATGCTATATCCACTTGGAAACCTCGTGTTGGGCTTTACTCCTCGTGAATGATCTTGATGGAACTCGGTTTGCATCAATTTTCAACATTACAATACATACCACCATGTACTTCAATAGTCATGTCATTGTCAAATAAAACATTATTCTTAAGAAAAGAATAATCAACTAAAGTTGGTGAGTGGAATCATGTAAGTTAACTCTCGAAAAGATCAATGTCATGACTCTCTACATAGCACATAATACTATCAAACCTTGAGTCTCATCAAAAGTCAACAACATAAGATCAAAGGACTCATATTCACATTCATTCACATTATCAACTAGGTTATGAACATCACTAAGTTGAGGTTCATAGAATCATCATAAACTTCCTCAACTAGTGGACTAGCAATCTCAAAACATGACAATGGACAAACACTCTTATCACAAGTGTCAACAATAGGTGGACATAAATTAATCTCACAAGAAGATCAATCCGGTCATCAAAAGGATCAGTTGGTGTTGGAACCTTGAGGCAAGGAAACAAGAGTGTGGAAGAATACTATGATTAGTTCCAACATGTGAAAATGAGGATCAACTATGAAGAGGATGGATTGAATGCCATGACTAGGTTCCGTGCCGGGTTGAATAAATATATTGCTTCCCAAATGAGACTCCACAACTATCAAGATATTGATGAAACATTTGAAGCAGCTTGTCACGACCTAAACCGGAGGGCCATGATGGGCACCCGAACATTACTTGATAAGTATCCAAACTAGTCATTTGACGGGTAAGGTCCGTCAAAGCACTCATCACATCAACAAGAGTAGGTCCCCCGGTGGGAACCTGGGTCTCATCGCCCGAATTTGTCATGGTACCTGTTTTAGAACAATCACTCAAAACAAACAAACACATTAGGTTAGTAAAATAAACCTCACAAGTCACTCGAGTATGCGCACCTTTGATTTGCCTCATAAATTGTCTCGGCTAATGATTGTACCTTCGAAAAAAAACAAATTTTGAGTCAAAAACCTGAAAAGCTATGTTATTCACTATGCATGACCTGCGGGCACAGTCTGCGAACGCAGATATTGCTGCCAGATTCTCAAAAATTACTATAGTGGTCTCCGATTCGTACGTGTCACCTGCGATACAACCTGCGGTTCACATGTGTCACCTGCGATACAACCTGTGGGTGGTTCACAAGTTGTGCTTTCACCGCACAACTTTTGTGACGTCAAATCTTTTTGGGATCCATGCTTTGG
>CM067550.1:26657500-26985138 GCA_034509755.1 Anisodus tanguticus | reverse complement strand
AAGAAGATCAATCCGGTCATCAAAAGGATCAGTTGGTGTTGGAACCTTGAGGCAAGGAAACAAGAGTGTGGAAGAATACTATGATTAGTTCCAATATGTGAAAATGAGGATCAACTTTGAAGAGGATGGATTGAATGCCATGACTAGGTTCCGTGCCGGATTGAATAAATATATTGCTTCCCAAATGAGACTCCACAACTATCAATATATTGATGAAACATTTGAAGCACTTGTCAAGACCCAAACCGGAGGGCCATGATGGGCACCCAAACATTACTTGCTAAGTATCCAAACTAGTCATTTGACGGCTAAGGTCCGCCAAAGCACTCATCACATCAACAAGAATAGGTCCCCCTATGGGAACTTAGGTCTCATCGCCCGAATTTGACATGGTACCTTTTTAGAACAATCACTCTAAAACAAACGGACACATTAGGTTAGTAAAATAAACCTCACAAGTCACTCGAGTTATGCGAACCTTTGTTTGCCTCACGAATTTTCTCCGCTAATGATTGTACCTTCGCAAAAAAAAATATTGAGTAAAAAATGAAAAGCTCTGTTATTCAATATGCATGTCCTGCGGGTACGCAGTCTTCGAATGCGATATTCTTTGCGAGATCCTCGAAAATGACAATAGTGGTCTCGGTTCGTAGGGTCATCGCGCGATACCACTCGCGGTTCCATTGTCACCTATGAAACAACTGTGGGTGGTTCACGGAGTTGTTTTCTTCTCACCGCACAACTTTTGTGACGTCAAATATTTTGGGGATCCATGCTTTGGGCCTTTTCTGATTTTCCAACTACTTGGACCCATTTTTATGATTTTTTTAACCTATTTTGGCCCAAATAAATATTTCAACTTGAAATTAGGTTTTGGAAGATCAAATGAGACCTTTTTGCTCCTTCTTCATCAAGAACTCTATGAAGGTCTTCAAGTACACTTGAACACTTAAAGAGGAAGACACAATAAAATGGAATCAAAAGCTACCCAAAATATACTAAACTATGGACCTCAATTGATTAACCACAATAAAGCACGTAATCTTATTAGGAGGACCTCAAGGGAATTGGATTCCCAAGCAACCCACCTTCCTAAACAAAGGTTCAATGAAAAGCTTCAAAAGATCTCAACTCTCAAGTTCTCAAAGTGAAGCATAACCAACAATATTCAAGATAGTCTAAGCTATGAAAATGACTTAAGGTTATTATTTATAGTCTAGGACTGATTTATTATACAAGATACCAAAAGTGATTCTTGGATTGTAAAAATAGCCAAAACACCTTGTTCACACTCTGCTTTCTTGACCTACGAATCGCAGACTTTGCCTTTGACATGATCTGTGATTCGTAGGTTTTGTCCTTCGTGATTGCATCATCTGTGGCAGCTTGCTCTGTCTGCGGTCCATACACTCTACACTGTGACACCATCTGCGATTCGCGTGGTGGTGTTTTCGCACCATTTGTTATCTTTTTCACCTTCCCATGCTATATCCACTTGGAAACCTCGTGATGGGCTTGACTCCTCGTGAATGATCTTGATGGAACTCAATTTGCATCAATTTTCAACATTACAACACATACCACCATGTACTTTCAATAGTCATGTCATTGTCAAATAAAATATTATTCTTAAGAAAAGAATAATCAACTATAGTTGGTGAGTGGAATCATGTAAGTTAACTCTCAAAAAGATCAATGTCATGACTCTCTACATAGCACATAATACTATCAAACCTTGAATCTCATCAAAAGTCTGTTCGTAAGATCAACAGACTCATATTCACATTATCTATTAGGATAAGATCATCACTAAGTTTTGAGGTTCATAGAATCATCATAAACTTCCTCAACTAGTCGACTAGCAATCTCAACACATGACAATGCACAAACACTCTTATCACAAGTGTCAACAATAGGTGGACACAAATTAATCTCACAAGAAGATCAATCCGGTCATCAAAAGGATCAGTTGGTGTTGGAACCTTGAGGCAAGGAAACAAGAGTGTGGAAGAATACTATGATTAGTTCCAACATGTGAAAATGAAGATCAACTTTGAAGAGGACGGATTGAATGCCATGACTAGGTTCCGTGCCGGATTGAATAAATATATTGCTTCCCAAATGAGACTCCACAACTATCAATATATTGATGAAACATTTGAAGGAGCTTGTCACGACTCAAACCGGAGGGCCATGATGGGCACCCGAACCTTACTTGCTAAGTATCCAAACTAGTCATTTGACGGGTAAGGATTCTAAAAAATGACTATAGTGGTCTGCGGTTCGTAGGTCTCATCTACGATACAACCTGCGGTTCACATGTGTCACCTGTGAAATAACCTGTTGGTGGTTCATAGGTTGTTCTTTCACTGCACAACTTTTGTGACGTCAAATATTTTTGGGGATCCATGCTTTGGGCCTTTTCTGATTTTCCAACGACTTGGACCCACTTTTTATGATTTTTTTTTTACCTATTTTGGCCCAAAAAAAACATTCCAACTTGAAATTAGGTTTTGGAAGATCAAATGAGACATTTTTGCTCCTTCTTCATCAAGAACTCTATGAAGGTCTTCAAGTACACTTGAACACTTAAAGAGGAAGACACAATAAAATGGAATCAAAAGCAACCCAAAGTATACTAAACTATGGACCTCAATTAATTAACTACAACAAAGCACATAATCTTATTAGGAGGACCTCATGGGAATTGGATTCCCAAGCAACCCACCTTTCTAAACAAAGGTTCAATGAAAAGCTTCAAAAGCTCTCAACTCTCAAGTTCTCAAAGTGAAGCATAAACAACAATATTCAAGATAGTCTAAGCTATGAAAATAACTTAAAGTTACTATTTATAGTCTAGGACTGATTTATTATACAAGAGACCAAAAGTGACACTCTTGGAATGTAAAAATAGCCAAAATACCGCGCCGTCACACTCTGCTCTTGACCTACGAATCGCAGACTTTACCTTTGACATGATCTGTGATTCGTAGGTTTTTGTCCTTCAGTGATTGCATCATCTGTGGCTGCTTGGCTCTGTCTGCGGTCCATAGACTCTACTTGTGACACCACCTGCGATTCGCAGATGGTGTTTTCTGCACCATTTGTTGTCTTTTCACCTTCCAATGCTATCCACTTGGAAACCTCGTGCTGGGCTTGACTCCTCGTGAATGATCTTGATGGAACTCAATTTGCATCAATTTTCAACATTACAACACATACCACCATGTACTTTCAATAGTCACATTGTCAAATAAAATATTATTCTTAAGAAAAGAATAATCGACTAAAGTTGGTGAGTGGAATGATGTAAGTTAATTCTCAGGACGATCAATGTCATGACTCTCTACATAGCACATAATACTATCAAACCTTGAATCTCATCAAAAGTCTGTTCACAAGATCAACGGACTCATATTCACATTCATTCACATTATCTACTAGGATAAGACCATCACTAAGTTTGGAGGTTCATAGAATCATCATAAACTTCTCAACTAGTCGACTAGCAATTTCAACAGATGACAATGCACAAACACTCTTATCACAAGTATCAACAATAGGTGGACAGAAATTAATCTCACAAGAAGATCAATCCGGTCATCAAAATGATCAGTTGGTGTTGGAACCTTGAGGTAAGGACACAAGAGTGTGGAAGAATACTATGATTAGTTGCAACATGTGAAAATGAGGATCAACTTTGAAGATGACGGATTGAATGCCATGACTAGGTTACGTGCCGGATTGAATAAATATATTACTTCCCAAATAAGACTCCATAACTATCATTATATTGATGAAACATTTCAAGCAGCTTGTCACGACCCAAACCGGAGGGCCATGATAGGAACCCAAACCTTACTTGCTAAGTATCCAAACTAGTCATTTGACGGCTAAAGTCCGCCAAAGCACTCATCACATCAACTAGAGTAGGTCCCCCTATGGTTACATAGGTCTCATCGCCCGAATTTGACGTTGTACCTATTTTAGAACAATCACTCCAAACAAACAGAAACATTAGATTAGTAAATTAAACCTCACAAGTCACTCGAGTTATGCGAACCTTTGATTTGCCTCACGAATTTTCTCCGCTAATGATTGTACCTTCGCAAAAAAACAAATTTTGAGTAAAAAACCTGAAAAGCTCTGTAATTCAATATGCATGACCTGCGGGCACAATCTTCGAATGCAGATATTGCTGCCAGATTCTAAAAAATGACTATAGTGGTCTGCGGTTCGTAGGTGTCATCTGCGATACAACCTGCGGTTCACATGTGTCACTTGTGAAACAACATATTGGTGGTTCACAGGTTGTTCTTTCACTGCACAACTTTTGTGACGTCAAATATTTTTAGGGATCCATGCTTTGGGCCTTTTCTGATTTTCCAACGACTTGGACCCACTTTTTATGATTTTTTTTTACCTATTTTGGCCCAAAAAAAACATTCCAACTTGAAATTAGGTTTTGGAAGATCAAATGAGATCCTTTTGCTCCTTCTTTATCAAGAACTCTATGAAGGTCTTCAAGTACACTTGTACACTTAAAGAGGAAGACACAATAAAATGGAATCAAAAGCAACCCAAAGTATACTAAACTATGGACCTCAATTGATTAACCACAATAAAGCACCTAATCTTATTAGGAGGACCTCAAGGGAATTGGGTTCCTAAGCAACCCACCATCCTAAACAAAGGCTCAATGAAAAGCTTCAAAAGCTCTCAACTCTCAAGTTCTCAAATTGAAGCATAAACAACAATATTCAAGATAGTCTAAGCTATGAAAATGACTTAAGGTTACTATTTATAGTCTAGGACTGATTTATTATACAAGAGACCAAAAGTGACACTCTTGGATTGTAAAAATAGCCAAAACACCACGCCGTCACACTCTACTCTTGACCTACGAATCGCAGACTTTGCCTTTGACATGATATGTGATTCATAGGTTTTGTATTTCAGTGATTGCATCATCTGTGGCTGCTTGGCTCTATCTGCGGTCCATAGACTCTACATGTGACACCACCTGCGATTCGCAGATGGTGTTTTCTGCACCATTTGTTGTCTTTTCACCTTCCCATGCTATCCACTTGGAAACCTCGTGCTGGGCTTGAATCCTCGTGAATGATCTTGATGGAACTCAATTTGCATCACTTTTCAACATTACAACACATACCACCATGTACTTTCAATAGTCACATTGTCAAATAAAATATTATTCTTAAGAAAAGAATAATCGACTAAAGTTGGTGAGTGGAATGATGTAAGTTAATTCTCAAGAAGATCAATGTCATGACTCTCTACATAGCACATAATACTATCAAACCTTGAATCTCATCAAAAGTCTGTTCATAAGATCAACGGACTCATATTTACATTCATTCACATTATCTACTAGGATAAGACCATCACTAAGTTTGGAGGTTCATAGAATCATCATAAACTTACTCAACTAGTCGACTAGCAATCTCAACAGATGACAATGCACAAACACTCTTATCACAAGTGTCAACAATAGGTGGACACAAATTAATCTCACAAGAAGATCAATCCGGTCATCAAAAGGATCAGTTGGTGTTGGAACCTTGAGGCAAGGAAACAAGAGTGTGGAAGAATACTATGATTAGTTCCAACATGTGAAAATGAAGATCAACTTTGAAGAGGATGGATTGAATGCCATGACTAGGTTCCGTGCCGGATTGAATTAATATATTGCTTCCCAAATAAGACTCCACAACTATCAATATATTGATGAAACATTTGAAGTAGCTTGTCACGACCCAAATCGGAGGGCCATGATGGGCACCCAAACCTTACTTGCTAAGTATCCAAACTAGTCATTTGACGGCTAAGGTCCGCCAAAGCACTCATCACATCAACAAGAATAGGTCCCCCTATGGGAACTTAGGTCTCATCGCACGAATTTGACATGGTACCTGTTTTAGAACAATCACTCCAAACAAAAAGACACATTAGATTAGTAAAATAAACCTCACAAGTCACTCGAGTTATGCGAACCTTTGATTTGCCTCAAGAATTTACTCCGCTAATGATTGTACCTTCGCAAAAACACAATTTTTGAGTAAAAAACCTGAAAAGCTCTATTATTCAATATGCATGACCTGCGGGCACAGTCTTCGAATGTAGATATTGCTGCCAGATTCTAAAAAATGACTATAGTGGTCTGCGGTTCGTAGGTGTCATCTGCGATAAAAACCTGCGGTTCACATGTGTCACCTGTGAAACAACCTGTTGGTGGTTCACAGGTTGTTCTTTCACTGCACAACTTTTGTGACGTCAAATATTTTTGGGGATCCATGCTTTGGGCCTTTTCTGATTTTCCAACGACTTGGACCCACTTTTTATGATTTTTTTTTTTACCTATTTTGGCCCAAAAAAAACATTCCAACTTGAAATTAGGTTTTGGAAAATCAAATGAGATCCTTTTGCTCCTTCTTCATCAAGAACTCTATGAAGGTCTTCTAGTACACTTGTACACTTAAAGAGGAAGACACAATAAAATGGAATCAAAAGCAACCCAAAGTATACTAAACTATGGACCTCAATTCAATAACCACAATAAAGCACCTAATCTTATTAGGAGGACCTCAAGGGAATTAGATTCCCAAGCAACCCACCATCCTAAACAAAGGCTCAATGAAAAGCTTCAAAAGATCTCAACTCTCAAGTTCTCAAATTGAAGCATAAACAACAATATTCACGATAGTCTAAGCTATGAAAATGACTTAAGGTTACTATTTATAGTCTAGGACTGATTAATTATACAAGAGACCAAAAGTGACACTCTTGGATTGTAAAAATAGCCAAAACACCGCGCCGTCACACTCTACTCTTGACCTACGAATCACAGACTTTGCCTTTGACATGATATGTGATTCGTAGGTTTTGTGTTTTAGTGATTGCATCATCTACAGCTACTTGGATCCGTATGCGGTCCGCAGACTCCACCTGTGACACCATCTGCGATTCGCGGATGGTATTTTCTGCACCATTTGTTATCTTTTCACGTTCCTATGCTATCCACTTGGAAACCTCGTGCTGGGCTTGACTCTTCATGAATGATCTTGATGGAACTCAATTTGCTTCAATTTTCAACGTTACAAGACATACCACCATATAGTTTCAATAGTCATGTCAATGTCAAATAAAATATTATTCTTAAGAAAAGAATAATCAACTAAAGTTGGTGAGTGGAATCATGTAAGTTAACTCTCTAGAAGATCAATATCATGACTCTCTACATAGCACATAATACTATCAAACCTTGAATCTCATCAAAAGTTTGTTCATAAGATCAACTGACTCATATTCACATTCATTCACATTATCTACTAGGATAAGACCATCACTAAGTTTTGACGTTCATAGAATCATCATAAACTTTCTGAACTAGTCGACTAGAAATCTCAACCAATGACAATGCACAAACACTCTTATCACAAGTGTCAACAATAGGTGGACACAAATTAATCTCACAAGAAGATCAATCCGGTCATCAAAAGGATCAGTTGGTGTTGGAACCTTGAGGCAAGGAAACAAGAGTGTGGAAGAATACTATGATTAGTTCCAATATGTGAAAATGAAGATCAACTTTGAAGAGGATGGATTGAATGCCATGACTAGGTTCCGTGCCGGATTGAATAAATATATTGCTTCCCAAATAAGACTCCACAACTATCAATATATTGATGAAACATTTGAAGCAGCTTGTCAAGACCCAAACCGGAGGGCCATGATGGGCACCCAAACATTACTTGCTAAGTATCCAAACTAGTCATTTGACGGCTAAGGTCCGCCAAAGCACTCATCACCTCAACAAGAATAGGTCCCCCTATGGGAACTTAGGTCTCATCGCCCGAATTTGACATGGTACCTGTTTTAGAACAATCACTCTAAACAAACAGACACATTAGGTTAGTAAAATAAACCTCACAAGTCAGTCGAGTTATGCGAACCTTTGTTTTGCCTCACGAATTTTCTCCGCTAATGATTGTACCTTCGCAAAAAAAAATATTGAGTAAAAAATGTGAAAAGCTCTGTTATTCAATATGCATGTCCTGCGGGTACAGTCTTCGAATGCAGATATTGCTGCGAGATCCTCAGAAATGACAATAGTGGTCTGCGGTTCGTAGGTGTCATCTGCGATACCACCTGCGGTTCACATTGTCACCTGTGAAACAACCTGTGGGTGGTTCACAGGTTGTTCTTTCACTGCACAACTTTTGTGACGTCAAATATTTTTGGGGATCCATGCTTTGGGCCTTTTCTGATTTTCCAACTACTTGGACCCATTTTTATGATTTTTTTAACCTATTTTGGCCCAAATAAATATTTCAACTTGAAATTAGGTTTTGGAAGATCAAATGAGACCTTTTTGCTCCTTCTTCATCAAGAACTCTATGAAGGTCTTCAAGTATACTTGAACACTTAAAGAGGAAGACACAATAAAATGGAATCAAAAGCTACCCAAAATATACTAAACTATGGACCTCAATTGATTAACCACAATAAAGCACGTAATCTTATTAGGAGGACCTCAAGGGAATTGGATTCCCAAGCAACCCACCTTCCTAAACAAAGGTTCAATGAAAAGCTTCAAAAGATCTCAACTCTCAAGTTCTCAAAGTGAAGCATAACCAACAATATTCAAGATAGTCTAAGCTATGAAAATGACTTAAGGTTATTATTTAAAGTCTAGGACTGATTTATTATACAAGATACCAAAAGTGATTCTTGGATTGTAAAAATAGCCAAAACAGCGCGCTGTCACACTCTGCTCTTGACCTACGAATCGCAGACTTTGCCTTTGACATGATCTGTGATTCGTAGGTTTTTGTCCTTCAGTGATTGCATCATCTGTGGCTGCTTGGCTCGGTCTGCGGTCCATACACTCTACCTGTGACACGGGCTACGATTCGCTGGTGGTGTTTTCTGCACCATTTGTTATCTTTTCACCTTCCCATGCTATCCACTTGGAAACCTCGTGATGGGCTTGACTCCTCGTGAATGATCTTGATGGAACTCAATTTGCATAAATTTTCAACATTGCAACACATACCACCATGTACTTTCAATAGTCATGTCATTGTCAAATAAAATATATTTCTTAAGAAAAGAATAATCAACTATAGTTGGTGAGTGGAATCATGTAAGTTAACTCTTAAAAAGATCAATGTCATGACTTTCTACATAGCACATAATACTATCAAACCTTGAATATCATCAAAAGTCAACAACATAAGATCAAGGGACTAATATTCACATTATCTTCTAGGATAAGATCATCACTAAGTTTGGAGGTTCATAGAATCATTATAAACTACCTCAACTAGTCGACTAGCAATCTCAACACATGACAATGCACAAACACTCTTATCACAAGTGTCAACAATAGGTGGACACAAATTAATCTCAAAAGAAGATCAATCCGGTCATCAAAAGGATCAGTCGGTGTTTGAACCTTGAGGCAAGGAAACAAGAGTGTGGAAGAATACTATGATTAGTTCCAACATGTGAAAATGAAGATCAACTTTGAAGAGGACGGATTGAATGCCATGACTAGGTTCCGTGCCGGATTGAATAAATATATTGCTTCCCAAATGAGACTCCACAATTATCAATATATTGATGAAACATTTGAAGCAACTTGTCACGACCCAAACCGGAGGGCCATGATGGTCACCCGAACCTTACTTGCTAATTATCCAAACTAGTCATTTGACGGATAAGGTCCGCCAAAGCACTCATCACATCAATAAGAGTAGGTCCCCTTGTGGGAACTTAGGTCTAATTGCCGGAATTTGACATGGTACCTGTTTTAGAACAATAACTCAAAACAACATAGACACATTAGGTTTGTAAAATAAACCTCACAAGTCACTCGAATTATGCGATCCTTTGATTTGCCTCAAGAATTTTCTCCGCTAATGATTGTACCTTCGCAAAAAAACAAATTTTGAGTAAAAAACCTGAAAAGCTCTGTTATTCAATATGCATGACCTGCGGGCACAGTCTTCGAATGCATATATTGCTGCCAGATTCTCAAAAATGAATATAGTGGTCTGCGGTTCGTAGGAGTCATATGCGATACAACCTGCGGTTCACATGTGTCACCGGTGAAACAACATGTGGGTGGTTCACAGGTTGTTCTTTCACTGCACAACTTTTGTGACGTCAAATATTTTTGGGGATCCATGCTTTGGGCCTTTTCTGATTTTCCAACGACTTGGACCCACTTTTTATGATTTAGTTTTACCTATTTTGGCAAAAAAAAAACATTTCAACTTGAAATTAGGTTTTGGAAGATCAAATGACACCTTTTTGCTCCTTCTTTATCAAGAACTCTATGAAGGTCTTCAAGTACACTTGAACACTTAAAGAGGAAGACACAATAAAATTAAATCAAAAGCAACCCAAAGTATACTAAACTATGGACCTCAATTGATTTACCACAATATAGCACGTAATCTTATTGGAGGACCTCAAAGGAATTGGATTCCCAAGCAACCCACCTTCCTAAACAAAGGTTCAATCAAAAGCTTCAAAAGCTCTCAACTCTCAAGTTCTCAAAGTGAAGCATAAACAACAATATTCAAGATAGTCTATGCTATGAAAATAACTTAAAGTTACTATTTATAGTCTAGGACTGATTTATTATACAAGATACCAAAAGTGATTCTTGGATTGTAAAAATAGCCAAAACACTGCGCTGTCACACTCTGCTCTTGACCTACGAATCGCAGACTTTGCCTTTGACATGATCTGTGATTCGTAGGTTTTTGTCCTTCAGTGATTGCATCATCTGTGGCTGCTTGGCTCTGTCTGCGGTCCATAGACTCTACCTGTGACACGAGCTACGATTTGCAGATGGTGTTTTCTGCACCATTTGTTGTCTTTTCACCTTCCCATGCTATCCACTTGAAAACCTCGTGATGGGCTTGACTCCTCGTGAATGATCTTGATGGAACTCAATTTGCATCAATTTTCAACATTACAACACATACCACCATGTACTTTCAATAGTCATGTCATTGTCAAATAAAATATTATTCTTAAGAAAAGAATAATCAACTATAGTTGGTGAGTGGAATCATATAAGTTAACTCTCAAAAAGATCAATGTCATGACTCTCTACATAGCACATAATACTATCAAACCTTGAATATCATCAAAAGTCAACAACATAAGATCAAGTGACTAATATTCACATTATCTTCTAGGATAAGATCATCACTAAGTTTGGAGGTTCATAGAATCATTATAAACTACCTCATCTAGTCGACTAGCAATCTCAACACATGACAATGCACAAACACTCTTATCACAAGTGTCAACAATAGGTGGACACAAATTAATCTCAAAAGAAGATCAATCCGGTCATCAAAAGGATCAGTCGGTGTTTGAACCTTGGGGCAAGGAAACAAGAGTGTGGAAGAATACTATGATTAGTTCCAACATATGAAAATGAAGATCAACTTTGAAGAGGACGGATTGAATGCCATGACTAGGTTTCGTGCCGGATTGAATAAATATATTGCTTCCCAAATGAGACTCCACAACTATCAATATATTGATGAATCATTTGAAGCAATTTGTCACGACCCAAACCGGAGGGCCATGATGGGCACCCGAACCTTACTTGCTAATTATCCAAACTAGTCATTTGATGGATAAGGTCCGCCAAAGCACTCATCACATCAATAAGAGTAGGTCCCCTTGTGGGAACTTAGGTCTAATTGCCGGAATTTGACATGGTACCTGTTTTAGAACAACCACTCAAAACAACATAGACACATTAGGATAGTAAAATAAACCTCACAAGTCACTCGAGTTATGCGATCCTTTGATTTGCCTCACGAATTTTCTCCGCTAATGATTGTACCTTCGCAAAAAAACAAATTTTGAGTAAAAAACCTGAAAAGCTCTGTTATTCAATATGCATGACCTGCGGGCACAGTCTTCGAATGCATATATTGCTGCCAGATTCTCAAAAATGAATATAGTGGTCTGCGGTACGTAGGAGTCATATGCGATACAACCTGCGGTTCACATGTGTCACCGGTGAAACAACATGTGGGTGGTTCACAGGTTGTTCTTTCACTGCACAACTTTTGTGACGTCAAATATTTTTGGGGATCCATGCTTTGGGCCTTTTCTGATTTTCCAACGACTTGGACCCACTTTTTATGATTTAGTTTTACCTATTTTGGCAAAAAAAAAACATTCCAACTTGAAATTAGGTTTTGGAAGATCAAATGACACCTTTTTGCTCATTTTTCATCAAGAACTCTATGAAGGTCTTCAAGTACACTTGAACACTTAAAGAGGAAGACACAATAAAATGGAATCAAAAGCAACCCAAAGTATACTAAACTATGGACCTCAATTGATTTACCACAATAAAGCACCTAATCTTATTAGGAGGACCTCAAGGGAATTGGATTCCCAACCAACCCACCTTTCTAAACAAAGGTTCAATCCAAAGCTTCAAAAGCTCTCGACTCTCAAGTTCTCAAAGTGAAGCATAAACAACAATATTCAAGATAGTCTATGCTATGAAAATGACTTAAGGTTACTATTTATAGTCTAGGACTGATTTATTATACAAGATACCAAAAGTGACACTCTTGGATTGTAAAAATAGCCATAACACGCGCGCCGTCACACTCTGCTCTTGACCTACGAATCGCAGACTTTGCCTTTGACATGATCTCGTGATTCGTAGGTTTTTGTCTTTCGATGATTGCATCATCTGTGGCTGCTTGGCTCTGTCTGCGGTCCATAGACTCTACCTGTGACACGAGCTACGATTTGCAGATGGTGTTTTCTGCACCATTTGTTGTCTTTTCACCTTCCCATGCTATCCACTTGAAAACCTCGTGATGGGCTTGACTCCTCGTGAATGATCTTGATGGAACTCAATTTGCATCAATTTTCAACATTAAACCATGTACTTTCAATAGTCATGTCATTGTCAAATAAAATATTATTCTTAAGAAAAGAATAATCAACTATAGTTGGTGAGTGGAATCATGTAAGTTAACTCTCAAAAAGATCAATGTCATGACTCTCTACATAGCACATAATACTATCAAACCTTGAATCTTATCAAAAGTCTGTTGATAAGATCAACTGACACATATTCACATCATCTACTAGGATAAGATCATCACTAAGTTTTGAGGTTCATAGAATCATTATAAACTTCCTCAACTAGTCGACTAGCAATCTCAACACATGACAATGCACAAACACTCTTATCACAAGTGTCAATAATAGTGGACACAAATTAATGTCACAAAGAAGATCAATCCGGTCATCAAAAGGATCAGTTGGTGTTGGAACCTTGAGGCAAGGAAACAAGAGTGTGGAAGAATACTATGATTAGTTCCAACATGTGAAAATGAGGATCAACTTTGAAGAGGATGGATTGAATGCAAAGACTAGGTTTCGTGCCGGATTGAATAAATATATTGCTTCCCAAATGAGACTCCACAACTATCAATATATTGATGAAACATTTGAAGCAGCTTGTCACGACCCAAACCGGAGGGCCATGAATGGCACCCAAACCTTACTTGCTAAGTATCCAAACTAGTCATTTGACGGGTAAGGTCCGCCAAAGCACTCATCACATCAACAAGAGTAGGTTCCCCTATGGGAACTTAGGTCTCATCGCTCGAATTTGACATGGTACCTATTTTAGAACAATCACTCAAAACAAATAGACATATTAGGTTAGTAAAATAAACCTCACAAGTCACTCGAGTTATGCGAACCTTTGTTTTGCCTCATGAATTTTCTCCGCTAATGAAAGCACCTTCGCAAAAAAAAATTGTGTAAAAAATGTGAAAAGCTCTGTTATTCAATATGCAAGACCTGCGGGCACAGTCTTCGAATGCAGATATTGCTGCGAGATTCTCAAAAATGACAATAGTGGTCTGCGGTTCGTAGGTGTGATCTGCGATACCACCTGCGGTTATCATGTGTCACCTGTGAAACAACCTGTGGGTGGTTCACAGGTTGTTCTTTCACTGCACAACTTTTGTGACGTCAAATATTTTTGGGGATCCATGCTTTGGGCCTTTTCTGATTTTCCAACTACTTGGACCCACTTTTTATGATTTTTAACCTATTTTGGCCCCAAAAAATATTCCAACTTGAAATTAGGTTTTGGAAGATCAAATGAGACCTTTTTGCTCCTTCTTCATCAAGAACTCTATGAAGGTCTTCAAGTACAATTGAACACTTAAAGAGGAAGACACAATAAAATGGAATCAAAAGCTACCCAAAATATACTAAACTATGGACCTCAATTGATTAACCACAATAAAGCACCTAATCTTATTAGGAGGACCTCAAGGTAATTGGATTCCCAAGCAACCCACCTTCCTAAACAAAGGTTCAAAGAAAAGCTTCAAAAGATCTCAACTCTCAAGTTCTCAAAGTGAAGCATAAACAATAATATTCAAGATAGTCTAAGCTATGAAAATGACTTAAGGTTACTATTTATAGTCTAGGACTGATTTATTATACAAGAGACCAAAAGTGACACTCTTGGATTGTAAAAATAGCTAAAATACCGCGCCATCACACGCTGCTCTTGACCTACGAATCGCAGACTTTCCCTTTGACATGATCTGTGATTCGTAGGTTATGTCCTTTAGTGATTGCATCATCTGCGGCTGCTTGGATCTGTCTGCGGTCCATACACTCCACCTGTGACACCACCTGTGATTCGTAGATGGTGTTTTCTGCACCATTTGTTGTCTTTTCACTTTCCCATGATATCCCTTGGAAACCTCGTGATGGGCTTGACTCCTCGTGAATGATCTTGATGGAATTGAATTTGCATCAATTTTCAACATTACAACACGTACCACCATGTACTTTCAATAGTCATGTCATTGTCAAATAAAATATTATTCTTAAGAAAAGAATAATCAACTATAGTTGGTGAGTGGAATCATGTAAGTTAACTCTCAAAAAGATCAATGTCATGACTCTCTACATAGCACATAATACTATCAAACCTTGAATCTTATCAAAAGTCTGTTCATAAGATCAACTGACACATATTCACATCATCTACTAGGATAAGATCATCACTAAGTTTTGAGGTTCATAGAATCATTATAAACTTCCTCAACTAGTCGACTAGCAATCTCAACACATGACAATGCACAAACACTCTTATCACAAGTGTCAATAATAGTTGGACACAAATTAATGTCACAAGAAGATCAATCCGGTCATCAAAAGGATCAGTTGGTGTTGGAACCTTGAGGCAAGGAAACAAGAGTGTGGAAGAATACTATGATTAGTTCCAACATGTGAAAATGAAGATCAACTTTGAAGAGGACGGATTGAATGCCACGACTAGGTTCCGTGCCGGATTGAATAAATATATTGCTTCCCAAATGAGACTCCTCAACTATCAATATATTGATGAAACATTTAAAGCAGCTTGTCAAGACCAAAACCGGAGGGCCATGATCGGCACCCGAACCTTACTTGCTAAGTATCCAAACTAGTCATTTGACGGGTAAGGTCCGCCAAAGCACTCATCACATCAACAAGAGTAGGTCCCCCTGTGGGAACTTAGGTCTCATCGCCCGAATTTGACATGGTACCTGTTTTAGAACAATCACTCAAAACAAACAGACACATTAGGTTAGTAAAATAAACCTCACCAGTCACTCGAGTTATGCGAACATTTGATTTGACTCACGAATTTTCTCCGCTAATGATTGTACCTTCGCAAAAAAACAAATTTTGAGTATAAAACCTGAATAGCTCTGTTATTCAATATGCATGACCTGCGGGCACAGTCTTCGAATGCAGATATTGCTGCCAGATTCTCAAAAATGACTATAGTGGTTTGCGGTTCGTAGGTGTCATCTGCGATACAACCTGCGGTTCACATGTGTCACCTACGAAACAACTTGTGGGTGGTTCACAGGTTGTACTTTCACTGCACAACTTTTGTGACGTCAAATCTTTTTGGGGATCCATGCTTTGGGCCTTTTCTGATTTTCCAACGACTTGGACTCACTTTTTCTGATTCTTTTACCTATTTTGGCCCAAAAAAAACATTCCAACTTGAAATTAGGTTTTGGAAGATCAAATGAGACCTTTTTGCTCCTTCTTCATCAAGAACTCTATGAAGATCTTCAAGTACACTTGAACACTTAAATAGGAAGACACAATAAAATGGAATCAAAAGCAACCCAAAGTATACTAAACTATGGACCTCAATTGATTAACCACAATAAAGCACCTAATCTTATTAGGAGGACCTCAAGGGAATTGGTTTCCCAAGCAACCCACCTTCCTAAACAAAGGTTTAATAAAAAGCTTCAAAAGCTCTCAACTCTCAAGTTCTCAAAGTGAAGCATAAACAACAATATTCAAGATAGTCTAAGCTATGAAAATGACTTAAGGTTACTATTTATAGTCTAGGACTGATTTATTATACAAGAGACCAAAAGTGACACTCTTGGATTGTAAAAATAGCCAAAACACCGCGCCGTCACACTCGACTCTTGACCCACGAATCGCAGACTTTTCCTTTGACATGATCTGTGATTCGTAGGTTATGTCCTTTAGTGATTGCATCATCTGTGGCTGCTTGGCTCTGTCTGCGGTCCATAGACTCCACTAGTGACACCACCTGTGATTTGCAGATAGTGTTTTCTGCACCATTTGTTACCTTTACACCTTCCCATGCTATACACTTGGAAACCTTGTGATGGGCTTGACTCCTCGTGAATGATCTTGATGGAACTCAATTCTCGTCAATTTTCAACATTACAACACATACCACCATGTACTTTCAACAGTCATGTCATTGTCAAATAAAATATTATTCTTAAGAAAAGAATAATCAACTATAGTTGGTGAGTGGAATCATGTAAGTTAACTCTCAAAAAGATCAATGTCATGACTCTTTACATAGCACATAATACTATCAAACCTTGAATCTCATCAAAAGTCTGTTCATAAGATCAACGGACTCATATTCACATTATCTATTAGGATAAGATCATCACTGAGTTTTGAGGTTCATAGAATCATCATAAACTTCCTCAACTAGTCGACTAGCAATCTCAACACATGACAATGACACTCTTATCACAAGTGTCAATAATAGTTGGACACAAATTAATGTCACAAGAAGATGAATACGGTCATCAAAAGGATCAGTTGGTGTTGGAACCTTGAGGTAAGGAAACAACAGTGTGGAAGAATACTATGATTAGTTCCAACATGTGAAAATGAAGATCAACTTTGAAGAGGACGGATTGAATGCCATGACTATGTTCCCTGTCGGATTGAATAAATATATTGCTTCCCAATTGAGACTCCACAACTCTCAATATATGGATGAAACATTTGAATCAGCTTGTCACGACTCAAACCGGAGGGCCATGATGGGCACCCGAACCTTACTTGCTAAGTATCCAAACTAGTTATTTGACGGGTAAGGTCCGCCAAAGCACTCATCACATCAACAAGAGTAGGTCCCCCTATGGAAACTTAGGTCTCATCGCCCGAATTTGACATGGTACCTGTTTTAGAACAATCACTCAAAACAAACAGACATATTAGGTTAGTAAAATAAACCTCACAGGTCACTCGAGTTATGCGAACCTTTGATTTGCCTCACAAATTTTCTCCGCTAATAATTGTACCTTCGCAAAAAAACAAATTTTGAGTAAAAAACCTGAAAAGCTCTATTATTCAATATGCATGACCTGCGGGGAAAGTTTTCGAATGCAGATATTGCTGCCAGATTCTCAAAAATGACTATAGTGGTCTGCGGTTCGTAGGTGTCATCTGCGATACAACCTGCGTTTCACATGTGTCACTTGCGGTTCATATGTGTCACCTGCGAAACAACCTGTGTGTGGTTCACAGGTTGTTCTTTCAGTGCACAACTTTTGTGACGTCAAATCTTTTTGGGGATCCATGCTTTGGGGCTTTACTGATTTTCCAACGACTTGGGCCCACTTTTCTGATTCTTTTACCAATTTTGGCCCAAAAAAACTTTTCAACTTGAAATTAGGTTTTGGAAGATCAAATGAGACTTTTTTGCTCATTCTTCATCAAGAACTCTATGAAGGTCTTCAAGTACACTTGAACACTTAAAGGGGAAGACACAATAAAATGGAGTCAAAAGCAACCCAAAGTATACTAAACTATGGGCCTCAATTGATTAACCACAATAAAGCACCTAATCTTATTAGGAGGACCTCAAGGGAATTGTATTCCCAAGAAACCCACCTTTCTAAACAAAGGATCAATGAAAAGCTTCAAAAGCTCTCGACTCTCAAGTTTTCAAAGTGAAGCATAAACAACAATATTCAAGATAGTCTAAACTATGAAAATGACTTAAGGTTACTATTTATAGTCTATGATTGATTTATTATACAAGAGACCAAAAGTGACACTCTTGGATTGTAAAAATAGCCAAAACACCGCACCGTCACACTCTTCTAATGACCTACGAATCACAGACTTTGCCTTTGACATGATCTCGTGATTCGTAGGTTATGTCTTTCAGTGATTACATCATCTGCAGCTGCTTGGCTCTGTCTGCGGTCCACAGACTCCACCTGTGACACCATCTGCGATTCGCAGGTGGTATTTTCTGCACCATTTGATATCTTTTTCACCTTCCCATGCTATATGCACTTGGAAACCTCGTGATGGGCTTGACTCCTCGTGAATGATCTTGATGGAACTCAATTTGCATCAATTTTCAACATTACAACACCTACCACCATGTACTTTCAATAGTCATGTCATTGTCAAATAAAATATTATTCTTAAGAAAAGAATAATCAACTATAGTTGGTGAGTGCAATCATGTAAGTTAACTCTCAAAAAGATCAATTTCACGACTCTCTATATGTCACATAATACTCTCAAACCTTGAGTCTCATCAAAAGTCAACAACATAAGATCAAATGACTCATATTCACATTCATCTACTAGGATAAGATCATCACTAAGTTTTGAGGTTCATAGAATCATCATAAACTTCCTCAACTAGTCGACTAGCAATCTCAACACATGACAATGCACAAACACAACTTATCACAAGTGTCAATAATAGTTGGACACAAATTAATGTCACAATAGAAGATCAATCCGGTCATCAAAAGGATCATCAAAAGGATCATTGGTGTTGGAACCTTGAGCCAAGGAAACAAGAGTGTGGAAGAATACTATGATTAGTTCCAACATGTGAAAATGAAGATCAACTTTGAAGGGACGGATTGAATGCCATGACTAGGTTCCGTGCCGGATTGAATAAATATATTCTTCCCAAATGAGACTCCACAACTATCAATATATTGATGAAACATTTGAAGCAGCTTGTCACGACCCAAACCGGAGGGCCATGATGGGCACCCAAACCTTACTTGCTAAGTATCCAAACTAGTCATTTGACGGGTAAGGTCCGCCAAAGCACTCTTCACATCAACAAGAGTAGGTCCCCCGAGGGAACTTAGGTCTCGTCGCCCGAATTTGACATGGTACCTATTTTAGAACAATCACTCAAAACAAATAGACATATTAGGTTAGTAAAATAAACCTCACAAGTCACTCGAGTTATGCGAACCTTTGATTTCCCTCACGAATTTTCTCCGCTAATGATTGTACCTTCGCAAAAAAACAAATTTTGAGTATAAAACCTGAAAAGCTCTGTTATTCAATATGCATGACCTGCGGGCACAATCTTCAAATGCAGATATTACTGCCAGATTCTCAAAAATGACTATAGTGGTCTGTGGTTCGTAGGAGTCATCTGCGATACAACCTGCAGTTCACATGTGTCACCTACGAAACAACTTGTGGGTGGTTCACAGGTTGTACTTTCACTGCACAACTTTTGTGACGTCAAATCTTTTTGGGGATCCATGCTTTGGGCCTTTTCTGATTTTCCAACGACTTGGACTCACTTTTTCTGATTCTTTTACCTATTTTGGCCCAAAAAAAACATTCCAACTTGAAATTAGGTTTTGGAAGATCAAATGAGACCTTTTTGCTCCTTCTTCATCAAGAACTCTATGAAGATCTTCAAGTACACTTGAACACTTAAATAGGAAGACACAATAAAATGGAATCAAAAGCAACCCAAAGTATACTAAACTATGGACCTCAATTGATTAACCACAATAAAGCACCTAATCTTATTAGGAGGACCTCAAGGGAATTGGATTCCCAAGCAACCCACCTTTCTAAACAAAGGATCAATGAAAAGCTTCAAAAGCTCTCGACTCTCAAGTTCTCAAAGTGAAGCATAAACAACAATATTCAAGATAGTCTAAGCTATGAAAATGACTTAAGGTTACTATTTATAGTCTAGGACTGATTTATTATACAAGAGACCAAAAGTGACACTCTTGGATTGTAAAAACAGCCATAACACCGCGCCGTCACACTCTCTTTGACCTACGAATCGCGACATTGGCTTTGACATGATCTCGTGATTCGTAGGTTGTCTTTCAGTGATTGCATCATCTACAGCTACTTGGATCTGTATGCGGTCCGCAGACTCCACCTGTGACACCATCTGCGATTCGCAGGTGGTGTTTTCTGCACCATTTGATATCTTTTTCCCCTTCCCATGCTATATCCACTTGGAAACCTCGTGATGGGCTTGACTCCTCGTGAATGATCTTGATGGAACTCAATTTGCATCAATTTTCAACATTAAACCATGTACTTTCAATAGTCATGTCATTGTCAAATAAAATATTATTCTTAAGAAAAGAATAATCAACTATAGTTGGTGAGTGGAATCATGTAAGTTAACTCTCAAAAAGATCAATGTCATGACTCTCTACATAGCACATAATACTATCAAACCTTGAATCTTATCAAAAGTCTGTTGATAAGATCAACTGACACATATTCACATCATCTACTAGGATAAGATCATCACTAAGTTTTGAGGTTCATAGAATCATTATAAACTTCCTCAACTAGTCGACTAGCAATCTCAACACATGACAATGCACAAACACTCTTATCACAAGTGTCAATAATAGTTGGACACAAATTAATGTCACAAGAAGATCAATCCGGTCATCAAAAGGATCAGTTGGTGTTGGAACCTTGAGCCAAGGAAACAAGAGTGTGGAAGAATACTATGATTAGTTCCAACATGTGAAAATAAAGATAAACTTTGAAGAGGACGGATTGAATTCCATGACTAGGTTCCGTGCCGGATTGAATAAATATATTGCTTTCCAAATGAGACTCCACAACTATCAATATATTGATGAAACATTTGAAGCAGCTTGTCACGACCCAAACCGGAGGGCCATGATGGGCACCCGAACCTTACTTGCTAAGTATCCAAACTAGTCATTTGACGGGTAAGGTCCGCCAAAGCACTCATCACATCAACAAGAGTAGGTCCCCCTGAGGGAACTTAGGTCTCGTCGCCCGAATTTGACATGGTACCTGTTTTAGAACAATAACTCAAAACAAACAGACACATTAGGTTAGTAAAATAAACCTCACAAGTCACTCGAGTTATGCGAACCTTTGATTTGCCTCACGAATTTTCTTCGCTAATGATTGTACCTTCGTAAAAAACAAATTTTGAATAAAAAACCTGAAAAGCTCTGTTATTCAATATGCATGACCTGCGGACACAATCTTCGAATACAGATATTGCTGCCAGATTCTCAAAAATGACTATAGTGGTCTGCAGTTCGTAGGTGTCATCTGTGATACAACCTGCGGTTCACATGTGTCACCTGCGAAACAACTTGTGGGTGGTTCACTAGTTGTTCTTTCACTGAACAACTTTTGTGACGTCAAATATTTTTGGGGATCCATGCTTTGGGCCTTTTCTGATTTTCCAACGACTTGGACTCACTTTTTCTGATTCTTTTACCTATTTTGGCCCAAAAAAAACATTCCAACTTGAAATTAGGTTTTGAAAGATCAAATGAGACCTTTTTGCTCATTTTTCATCAAGAACTCTATGAAGATCTTCAAGTACACTTGAACACTTAAAGAGGAAGACACCATAAAATGGAATCAAAAGCATCCCAAAGTATACTAAACTATGGACCTCAATTGATTAACCACAATAAAGCACCTAATCTTATTAGGAGGACCTCAAGGGAATTGGATTCCCAAGCAACCCACCTTTCTAAACAAAGGATCAATGAAAAGCTTCAAAAGCTCTCGACTCTCAAGTTCTCAAAGTGAAGAATAAACAACAATATTCAAGATAATCTAAGCTATGAAAATGACTTAAGGTTACTATTTATAGTCTAGGACAGCCAAAATATCGCGCCGTCACACTCTGCTCTTGACCTACGAATCGCAGACTTTGCCATTGACATGATCTATGATTCGTAGGTTATGTCTTTTAGTGATTGCATCATCTGCGATTGCTTGGCTCTGTCTGCGGTCCGCAGACTCCACCCGTGATACCATCTGCGATTCACAGGTGGTGTTTTCTGCAACATTTGTTATCTTTTCACCTTCCCATGCTATCCACTTGGAAACCTCGTGATGGGCTTGACTCCTCGTGAATGATCTTGATGGAACTCAATTTGCATCAATTTTCAACATTACAACACATACCACCATATACTTTCAATAGTCATGTCATTGTCAAATAAAATATTATTCTTAAGAAAAGAATAATCAACTATAGTAGGTGAGTGGAATCATGTAAGTTAACTCTCAAAAAGATCAATGTCATGACTCTCTACATAGCACATAATACTATCAAACCTTGAATCTCATCAAAAGTTAGTTCATAAGTTCAACAGACTCATATTCACATTATCTACTAGGATAAGATCATGACAAAGTTTTGAGGTTCATTGAATCATCATAAACTTCCTCAACTAGTCGACTAGCAATCTCAACACATGACAATGCACAAACACACTTATCACAAGTGTCAATAATAGTTGGACACAAATTAATGTCACAAGAAGATGAATCCGGTCATCAAAAGGATCAGTTTGGTGTTGGAACCTTGAGCCAAGGAAACAAGAGTGTGGAAGAATACTATGATTAGTTCCAACATATGAAAATAAAAATCAACTTTGAAGAGGACGGATTGAATGCCATGACTAGGTTCCGTGCCGGATTGAATAAATATATTTCTTCCCAAATGAGACTCCACAACTATCAATATATTGATGAAACATTTGTAGCAGCTTGTCACGACCCAAACCGGAGGGCCATGATGGGCACCCGAACCTTACTTGCTAAGTATCCAAACTAGTCATTTGACGGGTAAGGTCCGCCAAAGCACTCTTCACATCAACAAGAGTAGGTCCCCCTGAGGGAACTTAGGTCTCGTCGCCCGAATTTGACATGGTACCTGTTTTAGAACAATCACTCAAAACAAACAGACACATTAGGTTAGTAAAATAAACCTCACAAGTCACTCGAGTTATGCCAACCTTTGATTTGCCTCACGAATTTTCTCCGCTAATGATTGTACCTTCGCAAAAAACCAAATTTTGAGTAAAAAACATGAAAAGCTCTGTTATTCAATATGCATGACCTGCGGGCACAATCTTCGAATGCAGATATTGCAGCCAGATTCTCAAAAATGGCTATAGTGGTTTGCGGTTCGTAGGTGTCATCTGCGATACAACATGCGGTTCACATGTGTCACCTGCGAAACAACTTGTGGGTGGTTCACTGGTTGTTCTTTCACTGCACAACTTTTGTGACGTCAAATCTTTTCGGGGATCCATGCTTTGGGCCTTTTCTGATTTTCCAACGACTTGGACTCACTTTTTCTGATTCTTTTACCTATTTTGGCCCAAAAAAAACATTCCAATTTAAAATTAGGTTTTGGAAGATCAAATGAGACCTTTTTACTCCTTCTTCATCAAGAACTCTATGAAGGTCTTCAAGTACAGTTGAACACTTAAACCCAAAGTATACTAAACTATGGACCTCAATTGATTAACCACAATAAAGCATCTAATCTTATTAGGAGGACCTCAAGGGAATTGGATTCCCAAGCAACCCGCCTTTCTAAACAAAGGATCAATGAAAAAATTCAAAAGCTCTCGACTCATAAGTTCTCAAAGTGAAGCATAAACAACAATATTCAAGATAGTCTAAGCAATGAAAATGACTTAAGGTTACTATTTATAGTCTAGGACTGATTTATTATACAAGAGACCAAAAGTGACACTCTTGGATTGTAAAAACAGCCAAAACACCGCGCCTCACACTCTGCTCTTGACCTACGAATCGCAGACATTGCCTTTGACATGATCTGTGATTCGTAGGTTATGTCTTTTAGTGATTGCATCATCTGCGGCTGCTTGGCTCTGTCTGCGGTCCGCGTACACTCCACCCGTGACACCATCTGCATTCACAGGTGGTGTTTTCTGCACCATTTGTTATCTTTTCACCATCCCATTCTATCCACTTGGAAACCTCGTGATGGGCTTGACTCCTCGTGAATAATCTTGATGGAACTCAATTTGCATCAATTTTCAACATTACAACACATACCACCATATACTTTCAATAGTAATGTCATTGTCAAATAAAATATTATTCTTAAGAAAAGAATAATCAACTATAGTTGGTGAGTGGAATCATGTAAGTTAACTCTCAAAAAGATCAATGTCATGACTCTCTACATAGCAAATAATACTATCAAACCTTGAATCTCATCAAAAGTCTGTTCATAAGATCAACAGACTCATATTCACATTATCTACTAGGATAAGATCATGACAAATTTTTGAGGTTCATAGAATCATCATAAACTTACTCAACTAGTCGACTAGCAATCTCAACACATGACAATGCACAAACACACTTATCACAAGTGTCAATAATAGTTGGACACAAATTAATGTCACAAGAAGATCAATCCGGTCATCAAAAGGATCAGTTGGTGTTGGAACCTTGAGCCAAGGAAACAAAAGTGTGGAAGAATACTATGATTAGTTCCAACATGTGAAAATGAAGATCAACTTTGAAGTGGACGGATTGAATGCCATGACTAGGTTCCGTGCCGGATTGAATAAATATATATCTTCCCAAATGAGACTCCACAACTATCAATATATTGATGGAACATTTGTAGCACTTGTCACGACCCAAACCGGAGGGCCAGGATGGGCACCCGAACCTTACTTGCTAAGTATCCAAACTAGTCATTTGACGGGTAAGGTCCGCCAAAGCACTCTTCACATCAACAAGAGTAGGTCCCCCTGAGGGAACTTAGGTCTCGTCGCCCGAATTTGACATGGTACCTGTTTTAGAACAATCACTCAAAATAAACAGACACATTAGGTTAGTAAAATAAACCTCACAAGTCACTCGAGTTATGCGAACCTTTGATTTGCCTCACGAATTTTCTCCGCTAATGATTGTACCTTCGCAAAAAACCAAATTTTGAGTAAAAAACATGAAAAGCTCTGTTATTCAATATGCATGACCTGCGGGCACAATCTTCGAATGCAGATATTGCTGCTAGATTCTCAAAAATGACTATAGTGGTCTGCGGTTCGTAGGTGTCATCTGCAATACAACCTGCGGTTCACATGTGTCACCTGTGAAACAACTTGTGGGTGGTTCACTGGTTGTTCTTTCACTGCACAACTTTTGTGACGTCAAATCTTTTCGGGGATCCATGCTTTGGGCCTTTTCTGATTTTCCAACGACTTGGACTCACTTTTTCTGATTCTTTTACCTATTTTGGCCTAAAAAAAACATTCCAACTTTAAATTAGGTTTTGGAAGATCAAATGAGACCTTTTTACTCCTTCTTCATCAAGAACTCTATGAAGGTCTTCAAGTACAGTTGAACACTTAAACCCAAAGTATACTAAACTATGGACCTCAATTGATTAACCACAATAAAGCATCTAATCTTATTAGGAGGACCTCAAGGGAATTGGATTCCCAAGCAACCCGCCTTTCTAAACAAAGGATCAATGAAAAGCTTCAAAAGCTCTCGACTCTTAAGTTCTCAAAGTGAAGCATAAACAACAATATTCAAGATAGTCTAAGCAATGAAAATGACTTAAGGTTACTATTTATAGTCTAGGACTGATTTATTATACAAGAGACCAAAAGTGACACTCTTGGATTGTAAAAACAGCCAAAACACCGCGCCTCACACTCTGCTCTTGACCTACGAATCGCAGACATTGCCTTTGACATGATCTGTGATTCGTAGGTTATGTCTTTTAGTGATTGCATCATCTGCGGCTGCTTGGCTATGTCTGCGGTCCGCAGACTCCACCCGTGACACCATCTGCGATTCACAGGTGGTGTTTTCTGCACCATTTGTTATCTTTTCACCATCCCATTCTATCCACTTGGAAACCTCGTGATGTGCTTGACTCCTCGTGAATAATCTTGATGGAACTCAATTTGCATCAATTTTCAACATTACAACACATACCACCATATACTTTCAATAGTAATGTCATTGTCAAATAAAATATTATTCTTAAGAAAAGAATAATCAACTATAGTTGGTGAGTGGAATCATGTAAGTTAACTCTCAAAAAGATCAATGTCATGACTCTCTACATAGCAAATAATACTATCAAACCTTGAATCTCATCAAAAGTCTGTTCATAAGATCAACAGACTCATATTCACATTATCTACTAGGATAAGATCATGACAAATTTTTGAGGTTCATAGAATCATCATAAACTTACTCAACTAGTCGACTAGCAATCTCAACACATGACAATGCACAAACACACTTATCACAAGTGTCAATAATAGTTGGACACAAATTAATGTCACAAGAAGATCAATCCGGTCTTCAAAAGGATCGATTGGTGTTGGAACCTTGAGCCAAGGAAACAAAAGTGTGGAAGAATACTATGATTAGTTCCAACATGTGAAAATGAAGATCAACTTTGAAGTGGACGGATTGAATGCCATGACTAGGTTCCGTGCCGGATTGAATAAATATATTTCTTCCCAAATGAGACTCCACAACTATCAATATATTGATGAAACATTTGTAGCGACTTGTCACGACCCAAACCGGAGGGCCATGGATGGGCACCCGAACCTTACTTGCTAAGTATCCAAACTAGTCATTTGACGGGTAAGGTCCGCCAAAGCACTCTTCACATCAACAAGAGTAGGTCCCCCGAGGGAACTTAGGTCTCGTCGCCCGAATTTGACATGGTACCTGTTTTAGAACAATCACTCAAAATAAACGGACACATTAGGTTAGTAAAATAAACCTCACAAGTCACTCGAGTTATGCGAACCTTTGATTTGCCTCACGAATTTTCTCCGCTAATGATTGTACCTTCGCAAAAAACCAAATTTTGAGTAAAAAACATGAAAAGCTCTGTTATTCAATATGCATGACTGCGGGCACAATCTTCGAATGCGAGATATTGCTTTGCCGATTCTCAAAAATGACTATAGTGGTCTCATGCGGTTCGTAGGTGTCATCTGCAATACAACTGCGGTTCACATGTGTCACCCGTGAAACAACTTGTGGGTGGTTCACTGGTTGTTCTTTCACCGCACAACTTTTGTGACGTCAAATCTTTTCGGGGATCCATGCTTTGGGCCTTTTCTCGATTTTCCAACGACTTGGACTCACTTTTTCGATTCTTTTACCTATTTTGGCCCAAAAAAAACATTCCAACTTTAAATTAGGTTTTGGAAGATCAAATGAGACCTTTTTACTCCTTCTTCATCAAGAACTCTATGAAGGTCTTCAAGTACACTTGTACACTTGAACACTTAAACCCAAAGTATACTAAACTATGGACCTCAATTGATTAACCACAATAAAGCATCTAATCTTATTAGGAGGACCTCAAGGGAATTGGATTCCCAAGCAACCCGCCTTTCTAAACAAAGGATCAATGAAAAGCTTCAAAAGCTCTCGACTCTTATGTTCTCAAAGTGAAGCATAAACAACAATATTCAAGATAGTCTAAGCAATGAAAATGACTTAAGGTTACTATTTATAGTCTAGGACTGATTTATTATACAAGAGACCAAAAGTGACACTCTTGGATTGTAAAAACAGCCAAAACACCGCGCCTCACACTCGCTCTTGACCTACGAATCGCGGACATTGCCTTTGACATGATCTGTGATTCGTAGGTTATGTCTTTTAGTGATTGCATCATCTGCGGCTGCTTGGCTCTGTCTGCGGTCCGCAGACTCCACCCGTGACACCATCTGCAATTCACAGATGGTGTTTTCTGCACCATTTGTTATCTTTTCACCATCCCATTCTATCCACTTGGAAACCTCGTGATGGGCTTGACTCCTCGTGAATAATCTTGATGGAACTCAATTTGCATCAATTTTCAACATTACAACACATACCACCATATACTTTCAATAGTAATGTCATTGTCAAATAAAATATTTTTCTTAAGAAAAGAATAATCAACTATAGTTGGTGAGTGGAATCATGTAAGTTAACTCTCAAAAAGATCAATGTCATGACTCTCTACATAGCAAATAATACTATCAAACCTTGAATCTCATCAAAAGTCTGTTCATAAGATCAACGAGACTCATATTCACATTATCTACTAGGATAAGATCATGACAAATTTTGAGGTTCATAGAATCATCATAAACTTACTCAACTAGTCGACTAGCAATCTCAACACATGACAATGCACAAACACACTTATCACAAGTGTCAATAATAGTTGGACACAAATTAATGTCACAAGAAGATCAATCCGGTCATCAAAAGGATCAGTTGGTGTTGGAACCTTGAGCCAAGGAAACAAAAGTGTGGAAGAATACTATGATTAGTTCCAACATGTGAAAATGAAGATCAACTTTGAAGTGGACGGATTGAATGCCATGACTAGGTTCCGTGCCGGATTGAATAAATATATATCTTCCCAAATGAGACTCCACAACTATCAATATATTGATGAAACATTTGTAGCAGCTTGTCACGACCCAAACCGGAGGGCCAGGATGGGCACCCGAACCTTACTTGCTAAGTATCCAAACTAGTCATTTGACGGGTAAGGTCCGCCAAAGCACTCTTCACATCAACAAGAGTAGGTCCCCCTGAGGGAACTTAGGTCTCGTCGCCCGAATTTGACATGGTACCTGTTTTAGAACAATCACTCAAAATAAACAGACACATTAGGTTAGTAAAATAAACCTCACAAGTCACTCGAGTTATGCGAACCTTTGATTTGCCTCACGAATTTTCTCCGCTAATGATTGTACCTTCGCAAAAAACCAAATTTTGAGTAAAAAACATGAAAAGCTCTGTTATTCAATATGCATGACCTGCGGGCACAATCTTCGAATGCAGATATTGCTGCCAGATTCTCAAAAATGACTATAGTGGTCTGCGGTTCGTAGGTGTCATCTGTGATACAACTGCGGTTCACATGTGTCACCTGTGAAACAACTTGTGGGTGGTTCACTGGTTGTTCTTTCACTGCACAACTTTTGTGACGTCAAATCTTTTCGGGGATCCATGCTTTGGGCCTTTTCTGATTTTCCAACGACTTGGACTCACTTTTTCTGATTCTTTTACCTATTTTGGCCCAAAAAAAACATTCCAACTTTAAATTAGGTTTTGGAAGATCAAATGAGACCTTTTTACTCCTTCTTCATCAAGAACTCTATGAAGGTCTTCAAGTACAGTTGAACACTTAAACCCAAAGTATACTAAACTATGGACCTCAATTGATTAACCACAATAAAGCATCTAATCTTATAAGGAGGACCTCAAGGGAATTGGATTCCCAAGCAACCCGCCTTTCTAAACAAAGGATCAATGAAAAGCTTCAAAAGCTCTCGACTCTTAAGTTCTCAAAGTGAAGCATAAACAACAATATTCAAGATAGTCTAAGCAATGAAAATGACTTAAGGTTACTATTTATAGTCTAGGACTGATTTATTATACAAGAGACCAAAAGTGACACTCTTGGATTGTAAAAACAGCCAAAACGCACTCTGCTCTTGACCTACGAATCGCAGACATTGCCTTTGACATGATCTGTGATTCGTAGGTTATGTCTTTTAGTGATTGCATCATCTGCGGCTGCTTGGCTCTGTCTGCGGTCCGCAGACTCCACCCGTGACACCATCTGCGATTCACAGGTGGTGTTTTCTGCACCATTTGTTATCTTTTCACCATCCCATTCTATCCACTTGGAAACCTCGTGATGTGCTTGACTCCTCGTGAATAATCTTGATGGAACTCAATTTGCATCAATTTTCAACATTACAACACATACCACCATATACTTTCAATAGTAATGTCATTGTCAAATAAAATATTATTCTTAAGAAAAGAATAATCAACTATAGTTGGTGAGTGGAATCATGTAAGTTAACTCTCAAAAAGATCAATGTCATGACTCTCTACATAGCAAATAATACTATCAAACCTTGAATCTCATCAAAAATCTGTTCATAAGATCAACAGACTCATATTCACATTATCTACTAGGATAAGATCATGACAAATTTTTGAGGTTCATAGAATCATCATAAACTTACTCAACTAGTCGACTAGCAATATCAACACATGACAATGCACAAACACACTTATCACAAGTGTAAATAATAGTTGGACACAAATTAATGTCACAAGAAGATCAATCCGGTCATCAAAAGGATCAGTTGGTGTTGGAACCTTGAGCCAAGGAAACAAAAGTGTGGAAGAATACTATGATTAGTTCCAACATGTGAAAATGAAGATCAACTTTGAAGTGGACGGATTGAATGCCATGACTAGGTTCCGTGCCGGATTGAATAAATATATTTCTTCCCAAATGAGACTCCACAACTATCAATATATTGATGAAACATTTGTAGCAGCTTGTCACGACCCAAACCGGAGGGCCAGGATGGGCACCCGAACCTTACTTGCTAAGTATCCAAACTAGTCATTTGACGGGTAAGGTCCGCCAAAGCACTCTTCACATCAACAAGAGTAGGTCCCCCTGAGGGAACTTAGGTCTCGTCGCCCGAATTTGACATGGTACCTGTTTTAGAACAATCACTCAAAATAAACAGACACATTAGGTTAGTAAAATAAACCTCACAAGTCACTCGAGTTATGCGAACCTTTGATTTGCCTCACGAATTTTCTCCGCTAATGATTGTACCTTCGCAAAAAACCAAATTTTGAGTAAAAAACATGAAAAGCTCTGTTATTCAATATGCATGACCTGCGGGCACAATCTTCGAATGCAGATATTGCTGCCAGATTCTCAAAAATGACTATAGTGGTCTGCGGTTCGTAGGTGTCATCTGCAATACAACCTGCGGTTCACATGTGTCACCTGTGAAACAACTTGTGGGTGGTTCACAGGTTGTTCTTTCACTGCACAACTTTTGTGACGTCAAATCTTTTTGGGGATCCATGATTTGGGCCTTTTCTGATTATCCAACGACTTGGACTCACTTTTTCTGATTCTTTTACCTATTTTGGCCCAAAAAAACATTCCAACTTTAAATTAGGTTTTGGAAGATCAAATGAGACCTTTTTACTCCTTCTTCATCAAGAACTCTATGAAGGTATTCAAGTACAGTTAAACACTTAAACCCAAAGTATACTAAACTATGGACCTCAATTGATTAACCACAATAAAGCATCTAATCTTATTAGGAGGACCTCTAGGGAATTGGATTCCCAAGCAACCCGCCTTCTAAACAAAGGATCAATGAAAAGCTTCAAAAGCTCTCGACTCTCAAGTTCTCAAAGTGAAGCATAAACAACAATATTCAAGATAGTCTAAGCTATGAAAATGACTTAAGGTTACTATTTATAGTCTTGGACTGATTTATTATACAAGAGACCAAAAGTGACACTCTTGGATTGTAAAAACAGCCAAAACACCGCGCCTCACACTCTGCTCTTGACCTACGAATCGCAGACATTGCCTTTGACATGATCTGTGATTCGTAGGTTATGTCTTTTAGTGATTGCATCATCTGCGGCTGCTTGGCTCTGTCTGCGGTCCGCAGACTCCACCCGTGACACCATCTGCGATTCACAGGTGGTGTTTTCAGCACCATTTGTTATCTTTTCACCATCCCATTCTATCCACTTGGAAACCTCGTGATGGGCTCGACTCCTCGTGGATAATCTTGATGGAACTCAATTTGCATCAATTTTCAACATTACAACACATACCACCATATACTTTCAATAGTCATGTCATTGTCAAATAAAATATTATTCTTAAGAAAAGAATAATCAACTATAGTTGGTGAGTGGAATCATGTAAGTTAACTCTCAAAAATATCAATGTCATGACTCTCTACATAGCACATAATACTATCAAACCTTGAATCTCATCAAAAGTCTGTTCATAAGATCAACAGACTCATATTCACATTATCTACTAGGATAAGATCATGACAAAGTTTTAAGGTTCATAGAATCATCATAAACTTCCTCAACTAGTCGACTTGCAATCTCAACACATGACAATGCACAAACACACTTATCACAAGTGTCAATAATAGTTGGACACAAATTAATGTCACAAGAAGATCAATCCGGTCATCAAAAGGATCAGTTGGTGTTGGAACCTTGAGCCAAGGAAACAAAAGTGTGGAATAATATTATGATTAGTTCCAACATGTGAAAATGAAGATCAACTTTGACGAGGACGGATTGAATGCCATGACTAGGTTCTGTGCCGGATTGAATAAATATATTGCTTCCCAAATGAGACTCCACAACTATCAATCTATTGATGAAACATTTGAAGCAGCTTGTCACGACCCAAACCGGAGGGCTATGATGTGCACCCGAACCTTACTTGCTAAGTATCCAAACTAGTCATTCGACGGGTAAGGTCCGCCAAAGCACTCATCACATCAACAAGAGTAGGTCCCCCTGAGGGAACTTAGGTCTCGTCGCCCGAATTTGATATGGTACCTGTTTTAGAACAATCACTCAAAATAAACAGACACATTAGGTTAGTAAAATAAACCTCACAAGTCACTTGAGTTATGCGAACCTTTGATTTGCCTCACGAAATTTCTCTGCTAATGATTGTACCTTCGCAAAAAACCAAATTTTGAGTAAAAACCATGAAAAGCTCTGTTATTCAATATGCATGACCTGCGGGCACAATCTTCGAATGCAGATATTGCTGCCAGATTCTCAAAAATGACTATAGTGGTCTGCGGTTCGTAGGTGTCATCTGTGATATAACCTGCGGTTCACATATGTCACCTGCGAAACAACTTGTGGGTGGTTCACAGGTTGTTCTTTCACTGCAGAACTTTTGTGACGTCAAATCTTTTTGGGGATCCATGCTTTGGGCCTTTTTTGATTTTCCAACGACTTGGACTCACTTTTTCTGATTCTTTTACCTATTTTGGCCCAAAAAAAAAATTCCAACTTTAAATTAGGTTTTGGAAGATCAAATGAGACCTTTTTACTCCTTCTTCATCAAGAACTCTATGAAGGTCTTCAAGTACAGTTGAACACTTAAACCCAAAGTATACTAAACTATGGACCTCAATTGATTAACCACAATAAAGCATCTAATCTTATTAGGAGGACCTCAAGGGAATTGGATTCCCAAGCAACCCGCCTTTCTAAACAAAGGATCAATGAAAAGCTTCAAAAGCTCTCGACTCTTAAGCTCTCAAAGTGAAGCATAAACAACAATATTCAAGATAGTCTAAGCTATGAAAATGACTTAAGGTTACTATTTATAGTCTAGGACTGATTTATTATACAAGAGACCAAAAGTGACACTCTTGGATTGTAAAAATAGCCAAAACACCGCGCCTCACACTCTGCTCTTGACCTACGAATCGCAGACATTGCCTTTGACATGATCTGTGATTCGTAGGTTATTGCTTTTAGTGATTGCATCATCTGCGGCTGCTTGGCTCTGTCTGCGGTCCGCACACTCCACCCGTGACACCATCTGCGATTCACAGGTGGTGTTTTCTACACCATTTGTTATCTTTTCACCATCCCATTCTATCCACTTGGAAACCTCGTGATGGGCTTGACTCCTCGTGAATAATCTTGATGGAACTCAATTTGCATCAATTTTCAACAATACAACACATACCACCATATACTTTCAATAGTCATGTCATTGTCAAATAAAATATTATTCTTAAGAAAAGAATAATCAACTATAGTTGGTGAGTGGAATCATGCAAGTTAACTCTCAAAAAGATCAATGTCATGACTCTCTACATAGCAAATAATACTATCAAACCTTGAATCTCATCAAAAGTATGTTCATAAGATCAACAGACTCATATTCACATTATCTACTAGGATAAGATCATGACAAATTTTTGAGGTTCATAGAATCATCATAAACTTACTCAGCTAGTCGACTAGCAATCTCAACACATGACAATGCACAAACACACTTATCACAAGTGTCAATAATAGTTGGACACAAATTAATGTCACAAGAAGATCAATCCGGTCATCAAAAGGATCAGTTGGTGTTGGAACCTTGAGCCAAGGAAATAAAAGTGTGGAAGAATACTATGATTAGTTCCAACATGTGAAAATGAGGATCAACTTTGAAGAGGATGGATTGAATGCCATGACTAGGTTCCGTGCCGGATTGAATATATATATATTGCTTGCCAATTGAGACTCCACAACTATCAATATATTGATGAAACATTTGAAGCAGCTTGTCACGACCCAAACCGGAGGGCTATGATGTGCACCCGAACCTTACTTGCTAAGTATCCAAACTAGTCATTCGACGGGTAAGGTCCGCCAAAGCACTCATCACATCAACAAGAGTAGGTCCCCCTGAGGGAACTTAGGTCTCGTCGCCCGAATTTGACATGGTACCTGTTTTAGAACAATCACTCAAAATGAACAGACACACTAGGTTAGTAAAATAAACCTCACAAGTCACTCGAGTTATTCGAACCTTTGATTTGCCTCACGAATTTTCTCCGCTAATGATTGTACCTTCGCAAAACCAAATTTTGAGTAAAAAACATGAAAAGTTCTGTTATTCAATATGCATGACCTGCGGGCACAATCTTCGAATGCAGATATTGCTGCCAGATTCTCAAAAATGACTATAGTGGTCTGCGGTTCGTAGGTGTCATCTGCGATACAACCTGCGGTTCACATGTGTCACCTGCGAAACAACTTGTGGGTGGTTCACTGGTTGTTCTTTCACTGCACAACTTTTGTGACGTCAAATCTTTTCGGGGATCCATGCTTTGGGCCTTTTCTGATTTTCCAACGACTTGGACTCACTTTTTCTGATTCTTTTTACTATTTTGTCCCAAAAAAAACATTCCAACTTTAAATTAGGTTTTGGAAGATCAAATGAGGCCTTTTTACTCCTTCTTCATCAAGAACTCTGTGAAGGTATTCAAGTACAGTTGAACACTTAAACCCAAAGTATACTAAACTATGGACCTCAATTGATTAACCACAATAAAGCATCTAATCTTATTAGGAGGACCTCAAGGGAATTGGATTTCCAAGCAACCCGCCTTTCTAAACAAAGGATCAATGAAAAGCTTTAAAAGCTCTCGACTCTCAAGTTCTCAAAGGGAAGCACAAACAACAATATTCAAGATAGTCTAAGCTATGAAAATGACTTAAGGTTACTATTTATAGTCTAGGACTGATTTATTATACAAGATACCAAAAGTGATTCTTGGATTGTAAAAATAGCCAAAACAGCGCGCTGTCACACTCTGCTCTTGACCTACGAATCGCAGACTTTGCCTTTGACATGATCTGTGATTCGTAGGTTTTTTTCCTTCAGTGATTGCATCATCTGTGGCTGCTTGGCTCGGTCTGCGGTCCATACACTCTACCTGTGACACGGGCTACGATTCGCTGGTGGTGTTTTCTGCACCATTTGATATCTTTTTCCCCTTCCCATGCTATATCCACTTGGAAACCTCGTGATGGGCTTGACTCCTCATGAATGATCTTGATGGAACTCAATTTGCATCAATTTTCAACATTACAACACATACCACCATATACTTTCAATAGTCATGTCATTGTCAAATAAAATATTATTCTTAAGAAAAGAATAATCAACTATAGTTGGTGAGTGAAATCATGTAAGTTAACTCTCAAAAAGATCAATGTCATAACTCTTTACATAGCACATAATACTATCAAACCTGGAATCTCATCAAAAGTCTGTTCATAAGATCAACATACTCATATTCACATTATCTACTAGGATAAGATCATCACTAAGTTTTGAGGTTCATAGAATCATCATAAACTTCCTCAACTAGTCGACTAGAAATCTCAACACATGACAATGCGCAAACACTCTTATCACAAGTGTCAATAATAGTTGGACACAAATTAATGTCACAAGAAGATCAATCCGGTCATCAAAAGGATCAGTTGGTGTCGGAACCTTGAGGCAAGGAAACAAGAGTGTGGAAGAATACTATGATTAGTTGCAACATGTGAAAATGAAGATCAACTTTGAAGAGGACGGATTGAATGCCATGACTAGGTTCCGTGCCGGATTGAATATATATATATATCTTGCCAATTGAGACTCCACAACTATCAATATATTGATGAAACATTTGAAGCAGCTTGTCACGACCCAAACCGGAGGGCTATGATGTGCACCCGAACCTTACTTGCTAAGTATCCAAACTAGTCATTCGACGGGTAAGGTCCGCCAAAGCACTCATCACATCAACAAGAGTAGGTCCCCCTGAGGGAACTTAGGTCTCGTCGCCCGAATTTGACATGGTACCTGTTTTAGAACAATCACTCAAAATGAACAGACACACTAGGTTAGTAAAATAAACCTCACAAGTCACTCGAGTTATTCGAACCTTTGATTTGCCTCATGAATTTTCTCCGCTAATGATTGTAACTTCGCAAAAAAACAAATTTTAAGCAAAAAACCTGAAAAGCTCTGTTATTCAATTTGTATGACCTGCGGGCACAGTCTTCGAATGCAGATATTGCTGCCAGATTCTCAAAAATGACTATAGTGGTCTGCGGTTCGTAGGTGTCATCAGCGATACAACCTGCGGTTCACATGTGTCACCTGCGAAATAACTTGTGGGTGGTTCACAGGTTGTTCTTTCACTGCACAACTTTTGTTATGTCAAATCTTTTTGGGGATCCATGCTTTTGGCCTTTTCTGCTTTTCCAACGACTTGGACTCACTTTTTCTGATTCTTTTTCCTGTTTTGGCCCAAAAAAACATTCTAACTTGAAATTAGGTTTTGGAAGATCAAATGAGACCTTTTTGCTCATTCTTTATCAAGAACTCTATGAAGATCTTCAAGTACACTTGAACACTTAAAGAGGAAGACACAATAAAATGGAATCAAAAGCAACCCAAAGTATACTAAACTATGGACCTCAATTGATTAACCACAATAAAGCACCTAATCTTATTAGGAGGACCTCAAGGGAATTGGATTCCCAAGCAACCCACCTTTCTAAACAAAGGATCAATGAAAAGCTTCAAAAGCTCTCAACTCTCAAGTTCTCAAAGTGAAGCATAAAAAAACAATATTCAAGATAGTCTAAGCTATGAAAATGACTTAAGGTTACTATTTATAGTCCAGGACTGATTTATTATACAAGAGACCAAAAGTTACACTCTTGGATTGTAAAAACAAATGCCAAAACAACTCGCGCCGTCACACTCTGTCTTGACCTACGAATCGCAGAATTTGCCTTTGACATGATATGTGATTCCTAGGTTATGTCTTTCAGTGATTGCATCATCTGCAGCTAGTTGGCTCTGTCTGCGGTCCGCATACTCCACTTGTGACACCATCTGCGATTCGCAGGTGGTGTTTTCTGCACCATTTGATATCATTTTCACCTTCCCATGCTATCCACTTGGAAACCTCGTGATGGGCTTGACTCCTCGTGAATGATCTTGATAGAACTCAATTTGCATCAATTTTCAACATTACAACACATACCACCATATACTTTCAATAGTCATGTCATTGTCAAATAAAATATTATTCTTAAGAAAAGAATAATAAACTATAGTTGGTGAGTGGAATCATGTAAGTTAACTCTCAAAAAGATCAATGTCATGACTCTCTACATAGCACATAATACTATCAAACCTTGAATCTCATCAAAAGTCTGTTCATAAGATCAACAGACTCATATTCACATTATCTACTAGGATAAGATCATCACTAACTTTTGAGGTTAATAGAATCATCATAAACTTCCTCAAATAGTCGACTAGCAATCTCAACACAAGACAATGCACAAACACACTTATCACAAGTGTCAATAATAGTTGGACACAAATTAATGTCACAAGAAGATCAATCCGGTCATCAAAAGGATCAGCTGGTGTCGGAACCTTGAGGCAAGGAAACAAGAGTGTGGAAGAATACTATGATTAGTTCCAACATGTGAAAATGAAGATCAACTTTGAAGAGGACGGATTGAATGCCATGAATAGGTTCCGTGCCTGATTGAATATATATATATTGCTTCCCAAATGGGACTCCACAACTATCAATATATTGATGAAACATTTGAAACAGCTTGTCACGACCCAAATCGGAGGGCCATGATGGACACCCGAACCTTACTTGCTAAGTATCCATACTAGTCATTTGACGGGTAAGGTCCACCAAAGCACTCATCACATCAACAAAAGTAGGTCCCCTTGAGGGAACATAATTCTCGTCGCCCGAATTTGACATGGTACCTGTTTTAGAACAATCACTAAAAACAAACAGACACATTAGGTTAGTAAAATAAACCTCACAAGTCACTCGAGTTATTCGAACCTTTGATTTGCCTCATGAATTTTCTCCGCTTATGATTGTACCTTCGCAAAAAAACAAATTTTGAGCAAAAAACGTGAAAAGCTCTGTTATTCAATTTGCATGACCTGCGGGCACAGTCTTCGAATGCAGATATTGCTGCCAGATTCTCAAAAATGACTATAGTGGTCTGCGGTTCGTAGGTGTCATCTGCGATACAACCTGCGGTTCACATGTGTCACCTGCGAAACAACTTGTGGGTGGTTCACAGGTTGTTCTTTCACTGCACATCTTTTGTGATGTCAAATCTTTTTGGGGATCCATGCTTTTGGCCTTTTCTGCTTTTCCAACGACTTGAACTCACTTTTTCTGATTCTTTTACCTATTTTGGCCCAAAAAAACATTCTAACTTGAAATTAGGTTTTGGAAGATCAAATGAGACCTTTTTGCTCATTCTTTATCAAGAACTCTATGAAGATCTTCAAGTACACTTGAGCACTTAAAGAGGAAGACACAATAAAATGGAATCAGAAGCAACCCAAAGTATACTAAACTATGGACCTCAATTGATTAACCACAATAAAGCACCTAATCATATTAGGAGGACCTCAAGGGAATTGGATTCCCAAGCAACCCACCTTTCTAAACAATGGATCAATGAAAAGCTTCAAAAGCTCTCGACTCTCAAGTTCTCAAAGTGAAGCATAAACAACAATATTCAAGATAGTCTAAGCTATGAAAATGACTTAAGGTTACTATTTATAGTCCAGGACTGATTTATTATATAAGAGACCAAAAGTGACACTCTTGGATTGTAAAAACAGCCAAAACACTGCGCCGTCACACTCTGCTCTTGACCTACGAATCGCAGAATTTGCCTTTGACATGATATGTGATTCCTAGGTTATGTCTTTCAGTGATTGCATCATCTGCAGCTAGTTGGCTCTGTCTGCGGTCCGCAGACTCCACTTGTGACACCATCTGCGATTCGCAGGTGGTGTTTTATGCACCATTTGATATCATTTTCACCTTCCCATGCTATCCACTTGGAAACCTCGTGATGGGCTTGACTCCTCGTGAATGATCTTGATAGAACTTAATTTGCATCAATTTTTGAACATTACAAGACATACCACCATATACATTCAATAGTCATGTCATTGTCAAATAAAATATTATTCTTAAGAAAAGAATAATAAACTATAGTTGGTGAGTGGAATCATGTAAGTTAACTCTCAAAAAGATCAATGTCATGACTCTCTACATAGCACATAATACTATCAAACCTTGAATCTCATCAAAAGTCTGTTCATAAGATCAACAGACTCATATTCACATTATCTACTAGGATAAGATCATCACTAAGTTTTGAGGTTCATAGAATCATCATAAACTTCCTCAAATAGTCGACTAGCAATCTCAACACATGAAAATGCACAAACACACTTATCACAAGTGTCAATAATAGTTGGACACAAATTAATGTCACAAGAAGATCAATCCGGTCATCAAAAGGATCAGTTGGTGTCGGAACCTTGAGGCAAGGAAACAAGAGTGTGGAAGAATACTATGATTAGTTGCAACATGTGAAAATGAAGATCAACTTTGAAGAGGACGGATTGAATGCCATGACTAGGTTCCGTGCCGGATTGAATATATATATATTGCTTGCCAATTGAGACTCCACAACTATCAATATATTGATGAAACATTTGAAGCAGCTTGTCACGACCCAAACCGGAGGGTTATGATGGGCACCCGAACCTTACTTGCTAAGTATCCAAACTAGTCATTTGACGGGTAAGGTCCGCCAAAGCACTCATCACATCAACAAGAATAGGTCCCCCTGAGGGGACTTAGGTCTCGTCGCCCGAATTTGACATGATACCTGTTTTAGAACAATCACTCAAAATGAACAGACACACTAGGTTAGTAAAATAAACCTCACAAGTCACTCGAGTTATTCGAACCTTTGATTTGCCTCATGAATTTTCTCCGCTAATGATTGTAACTTCGCAAAAAAACTAATTTTAAGCAAAAAACCTGAAAAGCTCAGTTATTCAATTTGTATGACCTGCGGGCACAGTCTTCGAATGCAGATATTGCTGCCAGATTCTCAAAAATCACTATAGTGGTCTGCGGTTCGTAGATGTCATATGCGATACAACCTGCGGTTCACATGTGTCACCTGCGAAATTACTTGTGGGTGGTTCACAGGTTGTTCTTTCACTGCACAACTTTTGTGATGTCAAATCTTTTTGGGGATCCATGCTGTTGGCCTTTTCTGCTTTTCCAACGACTTGGACTCACTTTTTCTGATTTTTTTACCTATTTTGGCCCAAAAAAACATTCTAACTTGATATTAGGTTTTGGAAGATCAAATGAGACCTTTTTGCTCATTCTTTATCAAGAACTCTATGAAGATCTTCAAGTACACTTGAGCACTTAAAGAGGAAGACACAATAAAATGGAATCAGAAGCAACCCAAAGTATACTACACTATGGACCTCAATTGATTAACCACAATAAAGCACCTAATCATATTAGGAGGACCTCAAGGGAATTGGATTCCCAAGCAACCCACCTTTCTAAACAATGGATCAATGAAAAGCTTCAAAAGCTCTCGACTCTCAAGTTCTCAAAGTGAAGCATAAACAACAATATTCAAGATAGTCTAAGCTATGAAAATGACTTAAGGTTACTATTTATAGTCCAGGACTGATTTATTATACAAGAGACCAAAAGTGACACTCTTGGATTGTAAAAACAGCCAAAACACCGCGCCGTCACACTCTTGCTCTTGACCTACGAATCGCGAATTTGCCTTTGACATGATATGTGATTCCTAGGTTATGTCTTTCGGTGATTGCATCATCTGCAGCTAGTTGGCTCGTACTGCGGTCCGCGGACTCCACTTGTGACACCATCTCGATTCGCAGGTGGTGTTTTCTGCACCATTTGATATCATTTTCACCTTCCCATGCTATCCACTCGGAAACCTCGTGATGGGCTTGACTCCTCGTGAATGATCTTGATGGAACTCCATTTGCATCAATTTTCAACATTACAACACATACCACCATATACTTTCAATAGTCATGTCATTGTCAAATAAAATATTATTCTTAAGAAAAGAATAATCAACTATAGTTGGTGAGTGGAATCATGTAAGTTAACTCTCAAAAAGATCAATGTCATGACTCTCTACATAGCACATCATACTCTCAAACCTTGAATCTCATCAAAAGTCTGTTCATAAGATCAACAGACTCATATTCACATTATCTACTAGGATAAGATCATCACTAAGTTTTGAGGTTCATAGAATCATCATAAACTTCCTCAACTAGTCGACTAGCAATCTCAACACATGACAATGCACAAACACTCTTATCACAAGTGTCAATAATAGTTGGACACAAATTAATGTCACAAGAAGATCAATCCGGTCATCAAAAGGATCAGTTGGTGTTGGAACCTTGAGGCAAGGAAACAAGAGTGTGGAAGAATACTATGATTAGTTCCAACATGTGAAAATGAAGATCAACTTTGAAGAGGACGGATTGAATGCCATGACTAGGTTCCGTGCCGGATTGAATATATATATATTGCTTCCCAAATGAGACTCCACAACTATCAATATATTGATGAAACATTTGAAGCAGCTTGTCACGACCCAAACCGGAGGGCCATGATGGCACCCGAACCTTACTTGCTAAGTATCCAAACTAGTCATTTGACGGGTAAGGTCCGCCAAAGCACTCATCACATCAACAAAAGTAGGTCCCCTTGTGGGAACATAGTTCTCGTCGCCCGAATTTGACATGGTACCTGTTTTAGAACAATCACTAAAAACAAACAGACACATTAGGTTAGTAAAATAAACCTCACAAGTCACTCGAGTTATTCGAACCTTTGATTTGCCTCATGAATTTTCTCCGCTAATGATTGTACCTTCGCAAAAAAACAAATTTTGAGCAAAAAACCTGAAAAGCTCTGTTATTCAATTTGCATGACCTGCGGGCACAGTCTTCGAATGCATATATTGCTGCCAGATTCTCAAAAATGACTATAGTGGTCTGCGGTTCGTAGGTGTCATCTGCGATACAACCTGCGGTTCACATGTGTCACCTGCGAAACAACTTGTGGATGGTTCACAGGTTGTTCTTTCACTGCACAACTTTTGTGATATCAAATCTTTTTGGGGATCCATGCTTTTGGCCTTTTCTGATTTTCCAACGACTTGGACACACTTTTTCTGATTCTTTTACCTGTTTGGGCCCAAAAAAACATTCCAACTTGAAATTAGGTTTTGGAAGATCAAATGAGACCTTTTTGCTCATTCTTTATCAAGAACTCTATGAAGATCTTCAAGTACACTTGAACACTTAAAGAGGAAGACACAATAAAATGGAATCAAAAGCAACCCACAGTATACTAAACTATGGACGTCAATTGATTAACAACAATAAAGCACCTAATCGTATTAGGAGGACCTCAAGGGAATTGGATTCCCAAGCAACCCACCTTTCTAAACAATGGATCAATGAAAAGCTTCAAAAGCTCTCGACTCTCAAGTTCTCAAAGTGAAGCATAAAAAAACAATATTCAAGATAGTCTAAGCTATGAAAATGACTTAAGGTTACTATTTATAGTCCAGGACTGATTTATTATACAAGAGACCAAAAGTGACACTCTTGGATTGTAAAAACAGCCAAAACACTGCGCCGTCACACTCTGCTCTTGACCTACGAATCGCAGAATTTGCCTTTGACATGATCTGTGATTCCTAGGTTATGTCTTTCAGTGATTGCATCATCTGCAGCTAGTTGGCTCTGTCTGTGGTCCGCAGACTCCACTTTTGACACCATCTGCGATTCGCAGGTGGTGTTTTCTGCACCATTTGATAACTTTTTCACCTTCCCATGCTATCCACTTGGAAACCTCGTGATGGGATTGACTCCTCGTGAATGATCTTGATGGAACTCAATTTGCATCAATTTTCAACATTACAACACATACCACCATATACTTTCAATAGTCATGTCATTGTCAAATAAAATATTATTCTTAAGAAAAGAATAATCAACTATAGTTGGTGAGTGAAATCATGTAAGTTAACTCTCAAAAAGATCAATGTCATGACTCTCTACATAGCACATCATACTCTCAAACCTTGAATCTCATCAAAAGTCTGTTCATAAGATCAACAGACTCATATTCACATTATCTACTAGGATAAGATCATCACTAAGTTTTGAGGTTCATAGAATCATCATAAACTTCCTCAACTAGTCGACTAGCAATCTCAACACATGACAATGCACAAACACTCTTATCACAAGTGTCAATAATAGTTGGACACAAATTAATGTCACAAGAAGATCAATCCGGTCATCAAAAGGATCAGTTGGTGTTGGAACCTTGAGGCAAGGAAACAAGAGTGTGGAAGAATACTATGATTAGTTCCAACATGTGAAAATGAAGATCAACTTTGAAGAGGACGGATTGAATGCCACGACTAGGTTCCGTGCCGGATTGAATATATATATATTGCTTCCCAAATGAGACTCCACAACTATCAATATATTGATGAAACATTTGAAGCAGCTTGTCACGACCCAAACCGGAGGGCCATGATGGCACCCGAACCTTACTTGCTAAGTATCCAAACTAGTCATTTGACGGGTAAGGTCCGCCAAAGCACTCATCACATCAACAAAAGTAGGTCCCCTTGTGGGAACATAGTTCTCGTCGCCCGAATTTGACATGGTACCTGTTTTAGAACAATCACTAAAAACAAACAGACACATTCGGTTAGTAAAATAAACCTCACAAGTCACTCGAGTTATTCGAACCTTTGATTTGCCTCATGAATTTTCTCCGCTAATGATTGTACCTTCGCAAAAAAACAAATTTTGAGCAAAAAACCTGAAAAGCTCTGTTATTCAATTTGCATGACCTGCGGGCACAGTCTTCGAATGCATATATTGCTGCCAGATTCTCAAACATGACTATAGTGGTCTGCGGTTCGTAGGTGTCATCTGCGATACAACCTGCGGTTCACATGTGTCACCTGCGAAACAACTTGTGGATGGTTCACAGGTTGTTCTTTCACTGCACAACTTTTGTGATATCAAATCTTTTTGGGGATCCATGCTTTTGGCCTTTTCTGATTTTCCAACGACTTGGACACACTTTTTCTGATTCTTTTACCTGTTTGGGCCCAAAAAAACATTCCAACTTGAAATTAGGTTTTGGAAGATCAAATGAGACCTTTTTGCTCATTCTTTATCAAGAACTCTATGAAGATCTTCAAGTACACTTGAACACTTAAAGAGGAAGACACAATAAAATGGAATCAAAAGCAACCCACAGTATACTAAACTATGGACGTCAATTGATTAACAACAATAAAGCACCTAATCTTATTAGGAGGACATCAAGGGAATTGGATTCCCAAGCAACCCACCTTTCTAAACAATGGATCAATGAAAAGCTTCAAAAGCTCTCGACTCTCAAGTTCTCAAAGTGAAGCATAAACAACAATATTCAAGATAGTCTAAGCTATGAAAATGACTTAAGGTTACTATTTATAGTCCAGGACTGATTTATTATACAAGAGACCAAAAGTGACACTCTTGGATTGTTAAAACAGCCAAAACACTGCGCCGTCACACTCTGCTCTTGACCTACGAATAGCAGAATTTACTTTTGACATGATCTGTGATTCCTAGGTTATGTCTTTCAGTGATTGCATCATCTGCAGCTAGTTGGCTCTGTCTGCGGTCCGCAGACTCCACTTTTGACACCATCTGCGATTCGCAGGTGGTGTTTTCTGCACCATTTGATATCATTTTCACCTTCCCATGCTATCCACTCGGAAACCTCGTGATGGGCTTGACTCCTCGTGAATGATCTTGATGGAACTCCATTTGCATCAATTTTCAACATTACAACACATACCACCATATACTTTCAATAGTCATGTCATTGTCAAATAAAATATTATTCTTAAGAAAAGAATAATAAACTATAGTTGGAGAGTGGAATCATGTAAGTTAACTCTCAAAAAGATCAATGTCATGACTCTCTACATAGCACATAATACTATCAAATCTTGAATCTCATCAAAAGTCTGTTCATAAGATCAACAGACTCATATTCACATTATCTACTAGGATAAGATCATCACTAAGTTTTGAGGTTCATAGAATCATCATAAACTTCCTCAACTAGTCGACTAGCAATCTCAACACTTGACAATGCACAAACACACTTATCACAAGTGTCAATAATAGTTGGACACAAATTAATGTCACAAGAAGATCAATCCGGTCATCAAAAGGATCAGCTGTTGTCGGAACCTTGAGGCAAGGAAACAAGAGTGTGGAAGAATACTATGATTAGTTCCAACATGTGAAAATGAAGATCAACTTTGAAGAGGACGGATTGAATGCCATGAATAGGTTCCGTGCCGGATTGAATATATATATATTGCTTCCCAAATGAGACACCACAACTATCAATATATTGATGAAACATTTGAAGTAGCTTGTCACGACCCAAACCGGAGAGCCATGATGGACACCCGAACCTTACTGGCTAAGTATCCAAACTAGTTATTTGACGGGTAAGGTCCGCCAAAGCACTCATCACATCAACAAAAGTAGGTCCCCTTGTGGGAACTTAGTTCTCGTCGCCCGAATTTGACATGGTACCTGTTTTAGAACAATCACTAAAAACAAACAGACACATTAGGTTAGTAAAATAAACCTCACAAGTCACTCGAGTTATTCGAACCTTTGATTTTCCTCATGAATTTTCTCCGCTAATAATTGTACCTTCGCAAAAAAACAAATTTTGAGCAAAAAACCTGAAAAGCTCTGTTATTCAATTTGCATGACCTGCTGGCACAGTCTTCGAATGCAGATATTGCTGCCAGATTCTCAAAAATGACTATAGTGGTCTGCGGTTCGTAGGTGTCATCTGCGATACAACCTGCGGTTCACATGTGTCACCTGCGAAACAACTTGTGGGTGGTTCACAGGTTGTTCTTTCACTGCACAACTTTTGTGATGTCAAATCTTTTTGGGGATCCATGCTTTTGGCCTTTTCTGATTTTCCAACGACTTGGACTCACTTTTTCTGATTCTTTTACCTGTTTTGGCCCAAAAAAACATTCCAACTTGAAATTAGGTTTTGGTAGATCAAATGAGACCTTTTTGCTCATTCTTTATCAAGAACTCTATGAAGATCTTAAAGTACACTTGAACACTTAAAGAGGAAGACACAATAAAATGGAATCAAAAGCAACCCAAATTATACTACACTATGGACCTCAATTGATTAACCACAATAAAGTACCTAATCTTATTAGGAGGACCTCAAGGGAATTGGATTCCCAACCAACCCACCTTTCTAAACAAAGGATCAATGAAAAGCTTCAAAAGCTCTCGACTCTCAAGTTCTCAAAGTGAAGCATAAAAAAATAATATTCAAGATAGTCTAAGCTATGAAAATGACTTAAGGTTATTATTTATAGTCCAGGACTGATTTATTATACAAGAGACCAAAAGTAACACTCTTGGATTGTAAAAACAGTCAAAACACCGCGCCGTCACACTCTGCTCTTGACCTACGAATCGCAGAATTTGCCTTTGACATGATCTGTGATTCCTAGGTTATGTCCTTCAGTGATTGCATCATCTGCAGCTAGTTGGCTCTGTCTGCGGTCCGCAGACTCCACCTGTGACACCATCTGCGATTCACAGGTGGTGTTTTCTGCACCATTTGATATCATTTTCACCTTTCCATGCTATCCACTCGGAAACCTCGTGATGGGTTTGACTCCTCGTGAATGATCTTGATGGAACTCCATTTGCATCAATTTTCAACATTACAACACATACCACCATATACTTTCAATAGTCATGTCATTGTCAAATAAAATATTATTCTTATGAAAAGAATAATAAACTATAGTTGGAGAGTGGAATCATGTAAGTTAACTCTCAAAAAGATCAATGTCATGACTCTCTACATAGCACATAATACTATCAAATCTTGAATCTCATCAAAAGTCTGTTCATAAGATCAACAGACTCATATTCACATTATCTACTAGGATAAGATCATCACTAAGTTTTGAGGTTCATAGAATCATCATAAACTTCCTCAAATAGTCGACTAGCATTCTCAACACATGAAAATGCACAAACACACTTATCACAAGTGTCAATAATAGTTGGACACAAATTAATGTCACAAGAAGATCAATCCGGTCATCAAAAGGATCAGTTGGTGTAGGAACCTTGAGGCAAGGAAACAAGAGTGTGGAAGAATACTATGATTAGTTGCAACATGTGAAAATGAAGATCAACTTTGAAGAGGACGGATTGAATGCCATGACTAGGTTCCGTGCCGGATTGAATATATATATATTGCTTGCCAATTGAGACTCCACAACTATCAATATATTGATGAAACATTTGAAGCAGCTTGTCACGACCCAAACCGGAGGGCCATGATGGGCACCCGAAGCTTACTTGCTAAGTATCCTAACTAGTCATTTGACGGGTAAGGTCCGCCAAAGCACTCATCACATCAACAAATGTAGGTCCCCTTGTGGAAACATAGTTCTCGTCGCCCGAATTTGACATGGTACCTATTTTAGAACAATCACTAAAAACAAACAGACACATTAGGTTAGTAAAATAAACCTCACAAGTCACTCGAGTTATTCGAACCTTTGATTTGCCTCATGAATTTTCTCCGCTAATGATTGTACCTTCGCAAAAAAACAAATTTTGAGCAAAAAAACTGAAAAGCTCTGTTATTCAATTTGCATGACCTGCGGGCACAGTCTTCGAATGCATATATTGCTGCCAGATTCTCAAAAATGACTATAGTGGTCTGCGGTTCGTAGGTGTCATCTGCGATACAACCTGCGGTTCACATGTGTCACCTGCGAAACAACTTGTGGATGATTCACAGGTTGTTCTTTCACTGCACAACTTTTGTGATATCAAATCTTTTTGGGGATCCATGCTTTTGGCCTTTTCTGATTTTCCAACGACTTGGACACACTTTTTCTGATTCTTTTACCTGTTTGGGCCCAAAAAAACATTCCAACTTGAAATTAGGTTTTGGAAGATCAAATGAGACCTTTTTGCTCATTCTTTATCAAGAATTCTATGAAGATCTTCAAGTACACTTGAACACTTAAAGAGGAAGACACAATAAAATGGAATCAAAAGCAACCCACAGTATACTAAACTATGGACCTCAATTGATTAACCACAATAAAGCACCTAATCTTATTAGGAGGACCTCAAGGGAATTGGATTCTCAAGCAACCCACCTTTCTAAACAAAGGATCAATGAAAAGCTTCAAAAGCTCTCAACTCTCAAGTTCTCAAAGTGAAGCATAAAAAAACAATATTCAAGATAGTCTAAGCTATGAAAATGACTTAAGGTTACTATTTATAGTCCAGGACTGATTTATTATACAAGAGACCAAAAGTGACACTCTTGGATTGTAAAAACAGCCAAAACACCGCGCGGTCACACTCTGCTCTTGACATACGAATCGCAGAATTTGCCTTTGACATGATCTGTGATTCCTAGGTTATGTCTTTCAGTGATTGCATCATCTGCAGCTAGTTGGCTCTGTCTGCGGTCCGCAGACTCCACCTGTGACACCATCTGCGATTCGCAGGTGGTGTTTTCTGCACCATTTGATCTCTTTTTCAACTTCCCATGCTATCCACTTGGAAACCTCGTGATGGGCTTGACTCCTCGTGAATGATCTTGATAGAACTCAATTTGCATCAATTTTCAACATTACAACACATACCACCATATACTTTCAATAGTCATGTCATTGTCAAATAAAATATTATTCTTAAGAAAAGAATAATCAACTATAGTTGGTGAGTGGAATCATGAAAGTTAACTCTCAAAAAGATCAATGTCATGACTCTCTACATAGCACATAATACTATCAGACCTTGAATCTCATCAAAAGTCTGTTCATAAGATCAACAGACTCATATTCACATTATCTACTAGGATAAGATCATCACTAAGTTTTGAGATTCATAGAATCATCATAAACTTCCTCAAATAGTCGACTAGCAATCTCAACACATGACAATGCACAAACACACTTATCACAAGTGTCAATAATAGTTGGACACAAATTAATGTCACAAGAAGATCAATCCGGTCATCAAAAGGATCAGTTGGTGTCGGAACCTTGAGGCAAGGAAACAAGAGTGTGGAAGAATACTATGATTAGTTGCAACATGTGAAAATGAAGATCAACTTTGAAGAGGACGGATTGAATGCCATGACTAGGTTCCGTGCCGGATTGAATATATATATATTGCTTGCCAATTGAGACTCCACAACTATCAATATATTGATGAAACATTTGAAGCAGCTTGTCACGACCCAAACCGGAGGGCTATGATGGGCACCCGAACCTTACTTGCTAAGTATCCAAACTAGTCATTTGACGGGTAAGGTCCGCCAAAGCACTCATCACATCAACAAGAGTAGGTCCCCCTGAGGGAACTTAGGTCTAGTCGCCCGAATTTACATGGTACCTGTTTTAGAACAATCACTCAAAATGAACAGACATATTAGGTTAGTAAAATAAACCTCACAAGTCACCCGAGTTATTCGAACCTTAGATTTGCCTCATGAATTTTCTCCGCTAATGATTGTACCTTCGCAAAAAAATAAATTTTGAGCAAAAAACCTGAAAAGCTCTGTTATTCAATTTGTATGACCTGCGGGCACAGTCTTCGAATGCAGATATTGCTGCCAGATTCTCAAAAATGACTATAGTGGTCTGCAGTTCGTAGGTGTCATCTGCGATACAACCTGCGGTTCACATGTGTCACCTGCGAAACAACTTGTGGGTGGTTCACAGGTTGTTCTTTCACTGCACAACTTTTGTGGCGTCAAATCTTTTTGGAGATCCATGCTTTGGGCCTTTTCTGATTTTCCAACGTCTTGGACTCACTTTTTCTGATTCTTTTACCTATTTTGGCCCAAAAAAACATTCCAACTTGAAATTAGGTTTTGGAAGATCAAATGAGACCTTTTTGTTCATTCTTCATCAAGAACTCTATGACGATCTTCAAGTACACTTGAACACTTAAAGAGGAAGACACAATAAAATGGAATCAAAAGCAACCCAAAGTATACTAAACTATGGACCTCAATTAATTAACCACAATAAAGCACCTAATCTTATTAGGAGGACCTCAAGTGAATTGGATTCCCAAGAAACCCATCTTTCTAAACAAAGGATCAATGAAAAGCTTCGAAAGCTCTCGACTCTCAAGTTCTCAAAGTGAAGCATAAACAACAATATTCAAGATAGTCTAAGCTATGAAAATGACTTAAGGTTACTATTTATAGTCCATGACTGATTTATTATACAAGAGACCAAAAGTGACACTCTTGGATTGTAAAAACAGCCAAAACACCGCGCCGTCACACTCTGCTCTTGACCTACGAATCGCAGAATTTTCCTTTGACATGATCTGCGATTCCTAGGTTATGTCTTTCAGTGATTGCATCATCTACAGCTAGTTGGCTCTGTCTGCGGTCCGCAGACTCCACCTGTGACACCATCTACGATTCGCAGGTGGTGTGTTTCTGCACCATTTGATATCTTTTTCACCTTGCCATGCTATCCACTCGGAAACCTCGTGATGGGCTTGACTCCTCGTGAATGATCTTGATGGAACTCAATTTGCATCAATTTTCAACATTACAACACATACCACCATATACTTTCAAGAGTCATGTCATTGTCAAATAAAATATTATTCTTAAGAAAAGAATAATCAACTATAGTTGGTGAGTGGAATCATGAAAGTTAACTCTCAAAAAGATCAATGTCATGACTCTCTACATAGCACATAATACTATCAGACCTTGAATCTCATCAAAAGTCTGTTCATAAGATCAACAGACTCATATTCACATTATCTACTAAGATAAGATCATCACTAAGTTTTGAGGTTCATAGAATCATCATAAACTTCCTCAACTAGTCGACTAGCAATCTCAACACATGACAATGCACAAACACTTTTATCACAAGTGTCAATAATAGTTGGACACAAATTAATGTCACAAGAAGATCAATCCGGTCATCAAAAGGATCAGTTGGTGTTGGAACCTTGAGGCAAGGAAACAAGGGTGTGGAAGAATACTATGATTAGTTCCAACATGTGAAAATGAAGATCAACTTTGAAGAGGACGCATTGAATGACATGACTAGGTTCCGTGCCGGATTGAATATACATATATTGCATCCCAAGTGAGACTCCACAACTATCAATATATTGATGAAACATTTGAAGCAGCTTGTCACGACCCAAACCGGAGGGCTATGATGGGCACCCAAACCTTACTTGCTAAGTATCCAAACTATTCATTTGACGGGTAAGGTCCGCCAAAGCACTCATCACATCAACAAGAGTAGGTCCCCAGAGGGAACTTAGGTCTCGTCGCCCGAATTTGACATGGTACCTGTTTTAGAACAAACAATCAAAACAAACAGACACATTAGGTTAGTAAAATAAACCTCACATGTCACTCGAGTATTCGAACCTTTGATTTGCCTCATGAATTTTCTCCGCTAATGATTGTACCTTCGCAAAAAAACAAATTTTGAGCAAAAAACCTGAAAAGCTCTGTTAGTCAATATGCATGACCTGCGGACACAGTCTTCGAATGCAGATATTGCTGCCAGATTCTCAAAAATGACTATAGTGGTCTGCTGTTCATAGGTGTCATCTACGATACAACCTGCGGTTCACATGTGTCACATGCGAAACAACTTGTGGGTGGTTCACAGGTTGTTCTTTCACTGCACAACTTTTGTGATGTCAAATCTTTTTGGGGATCCATGCTTTTGGCCTTTTCTAATTTTCCGACAACTTGGACTCACTTTTTCTGATTTTTTTACCTATTTTGGCCCAAAAAAACATTCCAACTTGAAATTAGGTTTTGGAAGATCAAATGAGACCTTTTTGCTCATTCTTCATCAAGAACTCTATGAAGATCTTCAAGTACACTTGAACACTTAAAGAGGAAGACACAATAAAATGGAATCAAAAGCAACCCAAAGTATACTAAACTATGGACCTCAATTGATTAACCACAATAAAGCACCTAATCTTATTAGGAGGACCTCAAGGGAATTGGATTCCCAAACAACCCACCTTTCTAAACAAAGGATCAATGAAAAGCTTCAAAAGCTCCCGACTCTCAAGTTCTCAAAGTGTAGCATAAACAACAATATTCAAGATAGTCTAAGCTATGAAAATGACTTAAGGTTACTATTTATAGTCCAGGACTGATTTATTATACAAGAGACTAATAGTGACACTCTTGGATTGTAAAAACAGCCAAAACACCGCGCCGTCACACTCTGCTCTTGACCTACGAATCGCAGAATTTACCTTCGACATGATCTGTGATTCCTAGGTTATGCCTTTCAGTGATTGCATCATCTGCAGCTAGTTGGCTCTGTCTGCGATCCGCATACTCCACCTGTACACCATCTGCGATTCGCAGGTGGTGTTTTCTGCACCATATGATATCTTTTTCCCCTTCCCATGCTATATCCACTTGGAAACCTCGTGATGGGCTTGACTCCGCGTGAATGATCTTGATGGAACTCAATTTGCATCAATTTTCAACATTACAACACGTACCACCATATACTTTCAATAGTCATGTCATTGTCAAATAAAATATTATTCTTAAGAAAAGAATAATCAACTATAGTTGGTGAGTGGAATCTTGTAAGTTAGCTCTCAAAAAGATCAATGTCATGACTCTCTACATAGCACATCATACTATCAAACCTTGAATCTCATCAAAAGTCTGTTCATAAGATCAACAGACTCATATTCACATTATCTACTAGGATAAGATCATCACTAAGTTTTGAGGTTCATAGAATCATCATAAACTTCCTCAACTAGTCGACTAGCAATCTCAACACATGACAATGCACAAACACTCTTATCACAAGTGTCAATAATAGTTGGACACAAATTAATGTCACAAGAAGATCAATCCGGTCATCAAAAGGATCAGTTGGTGTTGGAACCTTGAGGCAAGGAAACAAGAGTGTGGAAGAATACTATGATTAGTTCCAACATGTGAAAATGAAGATCAACTTTGAAGAGGACGCATTTAATGCAATGACTAAGTTCCGTGCCGGATTGAATATACATATATTGCTTTCCAAATGAGACTCCACAACTATCAATATATTGATGAAACATTTGAAGCAGCTTGTCACGACCCAAACCGGAGGGCTATGATGGGCACCCGAACCTTACTTGCGAAGTATCCAAACTAGTCATTTGACGGGTAAGGTCCGCCAAAGCACTCATCACATCAACAAGAGTAGGTTCCCCTGAGGGAACTTAGGTCTCGTCGCCCGAATTGGACATGGTACCTGGTTTAGAACAATCACTCAAAACAAACAGACACATTAGGTTAGTAAAATAAACCTCACATGTCACTCGAGTTATTCGAACCTTTGATTTGCCTCATGACTTTCCTCCGCTAAAGATTGTACCTTCGCAAGAAAACAAATTTGGAGTATAAAACCTTAAAAGCTCTGTTATTCAATATGCATGACCTGCGGGCACAGTCTTCGAATGCAGATATTGCTGCCAGATTCTCAAAAATGACTATAGTGGTCTGCGGTTCGTAGGTGTCATCTACGATACAACCTGCGGTTCACATGTGTCACCTGCGAAACAACTTGTGGGTGGTTCACAGGTTGTTCTTTCACTGCACAACTTTTGTGATGTCAAATCTTTTTGGGGATCCATGCTTTTGGCCTTTTCTGATTTTCCAACAACTTGGACTCACTTTTTCTGATTCTTTTACCTATTTTGGCCCAAAAAAACATTCCAACTTGAAAATAGGTTTTGGAAGATCAAATGAGACCTTTTTACTCATTCTTCATCAAGAACTCTATGAAGATCTTCAAGTACACTTGAACACTTTAAGAGGAAGACACAATAAAATGGAATCAAAAGCAACCCAAAGTATACTAAACTATGGACCTCAATTGATTAACCACAATAAAGCACCTAATCTTATTAGGAGGACCTCAAGGGAATTGGAATCCCAACCAACCCACCTTTCTAAACAAAGGATCAATGAAAAGCTTCAAAAGCTCTCGACTCTCAAGTTCTCAAAGTGAAGTATAAACAACAATATTCAAGATAGTCTAAGCTATGAAAATGACTTAAGGTTACTATTTATAGTCCATGACTGATTTATTATACAAGAGACCAAAAGTGACACTCTTGGATTGTAAAAACAGCCAAAACACCGCGCCGTCACACTCTGCTCCTGACCTACGAATCGTAGAATTTGCCTTTGACATGATCTGTGATTTCTAGGTTAGGTCTTTCAGTGATTGCATCATCTGCAGCTAGTTGGCTCTGTCTGCGATCCGCATACTCCACCTGTACACCATCTGCGATTCGCAGGTGGTATTTTCTGCACCATATGATATCTTTTTCCCCTTCCCATGCTATATCCACTTGGAAACCTCGTGATGGGCTTGACTCCGCGTGAATGATCTTGATGGAACTCAATTTGCATCAATTTTCAACATTACAACACGTACCACGATATACTTTCAATAGTCATGTCATTGTCAAATAAAATATTATTCTTAAGAAAAGAATAATAAACTATAGTTGGTGAGTGGAATCATGTAAGTTAACTCTCAAAAAGATCAATGTCATGACTCTCTACATAGCACATCATACTATCAAACCTTGAATCTCATCAAAAGTATGTTCATAAGATCAACAGACTCATATTCACATTATCTACTAAGATAAGATCATCACTAAGTTTTGAGGTTCATAGAATCATCATAAACTTCCTCAACTAGTCGACTAGCAATCTCAACACATGACAATGCACAAACACTTTTATCACAAGTGTCAATAATAGTTGGACACAAATTAATGTCACAAGAAGATCAATCCGGTCATCAAAAGGATCAGTTGGTGTTGGAATCTTGAGGCAAGGAAACAAGGGTGTGGAAGAATACTATGATTAGTTCCAACATGTGAAAATGAAGATCAACTTTGAAGAGGACGCATTGAATGACATGACTAGGTTTCGTGCCGGATTGAATATACATATATTGCTTCCCAAGTGAGACTCCACAACTATCAATATATTGACGAAACATTTGAAGCAGCTTGTCACGACCCAAACCGGAGGGCTATGATGGGCACCCAAACCTTACTTGCTAAGTATCCAAACTATTCATTTGACGGGTAAGGTCCGCCAAAGCACTCATCACATCAACAAGAGTAGGTCCCCAGAGGGAACTTAGGTCTCGTCGCCCGAATTTGACGTGGTACCTGTTTTAGAACAAACACTCAAAACAAACAGACACATTAGGTTAGTAAAATAAACCTCACATGCCACTCGAGTATTCGAACCTTTGATTTGCCTCATGAATTTTCTCCGCTAATGATTGTACCTTCGCAAAAAAACAAATTTTGAGCAAAAAACCTGAAAGGCTCTGTTAGTCAATATGCATGACTGCGGACACACGCTCTTCGAATGCGATATTGCTTTGCCATTCTCAAAAATGACTATAGTGGTCTGCTGTTCGTAGGTGTCATCTACGATACAACCTGCGGTTCACATGTGTCACATGCGAAACAACTTGTGGGTGGTTCACAGGTTGTTCTTTCACTGCACAACTTTTGTGATGTCAAATCTTTTTGGGGATCCATGCTTTTGGCCTTTTGTAATTTTCCAACAACTTGGACTCACTTTTTCTGATTTTTTTACCTATTTTGGCCCAAAAAAACATTCCAACTTGAAATTAGGTTTTGGAAGATCAAATGAGACCTTTTTGCTCATTCTTCATCAAGAACTCTATGAAGATCTTCAAGTACACTTGAACACTTAATGAGGAAGACACAATAAAATGGAATCAAAAGCAACCCAAAGTATACTAAACTATGGACCTCAATTGATTAACCACAATAAAGCACCTAATCTTATTAGGAGGACCTCAAGGGAATTGAATTCCCAAACAACCCACCTTTCTAAACAAAGGATCAATGAAAAGCTTCAAAAGCTCCCGACTCTCAAGTTCTCAAAGTGAAACATAAACAACAATATTCAAGATAGTGTAAGCTATGAAAATGACTTAAGGTTACTATTTATAGTCCAGGACTGATTTATTATACAAGAGACTACAAGTGACACTCTTGGATTGTAAAAACAGCCAAAACACCGCGCCGTCACACTCTGCTCCTGACCTACGAATCGCAGAATTTGCCTTTGACATGATCTGTGATTCCTAGGTTATGTCTTTCAGTGATTGCATCATCTGCAGCTAGTTGGCTCTGTCTGCGATCCGCATACTCCACCTGTACACCATCTGCGATTCGCAGGTGGTGTTTTCTGCACCATATGATATCTTTTTCCCCTTCCCATGCTATATCCACTTGGAACCTCGTGATGGGCTTGACTCCGCGTGAATGATCTTGATGGAACTCAATTTGCATCAATTTTCAACATTACAACACGTACCACCATATACTTTCAATAGTCATGTCATTGTCAAATAAAATATTATTCTTAAGAAAAGAATAATCAACTATAGTTGGTGAGTGGAATCTTGTAAGTTAGCTCTCAAAAAGATCAATGTCATGACTCTCTACATAGCACATCATACTATCAAACCTTGAATCTCATCAAAAGTCTGTTCATAAGATCAACAGACTCATATTCACATTATCTACTAGGATAAGATCATCACTAAGTTTTGAGGTTCATAGAATCATCATAAACTTCCTCAACTAGTCGACTAGCAATCTCAACACATGACAATGCACAAACACTCTTATCACAAGTGTCAATAATAGTTGGACACAAATTAATGTCACAAGAAGATCAATCCGGTCATCAAAAGGATCAGTTGGTGTTGGAACCTTGAGGCAAGGAAACAAGAGTGTGGAAGAATACTATGATTAGTTCCAACATGTGAAAATGAAGATCAACTTTGAAGAGGACGCATTTAATGCAATGACTAAGTTCCGTGCCGGATTGAATATACATATATTGCTTCCCAAATGAGACTCCACAACTATCAATATATTGATGAAACATTTGAAGCAGCTTGTCACGACCCAAACCGGAGGGCTATGATGGGCACCCGAACCTTACTTGCGAAGTATCCAAACTAGTCATTTGACGGGTAAGGTCCGCCAAAGCTCTCATCACATCAACAAGAGTAGGTTCCCCTGAGGGAACTTAGGTCTCGTCGCCCGAATTTGACATGGTACCTGTTTTAGAACGAACACTCAAAACAAACAGACACATTAGGTTAGTAAAATAAACCTCACATGTCACTTGAGTTATTCGAACCTTTGATTTGCCTCATGAATTTTCTCCGCTAATGATTGTACCTTCGCAAAAAAATAAATTTTGAGCAAAAAACCGGAAAAGCTCTGTTATTCAATATGCATGACTCCGCGGCACAGTCTTCGAATGCAGATATTGCTGCCAGATTCTCAAAAATGACTATAGTGGTCTGCGGTTCGTAGGTGTCATCTACGATACAACCTGCGGTTTATATGTGTCACCAGCGAAACAACTTGTGGGTGGTTCACAGGTTGTTCTTTCACTGCACAACTTTTGTGATGTCTAATCTTTTTGGGGATCCATGCTTTTGGCCTTTTCTGATTTTCCAACAACTTGGACTCACTTTTTCTGATTCTTTTACCTACTTTGGCCCAAAAACACATTCCAACTTGAAATTATGTTTTGGAAGATCAAATGAGACCTTTTTGCTCATTCTTCATCAAGAACTCTATGAAGATCTTCAAGTACACTTGAACACTTAAAGAGGAAGACACAATAAAATGGAATCAAAAGCAACCCAAAGTATACTAAACTATGGACCTCTATTGATTAACCACAATAAAACACCTAATCTTATTAGGAGGACCTCAAGGGAATTGGATTCCCAAACAACCCACCTTTCTAAACAAAGGATCAATGAAAAGCTTCAAAAGCTCCCGACTCTCAAGTTCTCAAAGTGAAGCATAAACAACAATATTCAAGATAGTCTAAGCTATGAAAATGACTTAAGGTTACTATTTATAGTCCAGGACTGATTTATTATACAAGAGACTAAAAGTGACACTCTTGGATTGTAAAAACAGCCAAAACACCGCGCCGTCACACTCTGCTCCTGACCTACGAATCGCAGAATTTGCCTTTGACATGATCTGTGATTCCTAGGTTATGTCTTTCAGTGATTGCATCATCTGCAGCTAGTTGGCTCTGTCTGCGGTCCGCAGACTCCACCTGTGACACCATCTGCGATTCGCAGGTGGTGTTTTCTGCACTATTTGATAACTTTTTCACCTTCCCATGCTATCCACTTGGAAACCTCGTGATGGGATTGACTCCTCGTGAATGATCTTGATGGAACTCAATTTGCATCAATTTTCAACATTACAACACATACCACCATATACTTTCAATAGTCATGTCATTGTCAAATAAAATATTATTCTTAAGAAAAGAATAATCAACTATAGTTGGTGAGTGGAATCATGTAAGTTAACTCTCAAAAAGATCAATGTCATGACTCTCTACATAGCACATCATACTCTCAAACCTTGAATCTCATCAAAAGTCTGTTCATAAGATCAACAGACTCATATTCACATTATCTACTAGGATAAGATCATCACTAAGTTTTGAGGTTCATAGAATCATCATAAACTTCCTCAACTAGTCGACTAGCAATCTCAACACATGACAATGCACAAACACTCTTATCACAAGTGTCAATAATAGTTGGACACAAATTAATGTCACAAGAAGATCAATCCGGTCATCAAAAGGATCAGTTGGTGTTGGAACCTTGAGGCAAGGAAACAAGAGTGTGGAAGAATACTATGATTAGTTCCAACATGTGAAAATTAAGATCAACTTTGAAGAGGACGCATTGAAAGCCATGACTAGGTTCCGTGCCGGATTGAATATACATATATTGCATCCCAAATGAGACTCCACGACTATCAATATATTGATGAAACATTTGAAGCAGCTTGTCACGACCCAAACCGGAGGGCTATGATGGGCACCCGAACCCTACTTGCTAAGTATCCAAACTAGTCATTTGACGGGTAAGGTCCGCCAAAGCACTCATCACATCAACAAGAGTAGGTCCCCCGGAGGGAACTTAGGTCTCGTCTCCCGAATTTGACATGGTACCTGTTTTAGAACAATCACTCAAAACAAACAGACACATAAGGTTAGTAAAATAAACCTCACATGTCACTCGAGTTATTCGAACCTTTGATTTGCCTCATGAATTTTCTCCGCTAATGATTGTACCTTAGCAAAAAATCAAATTTTGAGCAAAAAACCTGAAAAGCTCTGTTATTCAATATGCATGACCTGCGGGCACAGTCTTCGAATGCAGATATTGCTGCCAGATTCTCAAAAATGACTATAGTGGTCTGCGGTTCGTAGGTGTCATCTACGATACAACCTGCGGTTTACATGTGTCACCTGCGAAACAACTTGTGGGTGGTTCACAGGTTGTTCTTTCACTGCACAACTTTTGCGATGTCAAATCTTTTTGGGGATCCATGCTTTTGGCCTTTTCTGATTTTCCAACAACTTGGACTCACTTTTTCTGATTCTTTTACCTATTTTGGCCCAAAAAAACATTCCAACTTGAAATTAGGTTTTGGAAGATCAAATGAGACCTTTTTGCTCATTCTTCATCAAGAACTCTATGAAGATCTTCATGTACACTTGAACACTTAAAGAGGAAGACACAATAAAATGGAATCAAAAGCAACCCAAAGTATACTAAACTATGGACCTCAATTGATTAACCACAATAAAGCACCTAATCTTATTAGGAGGACCTCAAGGAATTGGATTCCCAAACAACCCACCTTTCTAAACAAAGTATCAATGAAAAGCTTCAAAAGCTCCCGACTCTCAAGTTCTCAAAGTGAAGCATAAACAACAATATTCAAGATAGTCTAAGCTATGAAAATCACTTAAGGTTACTATTTACAGTCCAGGACTGATTTATTATACAAGAGACTAAAAGTGACACTCTTGGATTGTAAAAACAGCCAAAACACCGCGCCGTCACACTCTGCTCTTGACCTACGAATCGCAGAATTTGCCTTTGACATGATCTGTGATTCCTAGGTTATGTCTTTTAGTGATTGCATCATCTGCAGCTAGTTGGCTCTATCTGCGATCCGCATACTCCACCTGTACACCATCTGCGATTCGCAGGTGGTGTTTTCTGCACCATATGATATCTTTTTCCCCTTTCCATGCTATATCCACTTGGAAACCTCGTGATGGGCTTGACTCCTCGTGAATGATCTTGATGGAACTCAATTTGCATCAATTTTCAACATTACAACATGTATCACCATATACTTTCAATAGTCATGTCATTGTCAAATAAAATATTATTCTTAAGAAAAGAATAATCAACTATAGTTGGTGAGTGGAATCATGTAAGTTAACTCTCAAAAAGATCAATGTCATGACTCTCTACATAGCACATCATACTATCAAACCTTGAATCTCATCAAAAGTCTGTTCATATGATCAACAGACTCATATTCACATTATCTACTAGGATAAGATCATCACTATGTTTTGAGGTTCATAGAATCATCATAGACTTCCTCAACTAGTCGACTAGCAATTTCAACACATGACAATTCACAAACACTCTTATCACAAGTGTCAATAATAGTTGGACACAAATTAATGTCACAAGAAGATCAATCCGGTCATCAAAAGGATCAGTTGGTGTTGGAACCTTGAGACAAGGAAACAAGAGTATGGAAGAATACTATGATTAGTTCCAACATGTGAAAATGAAGATCAACTTTGAAGAGGACGCATTGAATGCAATGACTAGGTTCCGTGCCGGATTGAATATACATATATTGCTTCCCAAATGAGACTCCACAACTATCAATATATTGATGAAACATTTGAAGCAGCTTGTCATGACCTAAACCGGAGGGCTATGATGGACACCCGAACCTTACTTGCGAAGTATCCAAACTAGTCATTTGACGGGTAAGGTCCGCCAAAGCACTCATCACATCAACAAGAGTAGGTTCCCCTGAGGGAACTTAGGTCTCGTCGCCCGAATTTGACATGGTACCTGTTTTAGAACAATCACTCAAAACAAACAGACACATTAGGTTAGTAAAATAAACCTCACATGTCACTCGAGTTATTCGAACCTTTGATTTGCCTCATGAATTTTCTCCGCTAATGATAGTACCTTCGCAAAAAAACAAATTTTGAGCAAAAAACCTGAAAAGCTCTGTTATTCAATATGCATGACTGCATGGCACAGCTTCGAATGCGAGATATTGCTACCGATTCTCAAAAATGACTATAGTGGTCTGCGGTTCGTAGGTGTCATCTACGATACAACCTCGCGGTTTATATGTGTCACCAAATAAACAACTTGTGGGTGGTTCACGGTTTGTTCTTTCACCGCACAACTTTTGTGATGTCTAATCTTTTTGGGGATCCATGCTTTTGGCCTTTTCTGATTTTCCAACAACTTGGACTCACTTTTTCTGATTCTTTTACCTATTTTGGCCCAAAAACACATTCCAACATGAAATTATGTTTTGGAAGATCAAATGAGACCTTTTTGCTCATTCTTCATCAAGAACTCTATGAAGATCTTCAAGTACACTTGAACACTTAAAGAGGAAGACACAATAAAATGGAATCAAAAGCAACCCAAAGTATACTAAACTATGGACCTCTATTGATTAACCACAATAAAACACCTAATCTTATTAGGAGGACCTCAAGGGAATTGGATTCCCAAACAACCCACCTTTCTAAACAAAGGATCAATGAAAAGCTTCAAAAGCTCCCGACTCTCAAGTTCTCAAAGTGAAGCATAAACAACAATATTCAAGATAGTCTAAGCTATGAAAATGACTTAAGGTTACTATTTATAGTCCAGGACTGATTTATTATACAAGAGACTAAAAGTGACACTCTTGGATTGTAAAAACAGCCAAAACACCGCGCCGTCACACTCTGCTCCTGACCTACGAATCGCAGAATTTGCCTTTGACATGATCTGTGATTCCTAGGTTATGTCTTTCAGTGATTGCATCATCTGCAGCTAGTTGGCTCTGCATGCGGTCCGCAGACTCCACCTGTGACACCATCTGCGATTCGCAGGTGGTGTTTTCTGCACTATTTGATAACTTTTTCACCTTCCCATGCTATCCACTTGGAAACCTCGTGATGGGATTGACTCCTCGTGAATGATCTTGATGGAACTCAATTTGCATCAATTTTCAACATTACAACACATACCACCATATACTTTCAATAGTCATGTCATTGTCAAATAAAATATTATTCTTAAGAAAAGAATAATCAACTATAGTTGGTGAGTGGAATCATGTAAGTTAACTCTCAAAAAGATCAATGTCATGACTCTCTACATAGCACATCATACTCTCAAACCTTGAATCTCATCAAAAGTCTGTTCATAAGATCAACAGACTCATATTCACATTATCTACTAGGATAAGATCATCACTAAGTTTTGAGGTTCATAGAATCATCATAAACTTCCTCAACTAGTCGACTAGCAATCTCAACACATGACAATGCACAAACACTCTTATCACAAGTGTCAATAATAGTTGGACACAAATTAATGTCACAAGAAGATCAATCCGGTCATCAAAAGGATCAGTTGGTGTTGGAACCTTGAGGCAAGGAAACAAGAGTGTGGAAGAATACTATGATTAGTTCCAACATGTGAAAATTAAGATCAACTTTGAAGAGGACGCATTGAAAGCCATGACTAGGTTCCGTGCCGGATTGAATATACATATATTGCATCCCAAATGAGACTCCACGACTATCAATATATTGATAAAACATTTGAAGCAGCTTGTCACGACCCAAACCGGAGGGCTATGATGGGCACCCGAACCCTACTTGCTAAGTATCCAAACTAGTCATTTGACGGGTAAGGTCCGCCAAAGCACTCATCACATCAACAAGAGTAGGTCCCCCGGAGGGAACTTAGGTCTCGTCTCCCGAATTTGACATGGTACCTGTTTTAGAACAATCACTCAAAACAAACAGACACATAAGGTTAGTAAAATAAACCTCACATGTCACTCGAGTTATTCGAACCTTTGATTTGCCTCATGAATTTTCTCCGCTAATGATTGTACCTTAGCAAAAAAACAAATTTTGAGCAAAAAACCTGAAAAGCTCTGTTATTCAATATGCATGACCTGCGGGCACAGTCTTCGAATGCAGATATTGCTGCCAGATTCTCAAAAATGACTATAGTGGTCTGCGGTTCGTAGGTGTCATCTACGATACAACCTGCGGTTCACATGTGTCACCTGCGAAACAACTTGTGGGTGGTTCACAGGTTGTTCTTTCACTGCACAACTTTTGCGATGTCAAATCTTTTTGGGGATCCATGCTTTTGGCCTTTTCTGATTTTCCAACAACTTGGACTCACTTTTTCTGATTCTTTTACCTATTTTGGCCCAAAAAAACATTCCAACTTGAAATTAGGTTTTGGAAGATCAAATGAGACCTTTTTGCTCATTCTTCATCAAGAACTCTATGAAGATCTTCATGTACACTTGAACACTTAAAGAGGAAGACACAATAAAATGGAATCAAAAGCAACCCAAAGTATACTAAACTATGGACCTCAATTGATTAACCACAATAAAGCACCTAATCTTATTAGGAGGACCTCAAGGAATTGGATTCCCAAACAACCCACCTTTCTAAACAAAGTATCAATGAAAAGCTTCAAAAGCTCCCGACTCTCAAGTTCTCAAAGTGAAGCATAAACAACAATATTCAAGATAGTCTAAGCTATGAAAATGACTTAAGGTTACTATTTATAGTCTAGGACTGATTTATTATACAAGAGACCAAAAGTGACACTTTTTGATTGTAAAAACAGCCAAAACACCGCGCCGTCACACTCTGCTCTTGACCTAGGAATTGCAGAATTTGCCTTTGACATGATCTGTGATTCGTAGGTTATGTCTTTCAGTGATTGCATCATCTGCAGCTAGTTGGCTCTGTCTGCGGTCCGCAGACTCCACCTGTGACACCATCTGCGATTCGCATGTGGTGTTTTCTGCACCATATGATATCTTCTTCCCCTTTCCATGCTATATCCACTTGGAAACCTCGTGATGGGCTTGACTCCTCGTGAATGATCTTGATGGAACTCAATTTGCATCAATTTTCAACATTACAACACGTATCACCATATACTTTCAATAGTCATGTCATTGTCAAATAAAATATTATTCTTAAGAAAAGAATAATCAACTATAGTTGGTGAGTGGAATCATGTAAGTTAACTCTCAAAAAGATCAATGTCATGACTCTCTACATAGCACATCATACTATCAAACCTTAAATCTCATCAAAAGTCTGTTCATATGATCAACAGACTCATATTCACATTATCTACTAGGATAAGATCATCACTATGTTTTGAAGTTCATAGAATCATCATAGACTTCCTCAACTAGTCGACTAGCAATTTCAACACATGACAATTCACAAACACTCTTATCACAAGTGTCAATAATAGTTGGACACAAATTAATGTCACAAGAAGATCAATCCGGTCATCAAAAGGATCAGTTGGTGTTGGAACCTTGAGACAAGGAAACAAGAGTATGGAAGAATACTATGATTAGTTCCAACATGTGAAAATGAAGATCAACTTTGAAGAGGACGCATTGAATGCAATGACTAGGTTCCGTGCCGGATTGAATATACATATATTGCTTCCCAAATGAGACTCCACAACTATCAATATATTGATGAAACATTTGAAGCAGCTTGTCATGACCTAAACCGGAGGGCTATGATGGACACCCGAACCTTACTTGCGAAGTATCCAAACTAGTCATTTGACGGGTAAGGTCCGCCAAAGCACTCATCACATCAACAAGAGTAGGTTCCCCTGAGGGAACTTAGGTCTCGTCGCCCGAATTTGACATGGTACCTGTTTTAGAACAATCACTCAAAACAAATAGACACATTAGGTTAGTAAAATAAACCTCACATGTCACTCGAGTTATTCGAACCTTTGATTTGCCTCATGAATTTTCTCCGCTAATGATAGTACCTTCGCAAAAAAACAAATTTTGAGCAAAAAACCTGAAAAGCTCTGTTATTCAATATGCATGACCTGCGGGCACAGTCTTCGAATGCAGATATTGCTACCAGATTCTCAAAAATGACTATAGTGGTCTGCGGTTCGAAGGTGTCATCTACGATACAACCTGCGGTTTATATGTGTCACCAGCGAAACAACTTGTGGGTGGTTCACAGGTTGTTCTTTCACTGCACAACTTTTGTGATGTCTAATCTTTTTGGGGATCCATGCTTTTGGCCTTTTCTGATTTTCCAACAACTTGGACTCACTTTTTCTGATTCTTTTACCTATTTTGGCCCAAAAACACATTCCAACTTGAAATTAGGTTTTGGAAGATCAAATGAGACCTTTTTGCTCATTCTTCATCAAGAACTCTATGAAGATCTTCAAGTACACTTGAACACTTAAAGAGGAAGACACAATAAAATGGAATCAAAAGCAACCCAAAGTATACTAAACTATGGACCTCTATTGATTAACCACAATAAAACACCTAATCTTATTAGGAGGACCTCAAGGGAATTGGATTCCCAAACAACCCACCTTTCTAAACAAATGATCAATGAAAAGCTTCAAAAGCTCCCGACTCTCAAGTTCTCAAAGTGAAGCATAAACAACAATATTCAAGATAGTCTAAGCTATGAAAATGACTTAAGGTTACTATTTATAGTCCAGGACTGATTTATTATACAAGAGACTAAAAGTGACACTCTTGGATTGTAAAAACAGCCAAAACACCGCGCCGTCACACTCTGCTCCTGACCTACGAATCGCAGAATTTGCCTTTGACATGATCTCGTGATTCCTAGGTTATGTCTTTCGGTGATTGCATCATCTGCAGCTAGTTGGCTCACACGCGGTCCGCAGACTCCACTGTGACACCATCTCGCGATTCGCAGTGGTGTTTTCTGCACTATTTGATAACTTTTTCACCTTCCCATGCTATCCACTTGGAAACCTCGTGATGGGATTGACTCCTCGTGAATGATCTTGATGGAACTCAATTTGCATCAATTTTCAACATTACAACACATACCACCATATACTTTCAATAGTCATGTCATTGTCAAATAAAATATTATTCTTAAGAAAAGAATAATCAACTATAGTTGGTGAGTGGAATCATGTAAGTTAACTCTCAAAAAGATCAATGTCATGACTCTCTACATAGCACATCATACTCTCAAACCTTGAATCTCATCAAAAGTCTGTTCATAAGATCAACAGACTCATATTCACATTATCTACTAGGATAAGATCATCACTAAGTTTTGAGGTTCATAGAATCATCATAAACTTCCTCAACTAGTCGACTAGCAATCTCAACACATGACAATGCACAAACACTCTTATCACAAGTGTCAATAATAGTTGGACACAAATTAATGTCACAAGAAGATCAATCCGGTCATCAAAAGGATCAGTTGGTGTTGGAACCTTGAGGCAAGGAAACAAGAGTGTGGAAGAATACAATGATTATTTCCAACATGTGAAAATTAAGATCAACTTTGAAGAGGACGCATTGAAAGCCATGACAAGGTTCCGTGCCGGATTGAATATACATATATTGCATCCCAAATGAGACTCCACGACTATCAATATATTGATGAAACATTTGAAGCAGCTTGTCACGACCCAAACCGGAGGGCTATGATGGGCACCCGAACCCTACTTGCTAAGTATCCAAACTAGTCATTTGACGGGTAAGGTCCGCCAAAGCACTCATCACATCAACAAGAGTAGGTCCCCCGGAGGGAACTTAGGTCTCGTCTCCCGAATTTGACATGGTACCTGTTTTAGAACAATCACTCAAAACAAACAGACACATAAGGTTAGTAAAATAAACCTCACATGTCACTCGAGTTATTCGAACCTTTGATTTGCCTCATGAATTTTCTCCGCTAATGATTGTACCTTAGCAAAAAATCAAATTTTGAGCAAAAAACCTGAAAAGCTCTGTTATTCAATATGCATGACTGCGGGCACGCCTTCGAATGCGTATATTGCTTTGCCGATTCTCAAAAATGACTATAGTGGTCTCGCGGTTCGTAGGTGTCATCTACGATACAACCTGCGGTTCACATGTGTCACCTGCGAAACAACTTGTGGGTGGTTCACAGGTTGTTCTTTCACTGCACAACTTTTGCGATGTCAAATCTTTTTGGGGATCCATGCTTTTGGCCTTTTCTGATTTTCCAACAACTTGGACTCACTTTTTCTGATTCTTTTACCTATTTTGGCCCAAAAAAACATTCCAACTTGAAATTAGGTTTTGGAAGATCAAATGAGACCTTTTTGCTCATTCTTCATCAAGAACTCTATGAAGATCTTCATGTACACTTGAACACTTAAAGAGGAAGACACAATAAAATGGAATCAAAAGCAACCCAAAGTATACTAAACTATGGACCTCAATTGATTAACCACAATAAAGCACCTAATCTTATTAGGAGGACCTCAAGGAATTGGATTCCCAAACAACCCACCTTTCTAAACAAAGTATCAATGAAAAGCTTCAAAAGCTCCCGACTCTCAAGTTCTCAAAGTGAAGCATAAACAACAATATTCAAGATAGTCTAAGCTATGAAAATGACTTAAGGTTACTATTTATAGTCTAGGACTGATTTATTATACAAGAGACCAAAAGTGACACTTTTTGATTGTAAAAACAGCCAAAACACCGCGCCGTCACACTCTGCTCTTGACCTACGAATTGCAGAATTTGCCTTTGACATGATCTGTGATTCGTAGGTTATGTCTTTCAGTGATTGCATCATCTGCAGCTAGTTGGCTCTGTCTGCGGTCCGCAGACTCCACCTATGACACCATCTGCGATTCGCATGTGGTGTTTTCTGCACCATTTGATATATTTTTCACCATCCCATGCTATCCACTTGGAAACCTCGTGATGGGCTTGACTCCTCGTGAATGATCTTGATGGAACTCAATTTGCATCAATTTTCAACATTACAACACATGCCACCATATACTTTCAATAGTCATGTCATTGTCAAATAAAATATTATTCTTAAGAAAAGAATAATCAACTATAGTTGGTGAGTGGAATAATATAAGTTAACTCTCAAAAAGATCAATGTCATGACTCTCTACATAGCAAATAATACTATCAAACCTTGAATCTCATCTAAAGTCTGTTCATAAGATCAACTGACTCATATTCACATTATCTACTAGGATAAGATCATCACTAAGTTTTGAGGTTCATAGAATCATCATAAACTTCCTCAACTAGTCGACTAGCAATCTCAACACATGACAATTCAAAAACACTCTTATCACAAGTGTCAATAATAGTTGGACACAAATTAATGTCACAAGAAGATCAATCCGGTCATCAAAAGGATCAGTTGGTGTTGGAACCTTGAGGCAAGGAAACAAGAGTGTGGAAGAATACTATGATTAGTTCCAACATGTGAAAATAAAGATCAACTTTGAAGAGGACGCATTGAATGACATGACTAGGTTCCGTGCCGGATTGAATATACATATATTGCTTCCCAAATGAGACTCCACAACTATCAATATATTGATGAAATGTTTGAAGCAGCTTGTCACGACCCAAACCGGAGGGCCATGATGGGCACCCGAACCTTACTTGCTAAGTAACCTAAGTTGTCATTTGACGGGTAAGGTTCGCCAAAGCACTCATCACATCAACAAGAATAGGTCCTCCTGAGGGAACTTAGGTCTCATCGCCCGAATTTGACATGATACCTGTTTTAGAACAATCACTCAAAACAAACAGACACATTAGGTTAGTAAAATAAACCCACAAGTCACACGAGTTATGCGAACCTTTGATTTGCCTCACGAATTTTCTCCGCTAATGATTGTACCTTCGAAAAAAAACAAATTTTGAGTAAAAAACCTGAAAAGCTCTGTTATTCAATATGCATGACCTGCGGGCACAATCTTCGAATGCAGATATTGCTGCCAGATTCTCAAAAATGACTATAGTGGTCTGCGGTTCGTAGGTGTCATCTACGATACAACCTGCGGTTCACATGTGTCACCTGCGAAATAACTTGTGGGTGGTTCACAGGTTGTTCTTTCACTGCACAACTTTTGTGATGTCAAACCTTTTTGGAGATCCATGCTTTTGGCCTTTTCTGATTTTCCAACAACTTGGACTCACTTTTTCTGATTCTTTTACCTATTTTGGCCCAAAAAAACATTCCAACTTGAAATTAGGTTTTGGAAGATCAAATGAGACCTTTTTGCTCTTTCTTCATCAAGAACTCTATGAAGATCTTCAAGTACACTTGAACAATTAAAGAGGAAGACACAATAATATGTAATCAAAAGCAACCCAAAGTATACTAAACTATGGACCTCAATTGATTAACCACAATAAAGCACCTAATCTTATTAGGAGGACCTCAAGGGAATTGGATTCCCAAACAACCCACCTTTCTAAACAAAGGATCAATGAAAAGCTTCAAAAGCTCCCGACTCTCAAGTTCTCAAAGTGAAGCATAAACAACAATATTCAAGATAGTCTAAGCTATGAAAATGACTTTAAGGTTACTATTTATAGTCTAGGACTGATTTATTATACAAGAGACCAAAAGTGACATTTTTTTATTGTAAAAACAGCCAAAACACCGCGCCGTCACACTCTGCTCTTGACCTACGAATTGCAGAATTTGCCTTTGACATGATCTGTGATTCGTAGGTTATGTATTTCAGTGATTGCATCATCTGCAGCTAGTTGTCTCTGTCTGCGGTCCGCAGACTCCACCTGTGACACCATCTGCGATTCGCAGGTGGTGTTTTCTGCACCATTTGATATATTTTTCACCATCCCATGCTATCCACTTGGAAACCTCGTGATGGGCTTGACTCCTCGTGAATGATCTTGATGGAACTCAATTTGCATCAATTTTCAACATTACAACACATGCCACCATATACTTTCAATAGTCATGTCATTGTCAAATAAAATATTATTCTTAAGAAAAGAATAATCAACTATAGTTGGCGAGTGGAATAATATAAGTTAACTCTCAAAAAGATCAATGTCATGACTCTCTACATAGCAAATAATACTATCAAACCTTGAATCTCATCTAAAGTCTGTTCATAAGATCAACTGACTCATATTCACATTATCTACTAGGATAAGATCATCACTAAGTTTTGAGGTTCATAGAATCATCATAAACTTCCTCAACTAGTCGACTAGCCATCTCAACACATGACAATGCACAAACACTCTTATCACAAGTGTCAATAATAGTTGGACACAAATTAATGTCACAAGAAGATCAATCCGGTCATCAAAAGGATCAGTTGGTGTTGGAACCTTGAGGCAAGGAAACAAGAGTGTGGAAGAATACTATGATTAGTTCCAACATGTGAAAATGAAGATAAACTTTGAAGAGGACGTATTGAATGCCATGACTAGGTTCCGTGCCGGATTGAATAAATATATTGCTTCCCAAATGAGACTCCACAACTATCAATATATTGATGAAACTTTTGAAGCAGCTTGTCACGACCCAAACCGGAGGGCCATGATGGGCACCCGAACCTTACTTGCTAAGTATCTAAACTAGGCATTTGACTGGTAAGGTTCGCCAAAGCACTCATCACATCAACAAGAGTAGGTCCCCCTGAGGGAACTCAGGTCTCGTCGCACGAATTTGACATGGTACCTGTTTTAGAACAATCACACAAAACAAATAGATATATTAGGTTAGTAAAATAAACCTCACAAGTCACTCGAGTTATGCGAACCTTTGATTTGCCTCACGAATTTTCTCCGCTAATGATTGTACCTTCGAAAAAAAACAAATTTTGAGTAAAAAACCTGAAAAGCTCTGTTATTCAATATGCATGACCTGCGGGCACAATCTTCGAATGCAGATATTGCTTTGATGATTCTCAAAAATGACTATAGTGGTCTCCGCGGTTCGTAGGTGTCATCTGCGATACAACCAGCGGTTCACATGTGTCACCTGCGAAACAACCTGTGGGTGGTTCACAGGTTGTTCTTTCACTGCACAACTTTTGTGACGTCAAATCTTTTTGGGGATCCATGCTTTGGGGTTTTTCTTATTTTCCAACGACTTGGGCCCACTTTTTCTGATTCGTTTACCAATTTTGGCCCAAAAAAAACTTTTCAACTTGAAATTAGGTTTTGGAAGATCTAATGAGACCTTTTTTCTCATTCTTCATCAAGAACTCTATGAAGATCTACAAGTACAATTGAACACTTAAAGAGGAAGACACAATAAAATGGAATCAAAAGAAACCCAAAGTATTCTAAACTATGGACCTCAATTGATTAACCACAATAAAGCACCTAATGTTATTAGGAGGACCTCAAGGGAATTGGATTCCCAAGCAACCCACCTTTCTAAACAAAGGATCAATGAAAAGCTTCAAAAGCTCTCGACTCTCAAATTCTCAAAGTGAAGCATAAACAACAATATTCAAGATAGTCTAAGCTATGAAAATGACTTAAGGTTACTATTTATAGTCTAGGACTGATTTATAATACAAGAGACCAAAAGTGACACTCTTGGATTGTAAAAACAACCAAAACACCGCGCCGTCACACTCTGCTCTTGACCTTCGAATCGCAGAATTTGCCTTTGACATGATCTGTGATTTGTAGGTTATGTCTTTCAGTGATTGAATCATCTGCAGCTACTTGGCTCTGTCTGCGGTCCGCAGACTCCACCTGTGACACCATCTGCGATTCGCAGGTGGTGTTTTATGCACCATTCGTTATCTTTTCACCTTCCCATGATATCCACTTGAAAACCTCGTGATGGGTTTGACTCCTCGTGAATGATCTTGATGGAACTCAATTTGCATCAATTTTCAACATTACAACACATACCACCATGTACTTTCAATAGTCATGTCATTGTCAAATAAAATATTATTCTTAAGAAAAGAATAATCAACTATAGTTGGTGAGTGGAATCATGTAAGTTAACTCTAAAAAAGAACAATGTCATGACTCTCTACATAGCACATAATACTATCAAACCTTGAATCTCATCAAAAGTCTGTTCATAAGATCAACGGACTCATATTCACATTATCTACTAGGATAAGATCATCACTAAGTTTTGAGGTTCATAGAATCATCATAAACTTCCTCAACTTGTCGACTAGCAATCTCAACACATGACAATGCACAAACACTCTTATCACAAGTGTCAACAATAGGTGGACACAAATTAATCTCACAAGAAGATCAATACGGCCACCAAAAGGATCAGTTGGTGTTGGAACCTTGAGGCAAGGAAACAAGAGTGTGGGAGAATACTATGCTTAGTTCCAACATGTGAAAATGAAGATCAACTTTGAAGAGGATAGATTGAATGCCATGACTAGGTTCCGTGCCGGATTGAATAAATATATTGCTTCCCAAATGAGACTCCACAACTATCAATATATTGATGAAACATTTGAAGCAGCTTGTCACGACCCAAACCGAAGGGCCATGATGGGCACCCGAACCTTACTTGCTAAGTATCCAAACTAGTCATTTGACGGGTAAAGTCCACCAAAGCACTCATCACATCAACAAGAGTAGTCCCCTTATGGGAACATAGGTCTCGTCGGCCGAATTTGACATGGTACGTGTTTTAGAACAATCATTCAAAACAAACACACACATTAGGTTAGTAAAATAAACCTCACAAGTCACTCGAGTTATTCGAACCTTTGATTTGACTCACGAATTTTCTCCGCTAATGATTGTACCTTCGCAAAAAAATAAATGTTGAGTATAAAACCTGAAAAGCTCTGTTATTCATTATGCATGACCTGCGGGCACAATCTTCGAATGCAGATATTGCTGCCAGATTCTCAAAAATGACTATAGTGGTCTGCGGTTCGTAGGTGTCATCTGCGATACAACCAGCGGTTCACTTGTGTCACCTGCGAAACAACCTGTGGGTGGTTCACAGGTTGTTCTTTCACTGCACAACTTTTGTGACGTCAAATCTTTTTGGGGATCCATGCTTTGGCGTTTTTCTTATTTTCCAACGATTTGGGCCCACTTTTTCTGATTCGTTTACCAATTTTGGCCCAAAAAAAACTTTCCAACTTGAAATTAGGTTTTGGAAGATCAAATGAGACCTTTTTGCTCATTCTTCATCCAGAACTCTATGAAGGTCTTCAAGTACACTTGAACACTTTAAGAGGAAGACACAATAAAATGGAATCAAAAGCAACCCAAAGTATACTAAACTATGGACCTCAATTGATTAACCACAATAAAGCACCATATCTTATTAGGAGGACCTCAAGGGAATTGGATTCCCAAGCAACCCACCTTTCTAAACAAAGGATCAATGAAAAGCTTCAAAAGCTCTCGACTCTCAAGTTCTCAAACTGAAGCATAAACAACAATATTCAAGATACTCTAAGCTATGAAAATGACTTAAGGTTACTATTTATAGTCCAGGACTGATTTATTATACAAGAGACCAAAAGTGACACTCTTGGATTGTAAAAACAGCCAAAACACCGCGCCGTCACACTCTGCTCTTGACCTTCGAATCGCAGAATTTGCCTTTCACATGATCTGTGATTCGTAGGTTATGTCTTTCAGTGATTGAATCATCTGCAGCTACTTGGCTCTGTCTGCGGTCCGCAGACTCCACCTGTGACACCATATGCGATTCGCAAGTGGTGTTTTATGCACTATTCGTTATCTTTTCACCTTCCCATTCTATCCACTTGGAAACCTCGTGATGGGCTTGACTCCTCGTGAATGATCTTGATGGAACTCAATTTGCATCAATTTTCAACATTACAACACATACCACCATGTACTTTCAATAGTCATGTCATTGTCAAATAAAATATTATTCTTAAGAAAAGAATAATCAACTATAGTTGGTGAGTGGAATCATATAAGTTAACTCTCAAAAAGATCAATGTCATGACTCTCTACATAGCACATAATACTATCAAACCTTGAATCTCATCAAAAGTCCGTTCATAAGATCAACGGACTCATATTCACATTATCTACATGGATAAGATCATCGCTAAGTTTTGAGGTTCATAGAATCATCATAAACTTCCTCAACTAGTCGACTAGCAATCTCAACACATGACAATGCACAAACACTCTTATCACAAGTGTCAATAATAGTTGGACACAAATTAATGTCACAAAAAGATCAATCCGGTCATCAAAAGGATCAGTTGGAGTTGGAACCTTGAGGCAAGGAAACAAGAGTGTCGAAGAATACTGTGATTAGTTCCAACATGTGAAAATGAATATCAACTTTGAAGAGGACAGATTGAATGCCATGACTAGGTTCCGTGTTGGATTGAATAAATATATTGCTTCCTAAATGAGACTCCACAACTATCAATATATTGATGAAATATTTGAAGCAGCTTGTCAAGACCCAAACCGGAGGGCCATGATGGGCACCCGAACCTTACTTGCTAAGTATCCAAACTAGTCATTTGACGGGTAAGGTCCGCCAAATCACTCATCACATCAACAAGAGTAGGTCCCCCGGTGGGAACTTAGGTCTCAATGCCCGAATTTGACATGGTACCTATTTTAGAAGAATCAGCCAAAACAAACAAACACATTAGGTTAGTAAAATAAACCTCACAAGTCACTCGAGTTATGCGAACCTTTAATTTGCCTCACAAATTTTCTCCGCTAATGATTGTACCTTCGCAAAAAAACAAATTTTTGAGTAAAAAACCTGAAAAGCTTTGTTAGTAAATATGCATGACCTGCGGGCAAAGTCTTCGAATGCAGATATTGCTGCCAGATTCTCAAAAATGACTATAGTGGTCTGCGGTTCGTAGGTGTCATCTGCGATACAACCAGCGGTTCACATGTGTCACCTGCGAAACAACCTGTGGGTGGTTCACTGGTTGTTCTTTCACTGCACAACTTTTGTAATGTCAAATCTTTTTGGGGATCCATGCTTTGGGGTTTTTCTGATTTTCCAACGACTTGGGCCCACTTTTTCTGATTCGTTTACCAATTTTGCTCCAAAAAAAACTTTCCAACTTGAAATTAGGTTTTGGAAGATCAAATGAGACCTTTTTGCTCATTCTTCATCAAGAACTCTATGAAGGTCTTCAAGTACACTTGAACATTTAAAGAGGTAAACACAATAAAATGGAATCAAAAGCAACCCAAAGTATACTAAACTATGGACCTCAATTGATTAACCACAATAAAGCACCTAATCTTATTAGGAAGACCTTAAGGGAATTGGATTCCCAAGCTGCCCACCTTTCTAAACAAAGGATCAATGAAAAGCTTCAAAAGCTCTCGACTCTCAAATTCTCAAAGTGAAGCATAAACAACAATATTCAAGATAGTCTAAGCTATGAAAATGACTTAAGGTTACTATTTATAGTCTAGGACTGATTTATTATACAAGAGACCAAAAGTGACACTCTTGGATTGTAAAAACAGCCAAAACACCGTGCCGTCACACTCTGCTCTTGAATTTCGAATCGCAGAATTTGCCTTTGACATGATCTGTGATTCGTAAGTTATGTCTTTCAGTGATTGAATCATCTGCAGCTACTTGGCTCTGTCTGCGGTCCGCAGACTCCACCTGTGACACCATATGCGATTCGCAAGTGGTGTTTTATGCACCATTCGTTATCTTTTCACCTTCCCATGCTATCCACTTGGAAACCTCGTGATGGGCTTGACTCCTCATGAATGATCTTGATGGAACTCAATTTGCATCAATTTTCAACATTACAACACATACCACCATGTACTTTCAATAGTCATGTCATTGTCAAATAAAATATTAATCTTAAGAAAAGAATAATCAACTATAGTTGGTGAGTGGAATCATGTAAGTTAACTCTCAAAAAGAACAATGTCATGACTCTCTATATAGCACAAAATACTATCAAACCTTGAATCTCATCAAAAGTCTGTTCATAAGATCAACGGACTCATATTCACATTATCTACTAGGATAAGATCATCACTAAGTTTTGAGGTTCATAGAATCATCATAAACTTCCTCAACTTGTCGACTAGAAATCTCAACACATGACAATGCACAAACACTCTTATCACAAGTGTCAACAATAGGTGGACACAAATTAATCTCACAAGAAGATCAATACGGCACCCAAAATGATCAGTTGGTGTTGGAACCTTGAGGCAAGGAAACAAGAGTGTGGGAGAATACTATGATTAGTTCCAACATGTGAAAATGAAGATCAAGTTTGAAGAGGATAGATTGAATACCATGACTTGGTTCCGTGCCGGATTGAATAAATATATTGCTTCCCAAATGAGACTCCACAACTATCAATATATTGATGAAACATTTGAAACAGCTTGTCATGACCCAAACTGGAGGGCCATGATGGGCACCCGAACCTTACTTGCTAAGTATCCAAACTAGTCATTTGATGGGTAAGGTCCGCCAAAGCACTCATCACATCAACAAGAGTAGGTCCCCCGGTGGGAACTTAGGTCTTATCGCCCGAATTTGACATGGTACCTGTTTTAGAACAATCACTCAAAACAAACAAACATATTAGGTTAGTAAAATAAACCTCACAAGTCACTCGAGTTATGCGAACCTTTGATTTGCCTCACGAATTTTCTCCGCTAATGATTGTACCTTCGCAAAAAAACAAATTTTGAGTAAAAAACCTGAAAAGCTCTGTTATTCATTATGCATGACCTGCGGGCACAATCTTCGAATGCAGATATCGCTGCCAGATTCTCAAAAATAACTATAGTGGTCTGCGGTTCGTAGGTGTCATATGCGATACAACCTGCGGTTCACGTGTGTCATCTGCTAAACAACCTGTGGGTGGTTCACTGGTTGTTCTTTCACTGCACAACTTTTAAGACGTCAAATCTTTTTGGGGATCATGCTTTGGGCCTTTTCTGATTTTCCAACGACTTGGGCCTACTTTTTCTGATTCTTTTACCTATTTTGGCCCTAAAAAAACTTTCCAACTTGAAATTAGGTTTTGGAAGATCAAATGAGACCTTTTTGCTCATTCTTCATCAAGAACTCTATGAAGGTCTTCAAGTACACTTGAACATTTAAAGAGGAAAACACAATAAAATGGAATCAAAAGCAACCCAAATTATACTAAACTATGGACCTCAATTGATTAACCACAATAAAGCACCTAATCTTATTTGGAGGACCTCAAGTAAATTGGATTCCCAAGCAACCCACCTTTCTAAACAAAGGATCAATGAAAAGCTTCAAAAGCTCTCGACTCTCAAGTTCTCAAAGTGAAGCATAAACAACAATATTCAAGATAGTCTAAGCTATGAAAATGACTTAAGGTTACTATTTATATTCTAGGACTGATTTATTATACAAGAGACCAAAAGTGACACTCTTGGATTGTAAAAACAGCCAAAACACCGCGCCGTCACACTCTGCTCTTGACCTACGAATCGCAGACTTTGCCTTTGACATGATCTGTGATTCGTAGGTTATGTCTTTCAGTGAATGCATCATCTACTGCTACTTGGCTCTGTCTGCGGTCCGCAGACTCCACCTTTGACACCATATGCGATTCGCAAGTGGTGTTTTACGCACCATTCGTTATCTTTTCACCTTCCCATGCTATCCACTTGGAAACCTCGTGATGGGCTTGACTCCTCGTGAATGATCTTGATGGAACTCAATTTGCATCAATTTTCAATATTACAACACATACCACCATGAGTCATAATTATATCATAACCGGGATAGGGCCCCGGCCTACCCATGATATGTAAATACACAACAACTATACTTGGAAACTCCGAACGATCTAGAGCTTACCACAAAAGTTGATACTCGGCAAATCCTACTAATGCGATCCTTCCTGCAACTTGTCTGAACTTGCAGGCATGAACACAGCATCCCCAGGCAAATGGACGTCAATACGAGATAATGTACCAAGTATATAAGGCGGCTGAAACTAAACTATATTGAAATTTAAAGCAATATGAATATAAATTGAAGAGCTACCAAAGGAAAACTAGCTATGTTTACCTGTCTCTGTCGTCTACTAACTACACAAACTAATATCCATTACATAGTCTCGTATAAGGCACCTAGACATAGATGAATAGCCCCAAAGGTAATCTGTATCTATATAGCCCCGTATGCAGTCTATATTTGTGTAGCTCCGTAGGAAGCACGCGTCTGTATATCCCTTAAGGGAATTTGTATGTCCACTAGACCTGAAGGCAAGCGCGTGTCTGTATAGTCCCAAAGGCAACCGTTGCTCTACACATTTTATAGTCATACTTTCTATTATTCTAACTATTTAGGTAAACATGGAAAAACACACCTCATCCCAACAAGGGATAACCACTATGATACAGTCATGGTAACCCGAATGCAGTTTCTATAACTAGCACATCTTGTGCAATTAAATCGAAACTAGCTCCATAAGAAAATCATGCAAAAACTAAGAAAATGATAGCCTTCACATACTTTAGCTTATCTTATATCAACAATGCGATGTAACTGGTCCGCAACACACTTCAATCTATACCAAAACAAATACACAAACATTACTCTCACAACTACTAGCAACTACGATCATCGATATGCTCAGTTTAGAGTTAAACTTAGTTCTTTTCTTCTTTTTCTCAACTCTCACTTCCATCAACAATTCAACACATGGAAAACCATTATAACAAGTGTATCAACGTCATAATCATACTATTTCTAGAAATTTCCAACTATAAGAAACTATGGATACACTTCCAATAACTCAACAAGACAACAACACTTTTCTAGATCATCTTCTTGTCTCATCCTTGTAGTTCTTCACTTTTCTAACTCAACCAACACAAAGACTATATTGAACATAACAACAAGAGGTTAAACATACCTTTAGGAATATGGAAAAATTCAACCACAACTTCCTTTGAGCTTGAAACAACACCCAACAACCACACCACACTAAGAAAGATCCTCTTCAAGCTTGCATCAACTTGTAGGAGTTGAATCTTACTCAAATTACTTGGTGATGTGTTCTTGAACCTTGAAGAACAGTTAGGAGGGTTTGGAGACTTAATTTGGTCGTGATAAATGAAGAAATGAGGTTGACACCTCTTTAAATAGGTGTTGCACCGCCCCACCACTTCAAGGTTTATATTTCATAAGGAAACTCGTTGAGACATTTTATCGAGCAACTAGAGTGCATAGGTTTCATCTACTCTTCTATAGCTAATACTATACATCTAGCAACACAACAAGCTTCTACCATCCTTCCTCCTTCCCTACACAAAATCTAACACTCCAAAACTCCACACCATACTCACAACCTCATACAAATAGCCCAACAACACAACAAGCAAGATGTAATACTTCAAGAACTAGTTCTACTAGATTTCCCAACAATTCATCCTCCTACACTTGTATAGACTTAAGAACAAGAAGGAGAAGGTGACACTTACCTCAAACACAAGAACTACTTCAAATCCAAGCTTGCTTCACTACCAAGAATTCTCCAAGAATCAACACAACGAGAAGAAAGACAATTCTACGATAACCACGGGATTCTTTACAATGGATTTGCATGGTTTGCTCCTTTGATTTGGCTTAGGATCATTCAAGACCTCTTAGAGAGAGTTTAGGATCAATTTAGGTTAGGTAAATGAGAGGAAATTAGCTCAAGGTCAACTTAGACCTATTTATAGGGAATTAAAAAGTTAGCACCGACCGTGGTGAGGTCTACAAACTGCAAACTCTGCCTGCGTATTGCATGTGGTGTCATAGACCTTGACAAGAACCCTAAAAGGGCTATCACACTTTTTGGCCTCATCTGCATTTTGTAGACATGATCTATGATTCAAATGACCCCCGTGAAAATGATTTTGTCGATTTTCATCGAAACTTACTTTCGTCGATCTGATTAGTCCTAAACTTTCCCATAACTTACTTAACACTTCTCATAAATCTCGATTAGTCTCTTGGGGGATTCTACCATCTCCAAACCTATGTCGGCCAACATTACGACAATGACAATGTATGAAAACAAGGGGTGTGTCATCCTTCCCCCGTTAAGAACATTCATCCTTGAATGTAAAGGTAGCATAGATTAAGAGTTCTAATCCTTAGGATTCTTAAAAAATATTGGCATATTTTCTTCTTTAAACAAGACTATCCAAAACCCATCAAGTAGCCAGAAAAATACATCCAATGCCACACGGGCTATGCAACAACATATAATATCATACTAGCCTCACACGACCGTCTGTCTATCAAGAGGTTAAAATAGAGTAAGCCATAACTCACCTCCTTTGCCATGTCCTTAATGTGGGTTGCGTCTATCACATTAGTTCTATGATCATCACCTGTATAAGGTACATAAAGTAAGTGCATTTATATAGAATATAGATTAGGGAATTATATCGCACGAGTGTCGTTATAACCTTTTAGCTAGAATAAACAAGGGTACTTAGACTTCGTATTCTTCTTAACTTCTCAAATCATCTCTTTTACCCCATTGCTTCCTTCACAACACCCCAATTGGAGGCTATCTCTTTAGTCCGCAACTTCTGGACTCAACGATATAGAATAGCAACTTAGATATCTTCATAAGACAAATTCTATGTACCTTGAACACCATCGACTAGTGATATATGAAATGAATCTCTTATATACTTCCATAACATTGATATGTGGAAAATTCATTAAACTTCCTTTAACTCTCGAATGTAACACAAGCTCATAGGCCACTTGGTCAAATCTCTGAGTAATCATATACGGTCTGATATATCTAGGGTTAAACTTGCTCTCTAATAAGAAAACTCAATCATGAATGGCGTTCTTTAGGTCTCGGTGCCACGCATCAACGGTGATTCCTGGAAATCCTGGATTATTAACATTTACTCCTTTAAGGGCTTCACTTCCTCGACCTCCTGGTGGGTTAACACTGGTCTACATAACTCCTATTTTCTCATATCGAATCAATCAATCGAAGATCTGTATTTCTGACCACACAAAGTCTCATAAGGATCCATTTAGATGTTAAGATGGTAACTGCTATGATACATAATTCTTTGTGGGGTAAGTGATCTTCCCACTCTCTTATGAAACCTAGCATATCGTCCTACAACATGTCATCAAACATCTATATCGTGCTTTCATCCTGGTCACTTGTCTAGATAAAATTATAGTAGGGTTTTCTGTGCTCCCAACCTTTTCGAAAGAATCTTTAGAAGTTCATTTGTAACTGAGCTCCTCTATCTAAGATAATAGACATTGGAATGTCCTAAAGTTGTACGGTCTTATTCTATATATTTTACTTGTATGATCCTCGGTTGTGCGAATAGCTCATTCTAATGAAAAATGGTTAATCTTATAAATCTACGACCATCAATCATCTAGGTAGCATTTCTGATAAAAGTGGGGTAAACTCATACTGAACTTTACCTTTAAACTACCTTTCTATTCCTTCGTCGGGGACTCTATTCTCTGTGTTGGCCCTCTTGGCTTTGATATTCTATCTTTACCTGCTGACCATTGGGTTATTATGCTAAAACTCATAAATACTCCTCTTCACATTATTACATCAATACATGCCTTCAATACCCTGGTACATCTTCATCAAACTAATAGCGAGTGAATAATGTGCCTATGCCCAAACCTTGCTTCCAAAAACTAGTTAAATTGGGGCACACAATTGACTTGGGTATTAGAGAACTCCATCTCCATTAACTCGAATATTGGCTTCCTTTGCCATGAGACTTTCTTTTTCGATAGTACTGACTTTGCATTCTCATATTTGTTACTCTTTTACCCTTTCCACGGGGGGACGTTGCTACCTTCTCTCATAACCTTATTAGCATTATAGCTCTAAATTTCTATCCTTAAACTTGCTAACTGTTGAAGCTCTTTAGCTAATCTTCTCTTTCCTCGACCTCTAGATAAGCTAAGTTGCCCATACATCATTTCTTATGTTGCCCTGAAGGATATTGCTTTATTTTATTAAACTCTCTCTTATAAATTGTAACATGACAAAATCCTTATATTATTATCCTTTCACTTTGACCACCAAGGATGTCCTATTGCCAAGTTTTGGTTAGTAGCTGTGGCTTTTGAACCATCTTTCTCTAAAGGAGGACCTTATTCTACTATATCATCTAAGCTTTCCTTTCTTTACCCTTTTTACTCCCAAGATGTATTACTCTCTTTTAAGAAGACTCATTGATATATGTATCATTGCAACTCATCCTGGAGGGCGCCTTTACCATTAGTAGGTTAAACTCATCTCGATTTTTGGCTACTTTTTGCCTAAAGATATCACGTCATACCTCTAACACATGCTCGTTGTTGATGGCCCTGGGTTATGGGTCCAAACCTTTCCTTGACTTTCCCAGCTATTCTTAAGCGTAATCGACCTCATTTCCTCATTATTCTGGGTATGCGCATCACAATACATTAATTTATTTCAACCTCTATCCTCATGGAGTTTCTTATATACTTTGGCCTTAAGTTCCACTCTAGGGTATAACCTTGGTCCTTTATTCAACCAATACATCAAATGGTAGATATTATTACATATTAGATATATACCTATACTTAAACCATTGTATTTGGAGTAATTTCTCCTTTTTCACCTCTTAGCTAACATCTTTTAACAATATACTTGTTAGTAATTCTGTCATCATATATCCCTATAGGATCTTGGCACTTATAATTGCCCGCCATTATTCTCCTTACCTTTAGATCCACCTTTGCTCTAATAGTACCAATTCTGAGTACTTTCTTGATTGCTTGAATTCCCTTCCAGTTTCCTATCCCCTTAGCTTGCTTTACTTTATGTTAGCCCCTTTTGTGCTGTTATTTTGCATCTGAATTATATGCTTGAGAGTTGTGATCACTTACTAGTGAGGTTAAAACTTCAGGCTCTTAGACCATTCCATACTGTAGAATTTTATATCGGCTGACGGCTCTTTAGGTCTCATGGCTAGCCTTATTTTAGTTCTACATGTATCATCTTCTGTTATAACTCAATTTAACCTTTCATTCATTAATTTTAAATACCCTTTTGGGCTTATATACCTTTGTCTTCGCTTATGGACTATGCTTTTCTTTTCTGAGCCTTATATATCTAGTAACTCTTCATGTTTCTTAATTCCTTTAACCATGAGGTTGCTACTATTCATTTTTTAGCATTTATACCTACATATTATTTTATAGTCATGACACATTTGTCAAATTTGGATGACACTATCTAATTCATCCTAAAATTTCTTTGTTATAACCTTCTCAGTATTCTTATTAAACCATCATTTGAGTTTTATATCGATCCCTCATCATACAATTTTCCCTATATGAGGAGAACCATTCTATATATTAAGAGATTTCCATCTTTAAAGGTCATATTGTCGTCATATTGTCGGCATGACATTATAGTAGTAGGTTCCATGCTCCGTGATGAATAAAGTCTTTTCCTGGTCTGCTGGGTCTAACTGTATTTGGTTGAACCCTGAAAAAAATTCCAAAAAACTGAGCAACTCGTGCACGACCACTGCGTCAACAACATTGTCCAAACGGGGCATGGGATATGAATTTCTTAGACATGCCTTATTTAAGTCTTTTAAATCTAGTCACATTTGAAAAGTATCGGGCTTTTCGGGAGAACTACTATATTAGCTAACCATTCGGGATATTTTACCTCCCGGATAGCTCCCAACTTGATGAGTCTAGCCACTTCTTCCTTGACAAATTAGCTTCATTCTGCTAACACTGAGCGCATTTCCTATTTGATGGGTTGGCAATCTAGGTTTACGCTCAACTTATGAATGGCCAACTCCAGAGGAACACATGTAATATCTAACCCCGACCAAGTGAAGCTATTCACGTTATCGGTTAAAAATTTGAGTAATTTTTTCCAAAACTCGGGATTTAAACCCGAGTCCAAGTATACATGTTCCTTGGGATAGTTTGGATGAAAGGAGGTCAGCTCGAGATCTTCCGTTGTGGATCTCCCTACATCTGAATCTTTCAGCGTAGCAAATCCCATGGGTACCTGGTCTAGCAGGCCCTTTGGGCAGGGATTCTCTAATGGATCTTTTCTGATCACGACTTCCGATTTGGTACTAGGGTCGAGCGTCTATAATTGCAGCTACTACCTTCAATTTTCCCTTCTTTTGCTACAACCAAGGCCATGTCCCCATGATGGGGTTCCACGTCCCCCTAGATTTTGGATATCCCCAACGGTGTCAGGAATTTCATGATCTGATGGAAGGTAGATTGTACTGCCTTCATGGAATGTAGACAAGGCATCCCAATCACCATATTGTAGGGCATGTCTCATTTGAGAACATCGAACAAAACCTTCAAAGAGACTCCCCTCACGTGAGTGGTCAGCTCGATTTATCCTCGGATTGTTTCGCTGGACATGTTAAATCCGGTTAAGATTTTAATTACCGGGATCATACATTTTGTCAACTGTATCTCTTTGAGTACACGGAGTTGCACTACCTATATCGACAAGCACACTCTTAATGTTAAAATTAAAAATTGGATAGATGTTACCAGTACATCGACATATGGGCCCTCGATGCTTTTTCTCTCCACTTTGCCAAATGTGATGGGCTCTTTGAGCTCGCTTCTTCCTCTCTTCCTGGAGGGGGAAGTTTCCTCAATCCGCAACTTCTGAGACACTGCTTCGATTATCTCTCCTTCGGTGATCATGTTGATCATGCCTGGCTGTGATGAATGCTCCCGCGAAGTCCCTATTCTTTTTTCTTTAGCGTACTTGGATTGGCTACTAAAAAATTCCTTCAGGTGTCCCCTCTTTAATAGGTCTGTTGAATGTCCAGGAATTTCATGAAACTCACACCAAATCTCTACATCCGTGCTTCGCTTGTTTGGGTTGGACCGCGTTGCCACTAGTAATCGAGCTTCCTTCATATTTTTTATTGCCATAACCAACTTCACAACCTCCACGTTAAAGTTATAAGATGCTATGCTCGGTGGACCTGAATCATTTGTAAACTTTCTATGTGGCGGCTCTCTGTCTCTCCTAGGCTGACCCTGATCATACCTTGGCTTATTTGCCCTTCCTCTCTCCTTAGGGGAGGATGGGTCGAATATGGTTCGTACCAGCCTCTCAGGTCTCACTGTCTAAATGGGAGAGCGTTCTGAGGTTTACCTTGTGGCCCTTCCCCGATCTCTGCTCGGGTGTCGGCCCTGAGGTCATCTTCTATCCTCATTATGGCCGTGTATCTATTGTTTACCTCGTTCTAAGACTTGGCTGGGAATTCCCTCAAACTTTTCTTCAACTTTTTTGAGGTATCCGAACTATTGATATTCAGACCATCTACAAATGTTGTTGCAGCCCAATCCTCAGTAATAGCTGGTAGCAGCATTCTTTCTCGTTGGAATCGCTCCACAAAAATGCATTTTATGGTAAAAATGTCTTCTTCGTGGGTTTCGACCCTTAGAGCCCCCCCCGCATGGGTTTTCATGAACATATCTGCAAGAGTAGCAAACGAGTCAATAGAGTTTTTGGGTAAAAGAGTATACCAAGAGAGTGCTCCCTTTGTGAGCGTTTGGCTGAATTTCTTCAGCATGACCGATTCCATTTGGTGTTGCTTTAGGTCATGCCCGTTGATGGCTGCTTCGAAGTTCACAATATGCTCATCTGGATTCGTGGTGCCATTATACTTAGGTATGCCAGGCATCTTGAACTTCTTCGGGATGGGTTTGGGAGCCGCATCCAACCTATAGGCTATTTTCCCATACTTCGTCGTTCTGTCCCCCTTCAAAACATGAGGATCTCCCGGTATCTGACTTATTCGTTCATGGAGCTCCTTATCTAGCGCGGCGAATCTTGCAAAGTTTGCTTATGGTACTACTGGCTCTTGTTCTGCCTTCTCTACGCCTATTGTGGAAGTACCATGTACCTCGATGACTTCCGGGTTATCTGACGGGCGTCTACCTGGTGCTGCCTCGGGTAACGAGTTTATGAGTTCTTCCATGCGCTTCATCATGGCGTTGTTCGATGCCAAGACCGCGGCTAAGGCCATTTCCGAAGTAGATCCTTCTTCTTTGAACATTCCTTCCACCTTAGAGTGTGGGCGTCTCTTTCTTTTCTTGGAGTAATGCTATTTAGGTTGTACCTCCTTGCTTTCCGCTGAATGGCTTCGTTCATAATCTTTGTTCGAGAGGTTGTCGGGGACCTCTCCTGGGGGTGCTACTGCCTCTTTCCTTTCTTTTCGTGCCTCCAACTGGGGGTGGTTCTCCTTGTTGGAGCTCCATAGATCCGTCTGTCGTGACCCTTGCAAGTCCTCTGGTGAAATGTTGCTTCCCGACACATTGTTAGTTTGTTCAGCCATGTCCAAGAGTTGTGCAATGGGATGATTATGTACTAACGTGCGTCTTAGAGTTTTGGGCAACGAATAAGGACAACACCACAATTGTCTATCCCCACAGACGACACTAAATTGTTTTCTGGTGAAATCGGTTCTAATCAAAAACTCAGTTAGAGATTTATTTTTTAGGGTTTGAAGACAAGTGAGTTGTATCCGATCCGGAAAACTCTTTGACGAGTCTGATTTCAGATGATAAACATAATGAATAAACAGATAAAATAAATTAACCAGGTAAGTTTTAGAACATGTAATGAAAAATAATGGACAAGTGATTTGTTCAGTATATTGCTTTGAGAGAGATAGTTTTAGGATTACAAAAATGAGCAAGAGGATCCAGAATGTGGTTCCTTTCTTCCTAAGCTTTGCATATATAAGCCACTACCCCTAAAAGTTGTGATGACGTGACCATGTTGGCGTCATCATGCCCACGCACGTCGTGGCGCTCTGATCTAGGTAAGCGGATGTGACAGGAGTTGGTGGGAGTGGGGGCAACTGTAGTATGTCCCCGAGTCATCTGGGTCTCCGGTTATGTTGATCCCTCCGGAGGCATTCTTCACCCAATACAATAAGTAAGAAACTCACTTATTTTTCAAGAAAACATTTTCTAGGATACAAAACACACCCTTAGAATGCTGGAATTTTGATAGACTTCAGAAGCAATAAAAGACAAGTACACAATAGCTGAATAGCACTCTAGTAAGACCTCTTGGGGGCAAGAAATGTGTAGTTTTTTAAAAAAATGTAGATCGAGAAGTGTCTGGTGTCCAGTCAAGGATGCTTTGTTTTCATAATTGAAAGTCCATATGTATACAGATAAAAATCACAGGCCTGGGATTTGGTAATTTCTTTGATTTTGTCAAGGAATGATAAACGGTGGGAAGAGAATCGACTTCAATGCAAGGCATGAAATTATTAAATCAAGAAAAAAATTTACTATGAGTGAGACACAACCAACAACAACTGTGTGAGGGCTCCATTACTTTTTCGACATTTGGATAGTGGACCCGTTTTTTTTCTACTTTAAAGCTAGAATAAAGCTAACGAGAGAAAATATATTTATAATTGATATGAGTCCAATAAATTGAGTTAAATAAATATAAAAAAATGCAATAACGTGATCAGGTAAATATTTTTACACTATAAATATAATTTTGAATTTTGACCTACTATATCAGGTTTATTACTATTTTTACTAGGTTATCAATTAGTAATACTTATAGTTGAGATTTACCTGTAATTACTTTATAATTGGATAAAGAACAAAAGAAGCAACTGAGGGCAGAACCAAAATTTGTCTAAAAACTTGGATAATTATCAAAAAAAAAAGGTAAAAAAAGAAAATAAAATGACACAGTGCAGGGTTTTAGAGATCAAAAGATCTTCAAAGATCCATTAGCTAGTTTTTCAGAGATTTAGAATCAATTTCGTCTGTCTTATATGGTAGGAAAGAAGAGGAAGTAACTACTGGTGGTGTTTGGGTAATATAGGTTTAATGTTAACACAAAGATGGCACAAAGTCTTATTGACTAGAACCAGTCGACGTGGGGTTATGGTCTTAAATTACCCGCGACTTCCGCCTCCAGAATAATTTACTTAACCTGGATTGATTTTGAATAATCATTTTTAGGGTCGTATACTCAATCGTAGTATACTTTAAAAAAAAAAAAAAAAAACAGTGGCGGTACAGAAATATAATCATGTTAAATCATATATAACAAGGGGGAGTTATTCACATAAAATACTGCAAGAATTAAGGCAGTATTTTGAATTAAAGGTGGATTTCAAGAACTAATTATAAAGAGAGACGTATTTAAGACAATTTTGTAGGTTCAACGAAACTCATTATTACTTTCAGCTCAAATTATGTGTGCCAAAAGAAAGGTAGTCTCATTCTGAACTAATTGACTTTGGATTTTGGATTCCTATGTTGTATATTTTTTTGTTAGTCATTCAGGACTTCATCCAGTGTATGCATAGTACTCACGCCAGATTATGTGAAAACGGTCTTGCACCTAAACAGAATATATACGCAAGTAGTAATATTCAGATTTCAATCTTTTAGACAAAAAAATAAGTGCCAAAAAGTATGAAGTATAAACTCCACAAATCACTTTTATTGTATTTTTATATTTATTTAGCTCAATTTGTTATGTGTGTTGGGACCCACATTAAATATAAATATACTCTCTCTCTGGTTAGCTTTATTCTATCTCTTTAAAGTAGAAAAAATAGGCCCACTCACCCATAGTAAAAAATTTCCTAAATCAATACTCAAACTCACATGGTAAAGTAAAGCAAATGAAATGGGCATTTATCTCATCTGCTGTCTCTGACTTCATAAGATTGATACTCCATTCCAAATGGAAGTGACTAGAATAGATAGCACTAACAAATAAGTGACAATAGTAGAGAGTACTACACATTGACGAGAATAAGTAGAGCAGCACTAATTCCGCCTTTAGATACACACTTGCAATTGAGGTGGACACCTTGCTAACACTACCATCCCTCATTTTCCACACAAACTGTAGGTAAGTGATCCTGCATGCTTAGAAAACACTCCAAAACCCCTAGCGCCCCCAGGAACACCTCCTTGTTTCCAGGCCCAAACCAAAAATGAAAAGAAAAAAATGCAAAACAATTGAAGAGGCAAATTTGTTGAGAGGGTGGCACAAGAGTCAAGGGGAAAGACAAGTTTAGAAATCAACAAAGGTAAAGGAAGCTCTTAAATTTTGGAACTTGCCAAACACACTTCTTCTTCATGCTCTATATCAGGATACAACAGCATAAGTCAGCGGCAGAAAGGGTGAATTTTTTTCCAGGGTGGGCCCCTGTACACCAGTAGCATTCCTCCAATTGGCCTTTAGACATGTCACTGCACATTGAAAATTTTCTTTTAGTTAATCCAATGGTGAAAAAAGAAAGTGGGATGGTGGGATAGTAGGAAACAGAAAAACGTAAAATATAAACACGGGAGGACAGCGCCAAGCTGTAAAGACAGCTGCTCCAAAATAGCAGGACATAAAAGAAAAATGTGACGTATAAGAACAAAAGGACTCGTCAAGCTTACATAAGTTGGCCCAAAACTGCAGTAAACAGAGCAATTACCAAATCAGATGAATGGAGCCAGCTCAATCATATCATTAAATTTTACCTCCATAGGAGGTTTAACACGTATGTTCAAAAGTGAAGACATTTACCATACCTTTGAAAAGTCATGCCGTGTTCCTCATTCTATGTAAAACTTTTTGCTGAATGATGGAAGTGACTTTCCAGAAGATTGTCTAAGCTCACAGCCAAATTCAACTTCCAACAGCCGATGGTTTTCTTTAGAGCGATTCATTGAGAAATTAATTGTCATATTATCTCCTTTGCTAACACGTATGGATGGATGTAACAAGAACACCTGCAAATACAAGAACAGGCAAAGTAAAACCTTCAAAGCAACTATGACAGAATTTTGGAAGCAATAAAATAAATTATAGCTTTAGACAAGCTCCGAGAACTTGGCCAAAGTTAATACAAACATTTAGGTAGAATAACTTACAGAACGGAATAATCTGCCTACACACTACCACTCCACTTGTGGAATTACACAGGGTATGTTGTTTGTAATTTAGAGAACGGAATGGATAACCAACCCAAATTAATCGAGATGGAAGCGTATTAATGTAATTCATATAACCAACCCAAATTAATCGAGATGGGGGCATATTAATGTATGTATGTCTGTAACTTGTGTGTAATAAATCCGATGAGAAATTTTAAGATGGATGCTTGACAAATTGTGGATTCATCATTCAAAGCTACAAACAGGATAGACAATTTAACTTCAAACAAAAGATGAAGCAATTGGTAACAACTTCATTTTATAACAAGCCAGAATGTGGATGGGGAATCACACGAGTCATATTTTTCATATGCATCGAAACCCTAAGAGCAATCATAATCATCAAGCATGAGAAAGCAAGTACAGTAATTTTCTTTTTTATTATGTATGGTACATTATACGAGTGAAATAGCCCCAGTAATGTGTCAATCGAGGAATAGAACTCTATTCTTTACATCTTAGTATGATACTGAATGTCCATTCAACTAAGCCATTCCAGTTGCAAGACAAAGATCATAGTAGGGTACACTAACCTGCTGCCCCCAGTGTGTTCCAAAGTCTTCACTTGGAGCTGTTGTCAACTCAATCTCATGTTTAGCTGGATTCTCCTTGCGTCCCTGAGGTGACAAAATCAAGGTGAGTTTAAAAATAATACTAATTTGCACTCACTAAAGTAAAGTTGTTGCCATGGGACCAGGAGGTCATGGGTTCAAGTTGTGAAAACAGCCTCTTGCAGAAATGCAAAGTAAGGCTGCGTACAATAGACCCTTGTTGTCCGGCCCTTCCCCGGACCCCGCGCATAGCGGGAGCTTAGTGCACCGGGCTACCCTTTGCACTCACTACAATGCATAAAAGACACAGTAAGAACAACTTACTCGAAAGTGGACATCAAACCATCCACCAAAACCACAGAATCGTGTATTTTCTGCAGTAATGATCGATGAGATGTTTGCCTGGAGACTGAGTATGTCATTCACACTTGATGTTAAACAATCAATCTCCTTTATGACAGCAGGTTTTCCAATTACTTGATTTGGATGAAGGTTGTTCCACAATGATGTCTGCACAAAACATTAGTATGGTCTTTGAGATGTTCTAGGAGCCAAGAAATTGAGAAATCCATCAATGAAATTAGTAAGGCTGAGAAGTGAAATAACTTCTTATAATACACAAAATAACAATCAAGAAGAGTACGCCATTTTTGACAGAAATTGACTTCTTCCATGTGAGTGACCTCCCTTTTTAGTTTGGCATTCACATCAAAAGAAAATGTCTCTCAAGTCACCTCCATTCACCTCATTCTGTTCAAGGTCCCCAACTGAATTTCCATGTTTGGTTATATTCATCAAATACACTATCACACACAATGTAACAGTGTAATTTTTTTTGTTTTCAACCATAAGAAGCTATGGTTGTATAGACAAGTTCAGTATGAAAAGATATTTGACAAAAACTAATGTATCAATCAATCTAATATTTTTACTGTTTCTAGTCATCACTGCACAGTTTCACTTATAAAAGCTGTCGAACAAACCTCAAGAATACGGAAGACAAATGCATTATCTACAACATAAATTGATAAACACGATAAAATAAGTAAGCCAGCACAACGGCAGCTTATATATTGATAAATTTGATTTTTTTCAGTGGAAGAGGAAAACTTGCTAAAAGCTCAATATTAATGTAGATGTAAAACAAGTGCCCAATAGAAAGATGATATAAATCATAATTAAGAAATGACTCATGAACCATACAATTTGCATAAATGAAAAGGAAATAACATCAACCTGTAGATAGTATTTTCTCTGCTCGTCTGTAAAAGGCTTAGTCAGACTGCACATATCCACACCATAAAACGTTTTAGTCTCATTGACAAAATGGGACCAATCATCCATGGCTCTATCATAATCAATCTTCTTTTGATCCACTAATCCAGAGCGGATTGGTGTGACCCACATTCGAGCATGGCTTGGGTACCTGGCAAAGCAAAGCTTCTTGAAATATGAATTGACGTGCATAAACAATTTGTGATTAAATATGAACTACTCCCTCCGTCCCAATTCATGTGATATAGTTTGGCTTGGCACGGAGTTTAAGAAAGAAATGAAGACTTTTGAAACTTATGGTCTAAAACAAGTTATAAATATGTGTGGTTGTAAATCATTTCATTAAGCGTAAAAGAGGAAGTTTTAAGTTAAATTATTTCTAAATATAGAAATGTATCATTCTTTTTGGGATAGACTAAAAAGGAAAGTGTATCACATAAATTGGGATAGAGGGAGTACTAAAACAGCAGGAGCAGAATCTCCAATTGATTGATAAATATTTTAAAAGTTCGAAAAGAAAATTTACATTCACGGAGTCACCTGCAAAAGCATTTCATTTTTTTTTTTAATTCTTTTTTCTTTTTCTTTTTCTTTTTTTTAAAAAGTAAGGATTACAACATTCATGCTTCTGGAAAGTAAGGAATGGAGATCTATGGAAATCATGTATTTTCTCCAACACTGAAGGTTGATTTGGGGGGAAGAGGGGGGAGGTGGTGCTTGTCCTCCTTCACTATTCTAGCCAAACTTCTTCATTATAGAGCGCTCTCATATGCAATGTCCCAATAAGTTTCTAAGCTTATTCCCAATGCTAGAACATGATCATACCTCATGTGTCACCAAATGATTATAGTAATTGATGGTTCATCTTCCTTTAGAGAGCACCAACTTTCTTCATTATAATATACTCTATTGCAGTTTATGAGGTTCAATTCCACTGTACCTGAAACTAGTCAGTTTAGTTTATATATGCTCCCTCTGTTTTATTTTATATGACATTATCACTGTTTGGGGAGTCGAACCATTTTCATTGACTACAATTTGATTATTAATACTTAATAGTAATAAAAAGTTATTACTTACAGTACTTTTATTTGTTTCTAAATGTATATTTTGTTTTTGAAAAATAAAATATTGTTCTCCAAATTAAGAATGAAACTTAAATATTTGATCCTTGAACTCTGAATCTATCATTCTTTTCAAAACGACTCCTTAGGGGTAGGTAAATGCATTAAGTTGAAGGTTGAAGTTTCTTTTGTGAAGCTAATTTCATGGCAAAAAAGATCAGACTTTAGTATACATTTTTTATTCATGGTTAGACGATTTTTTCTATTTGAAGTGGTAATGGTTAGACAAATTGCAATTTGAAAGAAGTATAAAGAGATTATCTGTAGTAAATCCATGAAAAGAATTTAACTATATTGAAATTAGAATGTGCATAACAATTTAGGCAAAGGGAATAGCAAATTCAAAAATGAAAAAATGGCACTCACTGGCATTTAAAGGATTCTCAGCGACATCATCTCAGCCCATTTAACATCCATATAGAAAACAGAACTTTTATTTCATGTCAACTGTTCATTATTCAAAATTATGATAGCAGCAGGTAGGTTTAGGGTGGGATTGACATATCAGGACCCACCCTGTCATTCCAGAATTTCCCCTAATATTGTTGGATACTTGAACATGCCCACATTAATATGATCTTTAGATCAAATCAGGACCCACCCTGTCATTCCAGAATTTCCCCTAATATTGTTGGATACTTGAACATGCCCACATTAATATGATCTTTAGATCAAATCAAATCAGAGTATACTGTGACAAAAATAAAATAATAAATTTGATACAATATTATACAAAAGTGGGATGTAAGATATCCATGTAAACAGTCAACAAAGATAGCTATTCTAGAATAATGCAGAAGTCCAGAATCGGGGTTTTGACTAAATGATTCACTAGTTTAATCATAACGAAGCTATTGATATCACCATACTTAGGTAAGCATGTAAATCTGAAAGTTTGAATCAAATCCAGGTATATAGTTTATCTATAGAGCAGGAGGGAGCAGGTACTACATCTAATTTAAACACGCTACCATAACAACAACATACCCAGTGTAATCCCACAGACACAAGTAGGGTCTATGGAGGGTAGGATGTACGCAGACCGGGCCTTTGTGGTGTAGAGAGAGGTTGTTTCCGATAGACCCTCAGCTCAATGATGCAGTATCAAAAACAGGTTAAACGAAAAAAATATCTACAACAAAGTGGCAAGATAGATACAACCAATAAAGCAACAGGTAACAAATAAAAAACGAAGTAAAAGACACTACGCAAGTACTAAATAGTAATACTACTACTACTGAAAGAGGAGAAGAGGAGACTAGCCCCCTGTTTCTCCCACATGAAGGTGCTACAATATATGAAGTTGCTAAAACACTCGGCTACCCACTGACCTTCCACCCTACTCTTCGACCTCCAAACCTTCCTATCTAGGATCATGTCCTCAGTAATCTGGAGATGTAGATGTGCCATGTCTTAAACACACTACCATATATCTCAGAAAATGATTTCCTCGCAGATGGCTGGTGAGATGAGCCAACCAGATTAGAAGTGCATACACACTCCTCAAATTATACCAAAGCAAAGTTTTAGTACATTTATGACTAGTGAGAAATGCAGAGGTTATTAGACAAGAAAATGTCTAGGAAAAGCAATAAATATTGAGAGAAGAAACTGTAATAAATATTGGTAATGTTTATGGGCAGTGACTCTTACATAACTCCATTTGGGCTCAACCAGCGATCCCGAGCACAGATAACTGAGTCAAACATTGATTCACGTAGAAGGAAGTATCCCATCCACTCTGAAATGATTACATCAACTGCACAGCACGATTTATTCAATTAGAAGTCAAGACGGCGGTATTGTAGAGACGACGTCAATGGCTGCTACTATAAAGCACTGGCTTTGGTTCCAAAGGAATAATAAGAAATTTAAATACTAACCCTTCTCAGGCAGAGTAATATCTTCCATTGACCCCTCAATCACTTCAACAACATGCTCAAGTCCATTTGTTTTAACAAGTTCACGAGCATGTTCTGCCATCTTGGTGGCTTCGACTGCATAGACTTTCCTTGCACCTGCTTGTGCTGACCATATTGCCAATATGCCACTCCCTGTCCCTACATCCAAAACAGCCTAAACCAGTTTCCAGCTAAATTAATCCCAATCTACAACTGAAGATCTTAGTGAAAATATTGGTAGCACAAATCCAGTTCAGACCGACCATTCAATCAAGAGTCAACAAAAGAAATGGTGTCCGAAAGCTTATAATGTGCAAGAGTTTGTCTAATCGCAATAGCAAATAGAGAAGTAAAGCTTTTTCCTCTGAGTACTCAATCCAATTAGTACCTCGTCCATGAATTGACATGGGCAAGAAAAAGCAATCAGCTACTTTCTGAAGTTTATATGCATACTAAAATCATCTCAAAATGCTTTTCCGACAAGTATTAGTAAGTACGTGGAAGGAAGAAATTCTTCTGTTACTTGATACAAAAGGGTTTGGTCAAGTATCCATAGAACAGAACATAGTTAAATGTTTTCGCAATTACAACTATTTTTATTAGGAGAATATCTCATTTTATCTTTATATTTTGTGTGGAAAGCAAGCATCCTTAATTAACCAGCAGAATTAAAGGAGATACATGATCAAAGAAGTTAGAATGAAGAAGAACTGTATGCAATATCTTCCCTAGTTGTGGAATTTTAGGAGATAGCAAGGTATGAGGAGGTAGCCTGGAGAAAAAAATCAAAGGCTCTTTGGTTGAGACGGCGCGGGGGGGGGGGGGGGGGGGGGCAGAAACACCAAGTTCTTTTCATAGAACTGCAAACTCTCACAGTAGGTATAACGTTGATAAACTGATAGTTGGAGAGAATAGCATGGACAACCCTACTGTGATGAAACGGGAAATTGTCACCTTTTACAAAAAGTTATATACTGAAACAGAGGATCGGAGACCTCAAGGTAATATAGGAAGTTGTCCAAGGATTACACCAGAGGATAACATGATGCAACAAGGTCCCTTTGAAGCTCAGGAAATTAGGGATAGTGTGAAAACATGTGCTGGGGACAAAATTCCTGGACCTGATTGATACTTTATGGTCTTCTTCATACAACGTTGCGAGGTGGTTAATAATGATGGGTAGCTGCTGTATAGAACTTCTACGATCAAGGGGTTTTTGAAAAAAGTTCCAATGCTGCTTTTGAGGCTTTGATTCCAAAATAAATGGGAGCAAAGGAGCTGAAAGATTTTAGGCCTATATATGCGGTATATACAAGATTTTTGGTCAATTCCCTCTATAATTATGGATGACTATGTAGTCTTTTTGTAGTCTATATATCAATAAATAAATATGTTTCCTTTCTCGAAAAGAAAATATTTTGTTAATTCCATATCAACTGGACAAGTTATACCGTTTTATCTTCTTAAGGTGTGTAATTTGTGTTTCGTATCACAAAAAATACTTTCCTGGAAAAAAAAAAGTTCATGACAAAATCACTTTCTGGTGTTTAGTTACTCGAAAACATTTTCAAATCAAAACATCTTTCAACCAAAAAGGGAAATATGACTTCCCTCACTTAGCATCAAAAACTCTTGCTCCAAATTACTTACTCCAACTAACCCTTTTGACATTATTATCATTCTTTAATACTAAAAAGTTTCAGCAAAACACTATCAAGTTTGTTGACATTATTATCAATCTTTAGTAAATGTTCTTTTGAAAATAAATAATATTCAACTAACTAACAACCAAACACTGGAAAATAAGTGAGCGGAAAACATTTTTCTTCATATCAAACATAAACGGTAGTAGTTATAACATAATAAAGTTGCAAGGACCTAGAAGTCAATTGAAGACGTTCTTCAACTGTAATAGCCTGAGACCTTATATATTCATCAGCCCTTGTAATTGGTTTAGACACACATATCATAGTTCCTTTGCACCTTTGGGTTCCCCAAAACTCGCAGAAACCATCAAGTTGTAAACTTGAAGCATGCTAAAACAAACAACACATTTATATTTTCAAGTTTTATGCTCTTCTTTATGTACCAAACTTGGAAGAAACGTTTTCTGTTAAGTGATGGAACAAACTTGCAAGCTTAAGTTTTTTAAACCAAAGTAGATGCTGAATAAACAAAACCATTCCACTACCTATCTTCGGGTGGTGCTTCTTTTAAGTTTTGCAGAAAATGAGTTTGGAAGTTATTTTTGGAAACTGAATGAACTCATTTGTAAGTCTGAAAATTCCAAAAAGAAGTTTGCAGATTTTGCGAAAAATCAGCATCAAACAAAGAATTTTCGGATAAACTCAAAAACTGAAATATAAGTAACATAGCAAGGTGTGACAATATTGGGTGGAAAATGAAACATGCACATGGACAGAACAAGTTGAAATAAAGATACAGGTCCAATAGTATAAGAAAAAAAAGTAGTATTACCTTTCCGACAAAGTGATGTTTGTTTTGGAAAATAGCATTATAGTAAGCGTCCATACGAACACGATCAGAGAGCATCTCTTTTTGGTGGTAGAGAAAGGAGTAGGTGCAGAAATAGTTGGCATAATCCACGCTCTTGTCGACCTTGTTGGGGCCGATGCCATTAGAAGAGCTACCCATGTCAGCGGCTTGGACTTTGCTACCACACACAATTTTAGGGCAGCAAACAATATGTATCTGTCTCGCCCTCAACTTAAATGTAGTGCGCTTCTACGAGTTATTATTATTTTTTTTTTACCATTCGGGTGAAATTATTATTGACGGATGACCCACGTAGCTTTTTAAAAATAATTTCATCTTTTTCTAACTAATTTTCAGCATATGTACAGAAATTATATCATTGATTGTTATACATAATATGTATCATATATACAAAAATTATATTATTATTATATAAAATATGTATCACTATATATATATATATATATATATATATATATATTTGTATCATTATTCATATAATTTATGTATAATAAATATATAATCAATGTGCAATCGATGTATAATGTACACATATTATACGCTAATTTATACAATATAAATGACCAGCATATCTGAAAGAGACGTCGAAAAATAGAGCAATGAGCAAGACAAAGCGGAGTAGCAGTAGCATTAGATGGAGTTAGCCAGAGATGGGTTTTTTCCGGCCAGATCTTGACATCTCCATCAATCGTTAATGGAATCGACAACAACAACACACACAGTGAAGTCCCACAACGTGGGGTCAGGGGAGGGTAGAGTGTATGCATACCTTACTTCTACCTTGATACGTAGAGCGTCTGTTTCCGAAAGATCATCGGCTCAAGACAAAGCATAAGCATAAGCACAAGCAAAGCAAGAAAATAAGCAATGCTAGCGTATTCTGAAAAAGAAGCAGTAACTAATGCAGGTACATAAGATAAATAAAGTACATTAAATAACACATAGCAGTAAAAATCAAACGCTACTCTAAAGTACAATTGCGTCTGCTAGTATGATAGTCTGTGTTGGCCTACAATAATAACACTACAACCACCAGTTTGTAAGCATAAGTAGGGCTATGCTCGACTACCTACTACCCTAATTCGTGTCCTCCACGACCCCCTATCTAAGGTCATGTCATCGGTAAGTTGTACTTGTGTCATATCCCGTCTAATCACCTCTCCCCAATACTTATTTGGCCTACTCTACCCTTCTGAACCCGTCCATAGCCAACCTCTCACACATTCTCACTGGGCATTTGTGTCTCTCCTCTGCACGTGCCTGAACCATCTCAACCTCGTTAATGGAATCGACAAAAGTGAAATATCCAATAATGTCCAATCTATAATTACATATAATACCATGCAAATATTACAACTAACAACAATCAATACTATCTCCATATTTACAAACCCAAATATTGTGCAAGCAATTATAAACATCAGACTCTACATAGACGCTTAATTTGTCAATTGTCGAAATAGTAAGAATTTACAGTATAACAAATTTGACGTATTCTGGTCTTTATAAAGACGACGAATCCCATATTCAGTAAAGTCTTAATTGTTGGATATTGTAAAGCAGTACGGGAAGTAAATAAATATTACAAGTGTTCGAAAGGATAAACAAATAGCAATTATTCAGAACTGTCGTAAGGTTGTTGAGTCTTGAATCTTGATAACCTGAAATCAAGAAATACTAAATCTGGATTGTTACAATTGTGGTTGAGTCGGGATATAGCTCTGTCTTTAAGACAAGATTGTCCCGTATATATGCTTTTACGTTAACGGGCAATAGTCTCCCAAGATAAAACAACAACTAATCAACACTACAAAACAAATAGGTTGATTCTGACGAAGAAAACAAACACTAAACGACTTGCTGAAGAATGGAAAAGGAAGGAAGAGTTTATGTTTTTGACACTGTTTCTGCTTACGTTTTTTGACAGAACGTGTGTTGTTTCTCTCTTCTGTTTGTCTCTGTGTTTATATGTTGTTGTCTCATTTTCGTTCACACCCAATTGAGCCAAAATGCATCAATATATAGCATAAGGGGAGACTTCTCAACTGGCAAGAAAAAATGGTTGTTTATGGCCATTGAAGGAGGGAGTTAATCACATCCAAGTAATGGCTGTTTATGGCCATTGAAGGAGCAAAAAAACCAAAAAAACCAACCCACACGCTTTCTGCCTTCCATCGTTCCCAATTTCAGCTTTCCAGAAACTTCAGGGACCAAATTGTAAATATTATACAATTTAGGGGTCTATCAGAAGAAGCCCAAGGCCCAAGGCCCGTGACCTGAGCCCGGACCGGACGGGCGCGACGACGGCGCGTGTGTGGGCTTAGCCTCGAACCCAAGCACACCTAGCTCCTCCCTCCTTCAAACACATGGGCTACCCCTTGGGGTCCCAAACCCTTAGCCAATTTTGAGACTTATAAAGAGAGCAATTCTTCCTTTTTCCCACCGATGTGGTAGATTTGTACCACACCATATTTCTATGCCTCAAACAACCTACTTCGTGGACCAATATCTCTTTTATTTCTCAACGAAATTTGACGATTCTTGGCCCTACGGTCATCTACTCACTTAGTAGATTATGCACGTGTGAAAAGATAAAGCCTCTAACATGCGAAACCCTAGTGTTTAAGTCATTAAATACGGGTGGACGCACCTCCCTACCGAAGACAAATTTCCAACAGTAATTAATAGCCAACTAGTGTATAATATTATTGATTAATTTGTCAAGTCCCGAGAGGCTAGTCCTTCTCTACTTATATGTTTCTTATTTCAAAAAGGAAGAAGATAAGGGGAAATGGTTGAACCCTTAAGAAATTGGCTAAAGATCATCTTTATTTTGGGCATAAGAGTTATTTCGGTTATTTATTTAAATCTGAGTCTTTTAGATCTTTTTTTGCTAGTGATCATACCATGTCATTTCCCCCTTTTTAGGGTATTTTATTTTTCTTTGGTACACTTAAAATTGCTAAACAGATTTAAAATCTTGCATAAGGTATATCCTGTTTGGTCAAACTTTTGGAAAGTTAAAAATATTTATTTTAAAGAATTAAGATATTTGACAAATATTTTTGATGTAGATCTAATTAGCTACTTTAAAGAGCTTTCACCCGTGCTTAAATTTGCTTAAGTATATTTAGAAGGAACGTAAAGTAAGATTTCAAGACCAATAACATGCTTAACTGAAAATTCAGGATTCAAAAGGCTACACGAGACAATCCAAAAATGAGTGGCCCACACAAATGCCCACATATTAAGCTCAAGTCTCCTCTTAAGTGTAGTATTTTTTCTAAGTGCCTTTTATAATAAAGTAATTAAACTTAGTTCTAGGTGTAAATAGCAAACGTTAGGGTTGTTTCAAGGGAGATTAGGGTTAAACCCCTTGTCTCTTTATTGATTATCTCTTGAATGTCTCGTTGTGAGAACATTCATATATGAGTTCAATATCACTTTTTTCCTTGGATTATTTTATGTACTTGTTTGCTAAATTAAGGTTTCTCAATTTGTTAATTATGGATATTTAAATTACTTCAATTGTGTGATTTATCCCTTCTTTTCCTAATCTATTTTTCAATTATCTTGTAATATTTAATTTGTTGTCTTCCGCGTATTTTATTCACATCAATTTGGTATCAGAGTTTAGCCTATAAAAATTATCTAAGATTTACAACAACAACATACTCATATACTCAGTATAATTTTACAAGTGTGGTGTGGGAGAATATAAAGTGTACGCAGACCTTACCCTTACCTTGTGCAGATAAAAATGTTATTTTCGATAGACTTTCGGCTCAAGTAAAGCAAAAACACAATAATTATAAAAACATATGCATGAACAAAAGCAAAATAGTAAGAAAACTATAGCAGAATAGATAACAAGTAGTAATAGAAAACTAAGAATAAGAAATACGAGAATACTAAAATAATAAAAATGAATGTTGTGTTTAATTATGCGGGTTATGCCTAGTGCAGAAGCACATAGCTAAAGTTCACAAATTTCTGAAGAATATTCACAAGTTCATGGCTAGAGTCCAAGCCAACTTGCACTAAAAAGGTCAAGCCAGCCTGCACCAACAAGCTTAAGCCAGCCTGCACCTTCAGCACCAGTTTGGGATGATATAAGAGTTAGGAGGGTGAATGAAAGTAGACGCTCAAGCCAGCCACCACCGCCACCTATAAATACAAGTATTTCTGTTACAAGAGAAATAACCAGTGAACTACCTCTTAGAAGAACACAAGAAGAGATGAAGGGTTGCAACACGGAGAAAAATCTTCAAGTGGGTGGGTGATAAAAGAATGGGGGCCAAAATAAGGTAACTAATATTAAATTTAACATCTATACAAGTATAAGTGAAACCCAAATACCAAATATATGTTAATTCTAACTTTGTTCTCATAAAGACAATTAAATATAAGAAAACTAAATGTGATTTATTTGTTTGGAAAAAAACAATCAAGAACGTCAAGCTAACAGATTCTAGGATCTGGTTTGACTTATAAGGATGAAGCTCCAACATGAACAGAACTTTTTTATAAGGCTAGGGGCTTAAGATGAAAAAACTAAGATGTCGTCACCACCTCCCAATTGCAGTAGATGACAAATAAAAAGAACTGAAGAAGTAGAGGATCAACTTAGGATATGGTCTAGTAGTTATGGAGTAGCTGTTCCAATTTTTGTGATACATTTTTCTTTTAATCCGTCTGAAAAGAATGATACATTTATATATTTAGAAATAATTTAACTTTAAATTTCCTCTTTTACCCTTAATGAAATGATTTAAATCATACAAATATTTTTGGCTTGTTTTAGATCACAAAATTCAAAAGTCTTTCTTTCTTTCTTAAATTCCGTGCTTAGTCAAACTATATCATATAAATTGAGATAAAGAAAATAATATTTTTGGATAATTATTTTGGCAATCTGCTACTTGTTTGTAGCAGTAAACGCTTCACTTTGTATCTTTGCTTTTGGCATTCATAATGTAGCATAATGCTAACTTTGAGCTTCAACATGTTAATATATAGCTGCTGTTGGTGTTAAATTGTGCCTAAATTGTGATTAATTTATCTACACTTTTGGATGTTGTATTATGCAATAAAATGTAGCATAATGTTGAACTCTTGGCAACACCTATTTATGCAAATTGTGCGACCACAAAGTTGAGAATTGTATACAGTTGAAACAACATTTCATTTCATCCAAAATGCAGGTTTACATGAGTGACGGTTAGCCATACCAAAATAAAAAATTGTCACAACATCGCAATAGCAAAATTACATCATAACAGTCCACAACCCCAACAACTTTATCTAGAAACAACAACTACTAAACTATACATATAGACAAACACTTAAGGAACACAAAACTATTGCATCTAACAATTTGGCTTAAATTTTCATATGGCTAACATCATCAAATCAGCAACAATGACAGCAATAATAAATATTTTTCTTGCTCCATTTCTTTCTCCTCAAAAGCCTTCACTTTCTTCAACAAATTCCACATCACCCTATTTGCTTGAGCAGGGTGCTAATCATCTATCCAAAGAAATAATCAGTCACCCATTCTCTACAAAATCAATTTCAAGCCAACAATTAATCGATGCATAAAGAATTAATAATAGCATGAATGAAGAAAGAAGTTTACTTTTGGAATTTTACAAGTTAAAAATCTAGAATATGGGTTTAATTGGGTTCAAAAAGTCTTCAATAATGCTTTCTTACCACATTTACAATATCGGGCATACTCATAAAAAAAACTCCATAAAAGAGCCGGACAAGCTCGACAGTGATAGCAACTGAAGAAGGAACGGGAGAAGGGAGAAAATAAAAGTAAAAATAATAGCTTGAATTGAAGAGTAAAAACGAGAAGAAGGAGATAGTAGAAGAAAAAAATCAATTTTGAAAAGGGCTAAAATAGGACTAAATTTGGTTTTTGATTTGAATGAAAGAAAAAAGATATATAAATAGGGGTTAATACATTCGTTGGAAGCCACATCAGCTTAAAAAAAGCTTTTACACGCACAATTATAGAAAATTCACTCGACTCACCAATGATGCAAAAATGTTTAAATGGAACAAGACCACTTCATATATCTAAATAGAATAAGATATAATTAAGGACCCGTTTGGCCATAATTTGTTTTTACTTTTTTTTTTTCCAGAATCGGTTTTCTATTTTTTTTTTTTTTGAAAATTAATGTTTGGCAATGAAAATTCCAAATACAATTTAAAATTGTATTTGGAATTTGACAAACACCCAAAACCTTATTTTCACTTTCAATTTTTGATCTTTGCTTTTGTTTTTCCTTTTCCAAAATTTATCCTAACATTTTTTTTTTATAAATTTGACCCCATTAATATTAGCCAACAACCCGAGTAAATACCAAACTTTATCGTTCCTTGAATATTTCACCGAATTGAATATTTTCCAATTTATTTCTTATTGATATTTTTCTTTTCTGGATCTAGAAACAGTAATATATTGCATCAAGTTTAATTTCCACTCCATCCTTTTATATTTTTAAATTCATTTTCAAACTTTTTGAATCTATTATTGTAAAATCATAAGCATTAGCGTTAACGAATTTAATTTTATATATGGCATAAAATAATAAAGATTAGAACTAGTGAGTGTGGTTTGGATAGAAGAAAATAATAGGGATGATAAATTTGAGTAAATTAATTAAGTGATTTTGTTAGTTTTTAAAAATTAGAGATAAAAATTATATTTTTAAAGAGATGAGTTTCTCAAACCGAACTTGTCCCCACATCTGACATGACACTATTTAGAGAGTAGAGACTACTCCCTGCTTCCTTGTTTGTCATCCCCTTCCCTTTTAAAATCTAACTCAACTCTCATTTTTGTTCCCAAAACAAACTTAATTTTCTTCAAGATAGCTTTTGTACACAAGTCTTCGATTGCCTCGTGTCGAAAATAATTCTAGATTTTTAGTGGTCTAACTTTAATCCCAAGACTTGTGCAAAGAGTTTGTATTTTCATTGTTTTGGCTCCAGAATTTGCCCAAGTGATAGGCTAATATAGTAGCAGTAAAGGTTTTATTAGAATGGATAAAAAGAGATTGGCAGTGCCATTAGTTTGCCATGGTCAGTCACGTCCAGTGGTTGATTTGTTCCCCAGATGGGTTCTTCCTCATTAGCGCCAGCAAAGGTATCACTTTTTTTCCTCTTTCTTTCCCACATTATGGTATTGAGTGCGCGAACAAGAGTTATCTACAATTCCCTAATGAATATCAGACTCTCTTCGACTATAGTTCTACGTGTCCTAGCCCTGATTGAAGCTTATGAAAAAGTACTACACTCTGGTTAAAAATAATCCAAGATGAAACTATATGTAAAGAAAGGAACAATAGTTAATTGTATTGACGTTTGATGATTGAATGATGTCCTGTAGTATCCTGCTCGGTTCAGCTGGACCACTCCTCTGTTCGGTTCAATTACCCCTAAATCTGCTAAACTAAACTTTACTTAGGGAGGTGTGTTCGGTGCGTAGGAAAATGTTTTCCTGGAAAATGAGTTATTGGAAAACAAATGATTTTTTTATTTATTTTCTCATCTTCGTTTGGTTAGTGAAAAATAAGTGAATTTCTTACTTATATTGTCATGTTCGGTTGGTTGAATGTCACTTGTGACTTGTTTTTCGTACTTTCACTAGGGAAGTCATTTCCCTCATTTTTGAAGAACTTGTTTTCCTAAAGAAAATATTTTTTATATTTTTTTGACCAAACGAACATGAGAAAATTAGAACATACCATACCGAACACACCCTTAGTGTAGAAACCTTGATGTCGAATTGTGTTGCAGTACACTCTGCATTGGCTTCCCATTTTAGTCTACATGTCAAAGGGTACCAGGGGGATCAAATATCAACTTTTCTTGTGCCTAAGTTACTCCCAGATTTGTTTTTCCATCAGCTAGCTTGGTGTTATATTTTACTTGGGAGGAAAACAACAACAATAACATACCCAGTGAAATCCCACAGTGTGGGGTCTGGGGAGGGTAGAGTGTACACAGACTTTATCTTTACCTTGGAATGTAGAGAGGTTATTTCCGAAAGAAGAAAAGTCTGATAAGCACAACTAGTTTAAAGCAATATGAAAATAGAGATAACGAAAGCGAATTTTACTTAGGTTCCAAGTACAAGATTATGAGAAGCAATGGAGCTAAAAAAACCAGAAGCTCCAGCTCCTCCCTCCTTCAAAAAGGCGAGCGCCTCGCCTCTCGCCTCTCAAAAAGGCGAGGCAGGCCCTTTTCGCCTTTTGTCGCTGCACGCCTGCCAAAACACTGCTCCTTACCTATGTTCCTCCCCATATCTGTATCACCATCTCTGTTATATCCCCCTCTAACTTGGTTTCCTGAAAACATATGATGTCTGCATTCCAGTCTAATACAAAGCTCTTCACCAATCTTCTTTTGTCCTGTCGTTCAAACCCCTCACATTCCATGAAACAAGTTTGAATTGCATCAGGAAATAAATAGGATGTTCCTTCCCTTGCTTCTATTCCCACTTTCTTTAAATTTAACATCGAAGGCCACAAGATTTTTTAATTCATGTGCACCTTTGAGTCTTGTCTTCCGGAAACAATCGCTTTACCTACTAAGGTAGAGGTAAGGTTTGTGTACACTCTACCCTCCAGACCTCACGTTGTGGGATTTTACTAGGTATGTTGTTGTTGTTGTGCACCTTTGAATTAGAGCCATTAAAAAATTAAGGGGTGAAGCTGGAAAGAATGGGGATGAAGGGTCGATTTTATCATCTGTTCAAAACGCAATTACTACAATTGAAGAATGGGAGATTGAGGAGGCAGAACCACTTCGTGTTCAACAGCAACAAATGATTTTGTGTAAACAGAAGGAGACATTAGCTTGGGTACAACAAAATATGATTAAATTTGGGGAAATGTTGGGGGCTGATTTTCAGGGCCATGAAGAAGAGGCACTGGAATTACTGTTACAAGTTGACAGTGCCCGACAAGCTAGAAGAATGGAGAGTCCCGGAAACAGCCGCTCTATCTACCAAAGTAGATGTAAGGTCTGTGTACACTCTACCCTCTCCAGATCCCACGTTGTGTGATTTCACTGGGTATGTTGTTGTTGTTGTTGTTTGTTGTGCACCTTTGAATCTTGTCTTCTTGCACACTGTGTCTCCCGGAACAACCGTTCTACCTACCAAGGTAGAAGTAAGATCTGTGTACACTCTACCCTCCTCATACCCCACGTGGTATTTCACTGGGTATGTTGTTGTTGTTGTGCACCTTTGAATCTTGTCTTCTTGCACACTGTTTTAGTCTCCATTCTTCTAGCTTGTCTGGCACTGTTAACTTGTAACAGTAATTCCCGTGCCTCTTCTTCATGGCCTTGAAAATCAGCCCCCAACATTTCCCCCAATTTAATCATATTTTGTTGTACCCAAGCTAATGTCTCCTTCTGTTTACTCAAAATCGTTTATTGCTGCTGAACACGAAGTGGTTCTGCCTCCTCAATCTCCCATTCTTCAATTGTAGTAAATGCGTTTTGAACAGATGATGAAATCGACCCTTCGTCCCATTCTTTCCAGCTTCACCCCTTAATTTTTTAATGGCTCTACTGTCATGGCCATCTGGTGCGAAACAACTCCCTCCTTTTCCCCCATAGAACTCATCACTGCTTCCGTAATTGTATCTGTTTCTTGCCTGATTTGCATATCTTCCTGCAGTAGAATCTGAAGAAGATGAGGTTCCATTGCTTCTATCGAACAATCTCTGGGCTGTGATACATAGCCGTTGCAGCTTAAGTTATTAAAAATGACCTGGCCTGCTTAATCAGGCCCAAACTTCGTAAAATCTGAACTCCCGATAAAGGGCTGTAGAGGCTGGCCCAATTCATTTAATTCACTTAAGACACCCATGTGCATATCACGTGCTGCTAATATTCCCCCTTTGTACAGCTGTCGATCGTATCTCTCCCACATTGTCTTGAGGATTTGAATCCCTAAATTGATGGGATTGCCGTACTATGTTACTAACTGCTGCTCTTCTTTACCCGCTGGTTAAAAGGTTGGACTGGGTTCTTCACAGTTCCTTCTTCTCCGGCGATACCTCTTTCTTTTTCCGGCGAAAGTTCGAATCTTACTTTACTTTCCGCCCAAATCGGAAAAATAGTAAGTGATACCACTGCGAGAAATTGAGACTTCTCTTGGCAAACTTCTTCCGTCATTCGATATCAAGATTCTGGCCCACTTCATGTGAATTTTAGGCTCCGTTTCTTCTTCTGTAGCCACCCATCCCCCACAAAGTTGACCAATTTCTTGGAAAACTTTGTGCGACCATAAACACAATGGGATTCCAACTGCGTTGATCCAAGTTTCTTGACGGTGATGGTGTTTGAAACACAGCCGACCATTGGATTCCACCATTCGAGATTAAATCTGAGATTCTTCCAGTTCCATTGACCTTGAAGAATTTGTTCAGCCATATATCTGTTGGGGAATTCAAAGAGGAACATGTCTCCATACATCTCGTAGATGTTTACCCAAAGGCCTTCTTCCATACTATTGTTTTCCATTTCCTTATCTCATTTAAGCTGGGTTTTTCTTTAGTTTCCACACCTAAATACCCAACCAAGCATCTTTTGAGTAACCCCTCATCTTGACTACCAGATAAATCAGATATTTCAATGTTTCCCTTCGTGTTTTTCACCTCTGCTTTGCGAAGACTCTTTGATTGCCATTTGCTATCTCGTACAGCCTTTGAATATGGGTAGTTGGCTTCAGTTACTCTTGGAGGGCCTACCAGTTCTGACCTTTAGGAGCATTTAATGAATCTCTCGATTTTAAATGTTATGTCACACCAACCAGCATTCAATGTTAGTTCTGGGATGATAAGCACTGATCTTCCTCCATTATATAAAGACAAGATGCTTATATATCTTGTGTGTTCATTGTGTTTCCTGGTGCAAAAATGCTCTGCATCTCTTTATGTGGTCTTCCATCTCTTGATTGTCTTCTTCTTCTCACTTGATGCTTATTTTAGTGTAAATCATATCCATTCCATGATCTTGCTGCTCACGGAAGATCTTCTCATCATCTTGCGACTCCTCTCTATCCATTCAAACCACACAGCTATTGGAGGTCCATCTCGTACGGTTACTTAAAGCCAGCGTTGAAATATATCCTGTTCTCCCCCATTCTTGAACAGCAGATCCAAAGGTTACAGACGAATGAAAGAAAAAAAGGAACACTATCACTGAAGGTAATGGCTTAGGTTGGAAAGAGAGCTAAAGAGAATTCCGGCTGAAGGCCACCGGAAAGGGATGATTCTCCCTCCTAGGAAGTAGGGAGAGAGAAGGTTCTTGGGAGGTGAGCCTGGGAGCATTTCCTAAGTGTTCTGTTCAGAATCCGGAGCCTACTATTGGACTAGAGTGGTGGTAAAAATTATTCATAATACCTCTTAATGATATTAAGATTTATTTCAAGATCTTAATGATTAAAACCTATTCAAACCAAATAAGTGCTTAAATCTTAATATAAATAAATGTACTTAATGGCCTAAGATCTGAACCATTCATATTCAGACTTCCATTAAGTGCAAACAAATGAGGCCTAAGAAGGTTTGGAAAATTAAAGCTGCTCATGATCAAAAGATCACACAAATGTAACGTAAATATAAAAGTGAGTGATGTTTATAGCTTTCTGGCTATGTTGCTCGGACTCTTCAAAAATGTCGCCGGGTGCGGCAACATTTTTGGAGAGTCCGAACAAACATAGTTTCCTGGTGATATAGAGTACTTGACAAATGTTATGAGAACCAAATAGAAGTCCTCAATTTAGCTCTGGAAAATATTAGTTGCATTGAGATATGTGCTTTATGTACTGAGATAACTACAATGTACAAGAGCTTTCATGTTGTGTTTGCTGGAATTGCATGAGCTAGAGCAAGGTTGATTCTTCTTGAAGTTAGAAAACTTTTTGACATCATTCGACTGTGAAGAGCAATATATTTAAACAAGAAAGAAATTTAGAATAGATCCAATTTGATAACAATAATTAGAACATTCATCAATAAACAAACACTCTGATTATGCAACAAAAGAATTGAATCTATAGGAATATCTTCAAGGGGAAGAAATATCACTTGAAAACACCCCTTTGTAAAGTCTCATGAACATTGAGATACTACAATACCTCTCCAAGGAGACGACGTCAATATTTAAAGTAGCTCCCTATAATGGAAAGGAAAATGACTATTTATACTAGGGTTTAGTGAAGGTGATTAATTACATAAATAACCGTTAAGCAAGGCCCAAAATATGGAAAGGGATGCAATTGCAGAATTAGCTAAATTGCAGATATGGACTTCTAGTTACCATATCGTGGTTTAGGACCCCATAATCATGGATTTCACTGATGCATCCTATTTCGCGATCGATGTCTGGGACCTCATGATCGCAGTCCTTCCTGGGCCCAGATTCTACAGCTTCCATTGATCCTTTGGGCTTCCAATTGTTTTGGGCTTCGCTCCCATCCTCAAATATCTACTTGAGCATGTTGTGAATCTTGAAGTCTTTACTTTATACTTCCTCTGAGACTTCGAGTCGTCTAAGAGGCTTTCATGTCCTTGATGGCTACCTAGGGAGCCATCATTTTGGTCATTCTTATTCAAGGCAAATTTTTTTACTTGTGGATCCAGATCCGATCCGTGTACCCGGTGGATCCGGATTTGGATATGATTTTTATGGATCTGGATCCAGGTATGAAAAACGGATCTGGATCTGGATCTAGTAGGATCCGGTCCAGATCCGATCCGTTGCCATCCTATGTCTGAGAGTGTGTTGGACAATGCCAAACTCCATTGTTGAGTTTCTTAACTTCTGGAATTGAGATGGGCTCAAGAAGAAGTCCAACAAGATATGGGACATAATTCCCCATTCTGTTTTGGTGGACTGTTTGGACGGAATGAAATTTCAAAATTTTTGAAGGCAAACATAGAAACATACTTTGCCTTATGTTTACATCTCTTTCTTTGATAGCTTTTTGGTGCAACCTGGTCTTTGTACATGATTTAGATGCCATGTTTGATACGATCGAGAACCTGCACAACTTGTAACTTATGTTTCCTGCACAAGCTTAGTGCTATTTATCATTAATAAATGTCTTTATACATATACAAAAAAGAGCAATATGCTTTAGGAACATAACGCCTTAAGTCTTTTTATCAATCACAGTTGGTGGAAATTACAGTTTCAGAGTGCAGTTAGAAGCAAAAGAATGCCTGCTGTTGGCTTATCCCCCATGATACTGTTACCAAAGTGCAAGATATCATTTCTTTTACCTCTTAGCTTTAGGAACTTGGAGACTGATTCAGTGATCCAGCTATGAACATAAGAAATTTTTGATTGTCTTACTTACTATTAGAATTGCCAAAAGAAGTGTTGGTCCTTCAAGTTAATATGGAACCTCGTGTAATGTTTTAGCCGACCTGAGTTTGAGAATGATTTTGGATACTAGTTTAAGCTTATCTATTTTATTTCCCAAGCTCCGAATGTTCACTAGTGGAGTATTTCGTTTTTGTGCATCAGATTCCAGCCCAATGCTTAGAAATGGTGAAACTGGAGATTGGATTGGAACATTTGAAGGGCATAAGGGTGCAGTATGGAGTTGCTGCTTGGACACAAATGCTTTGCGTGCTGCATCTGGCTCTGCTGACTTTTCTGCGTATGTATATCTGTGTTGCTTTCTCTATCCCACTTTACTTATCATGAACCCATGTATGGCCCTTCCACAACTCAAATATAAAGTAAAATAGCCTACCGAAGAAATGTTTGCAACTATCATGGTGGTTTGTTGAACTAAGCAGCTAATAGTCCTGTGGTTGATGGATCATTTTTGAGTCATGACTTGAATTTTCTGCATCTCCTCTTTTCTTTAGAAGTTGTTCTGATGTCCTTGTATGTTTTAAGCTATGTTGCTTGGTCTCTTCAAAAATGTCAACGGGTGCGTGTCGGATTCTCCAAAAGTAGTGTATTTTTGGAGAATCCGTCACGGGTGTGGCATCCAAAGTGAAGAGTCCGTGCAACTTAGGTTTTTAGGCTATATTTTGGCCAACTTGACTGAAGGGCCATCCTATAGGAACACAATTCACATGCATTTCAGTATTCATAATGTGCCAAATAGTGAAACGAAGTAAGCTGAGCGTGAATATCAAGATGATTTCTTATTAGAAAAATTGATTCAATAGTTGCAAATGTCTCTACTTATGAAAACAAGAAAATTAGACGGTTGAAATGATCTTGTCTTTTGTCAGTATTCGCTTAGTCTTTGGTGTATTAAGCCTAGAACTATACTGTGGCACATGAACTAGATGAGCCGTATGCCTGCAATTCCATTGTAGAGTTGCAGGCTTAATAGATTTTTTGTACTGGTTTACACTCTTTAGCTCCTTTCATAAGGAAAGTTGGAGCGCTGTACAACTCTAGTAGTGCCTCTGTTGCATATACATGGACGTTTGTAATGTAGTTTTGCTACAGGAAAATTTGGGATGCGTTAACTGGGGATGAATTGCATTCATTTGCGCATTAGCACATTGTTCGAGCCTGTGCTTTCTCAGAGGTATTTAGACCACGCTCCATGCTACGTTTGTGCATACAACAACGTTTCTTTTATTATTGCTCAATTTTTCACTTTTATTGCTTTTATTTTTCTGGAACAGGATACTAATTTTCTACTTACTGGTGGAGTTGAAAAAGTATTGCGCATATACGATATGAATCGCCCTGATGCACCTCCGCAAGAAGTGGCTAAGACTCAGGCTCAGTCAGAGCTGTTACATGGCTTCACAGTGATCAAACAATATTAAGTTCTTGTACTGACAGTGGAGGTGTTAGGTATGGTGGTTCAGTTTAACAGAAATATACCAAACATCTAGTTTAATGATTTCCTTGAAAACTTTTATACTTCTATAAGATGTAGCTGTGCGTTTAGGCTGGCATTCTTTATTGGAAACTACACTCAGTACCTAGATTAGGTTGCGTTCTTCATTAAGAAACTTCTCCCAGGGGTACCTAGTGCAATCATCTTTTTCCCCCTTTTGGGTAAGGGAAGGTGTTTCAGAATTTTACACAATGCTGCTATTGTTTGAGAGTAGAAAATTCTTGTGGAACGGTTTTGGTGGGAACCTCCATTAGTACAGCAATCTTTTTTTATGTGATCATGTGTTCCTGTATTGGGAGATCTTAAATAATAAGTTTTTGGCTGCAACTATGCTGCCGGCCTTGATCTATGTGGACACACCACCATTGCAGTTACAAAGAGAAGTAAAAATTAGGTGAAAGGTGAAACTGAGACCTTTTCTACAACAATGGTCATTTAGTAGCCGAGTCTTGGAACATGACCTGCTATTTAAACTAATTGTTGCCCGAGTATTTCATGCTGGTATGCATGGCTCATATATTGATGTCAGTCTGAAGCAGCTTGTGGATATTCTAGCATTGATGTATAAGTGTTGTTGATTGCATACTGTAACCTGTTTGAAGAGTGAAAAATCCTAAGTGCTTCCACAAAAGCATCAGTACAGCCACCTTCACTCTTGTTCTTGCATATTTAGTTATTTTTATATTGAAAGTTCATAACAGAGGCTCTTGGCATCCATTGCGTTACACCAATTAAATTTGTTACATATGCAGACTGTGGGATGTGAGAACTGGGGATATAGTTCGTACACTTGAGACAAAGTCAGCAGTGACTAGTGCTGAAGTGAGTCAAGATGGTCGTTACATTACAACTTGTGATGGATTCAGTGTTAAGTTTTGGGATGCAAATCAGTAAGTCCACTACACGAATTTTCCATGAGAAGGGATTCAATAGGTCTATGCCTTTAGTAATGTTGCTAATTATTATCTCTTTGAAGCTTTGGATTGGTAAAGAGCTACAACATGCCATGTACGGTAGAATCAGCATCGTTGGAACCAAAATATGGATTCAAATTTGTTGTTGGAGGGGAAGACATGTGGATTCGTGTATTTGATTTCCACACCGGTGAAGAGCTTGGTATGTGTTCAAACTGTCTGCAAAAAAATAGTTTTGTTAATATGATGTTAAGGATTTATTGTACTTTGGTTAGTCAAGTTTCAGTTAAACTTGTGTTTGTACATGTTTCATTTCTTTTTTGACTACTATAAAACAACTCTCAGAGATCATGGGTCAAACTAAATACGTAACAAGATTTAGTGAACGGAATTAAGGTGTTTGAATTGCGTTGACTAAGTTAGCACCAAGTGTTTCTGTCCAATATCCACATATGAAGTGAAAGCTTTCGCCGCTTTTTATGATAAGTGAAACCTTTTCTCACAATGACTGAACTACTTTCTAGAAAGTCCAAGTCATGCATGGCCCAACTGTTGGCTAAGCTTCATATGATCTAATGATGAGAAGTGAAGTTATACCATTTTATCTGTTATACTAATGAATAGATATCGTTGAAAACAGTTTAATGAATCTTAAGTGTGTTTTACTGGAAGAATATATAGAACGGCAAAGGGCCAAAAGTACCCTCCATCTAAATTAAATGGGTGGGTTTAATTCTAAATTAAATTAAATAATATGTAGCCGATCATAATAAGCCACATGTCTTTTTTAAATTGAAAAAAATCGTAAGATTTAGGGTGTTAATTTGCGGGGTATTTTTGAGCCAAAAAATAGGTTACGGATATTTTTAGACAAATAGGTGGATGGAGGGTATTTGTGAGCCATTTTCCATACGTTAGGGGTATTTTTGGCCCTTTCCCGTTTATAGAATATGTATGTTTGGACCCAAAAAATTAAGCATACTTAAAAGTGCAAGAGGATATGGTTGAAGTTGGTCCAGTGATTAGAAGTCAGCTACTGCTACAACTTCAAACGAGAAGCACTTGCTTCCACAAATAGATCAAGTTCTTTGGATGATTTATGCATAGTTGCTGGAATTGACAAGAAATTGCTTGATATTGAGCATTCCTCGACTCAATTGACATTTTATAGTTAATAGTGTGAAAATTAACTCATTTCTATTGTCAGTAAAATTTCCCGTGTCCTGGCTAGCAAGAGGCAAAGTCATGCAGTTTCATCGCGCAGAACATAGTTAATAGTTAGTAAGAAATAGAGACTACTAGTTTACTACGACTGCTGCTTCTGCCTTAAGTTCAGGTGCTCACTGACCCTTCCTTGAGTGCAGCATGCAACAAGGGTCATCATGGTCCTGTACACTGCGTACGATTTGCCCCTACTGGAGAATCATATGCTTCAGGATCTGAAGATGGAACTATCAGAATATGGCAAACAGGACCTCTGACGAATGATGATGTTGATATGATAACAAACGGAAAAGTGAAGGTTTCTTCAGAGGAGGTTTCCCGCAAAATTGAAGGTTTCCAGATCTCAGATGAGAGGAAGACCAAGGAGGAGGATCTGTAAAATAGCTGATTAGGTGCCATGTTAATCCGTTTATGGTGTAATGTATTTGAATCTTCCCTGAGATACCCCCCCCCCCCCCCCCCCTTTTTTTTTTTTTTTTTTCCCTTTTGGGGATCATTTTCATAGAATGGACCATTGGCTAGACTGTTAGACTAGTCATTTTTACAGTTGCAAGAGTGGTCAAATTTAGATTACAGGTAGTTATGCCTCACCTATTTTGACTGCTCAAGAACTTGATGTGCCAATATCTTGATGAATATACTCAGCTTGTTTCCAACATTTTTGTTTGATAACATCAGGGTATGTCCTGATACACCAATAGCAGATTGCATATCTCAGTGATCTTTTGGCTCTGCAACATGTGTATTTGTCTCTTTTAAGTACTTATTTACTGTCTTAATAATTAAACCTATTGATATTAGTCCACGTTTTAAAAAACAAAAGTGGATGAGATTGAGTCCCAGCGGATCGGATAATTGCAACTTCATAGACCTTTGTGGTCGGGTCCTTCCTCGGATCACGCGCATAGCGAAAACTTAGTGCATCGAGTTGTCCTTTTTCGGATACTTGATTTGTCTTGGCTAGCTCATATTTTATCTTGGTTAGGCTTGGTTGTCTTTTTAGAACTAGGTGTAAATGACCCGTGTGAACTATTAATATATCTTTGTCAAAATAAGTATCAGGATAAAAATATCTATAGTACTATTGATATTCTAAATTCTAAACTCTTTATTTAGATCTAGGAATATAGCAAGCCAGTTGATTCTCTCTCAAGAGTACGACCCAACTTACAGAGCACCAACATAGCATAGATCCATAACCATACTAGAATATATACTAGCATATATAAGTGGGCCTGACGGGCCGTCATACGATAATCAGATGAAGCATGAAAGACCACTCAATAATAGACAACCCAAAAGGACCTACATGCATATGTACATGAGATATACATGCTGTACAAAATATCTATACACAAAACATCTATCTACAAGCCTCTAAAAGTACATAAACATCATAAAGATCGGGACAGGGTCCCGCCATACCCATAAACATGTGTACATAAGCATACCGACTCAAAAGGCAATGTAACAAAGGAATACGAAATTCAACCTGAGCTCTGTATTGCCACTGAGGGCCATGATATGCATGATTTTGTATAAAAACTATACATATTTATAAGCCACACTATGAGGCTGCATCTTCATCATCATCAAGCCGCTCTTTGGGGCTAACATCATCACAACTTACCCAACTGTAGTGGTGTGCACATATAAGTGTCTTATCTGACCGACCATAGAGCGGCTCAGTGTCATAAAATAGATACATATATATAAAATGCATGATAGACTCGTAGAATAAAGTTATGAATCTTTCGGAGTGACATAAGGTCATTACACATCCGATTAACGTTATGGAACCATCATCAACAACATCCATTACATTTGAAGCCAAAGGAACATTTTAACATGGATACATACATCAAGGAAGACAATAGACGTTAGCTTCTAATTTATAAGAGTAGAGTTGTTATGAATATCGTTTTGTTTACGTTTCGTTCGTTTGTAATCATGCCAAAAGAAGGAATGAAAGTGCCTTAACATACCTTGTGACCCTCTGTCCAATCACCACAATAAGCTTAACGCGCCGCACCTGAATCTACAACAATGAAACGACGCTATCATCACAAGACAAGTGATATAACTATCGTATCATATTCCGAACGATAACCTTATTCTATAACGAAACGAGCATCATCTCCCCTATTTATCATACATATGCCAAGTTCATCATATCACCACAACACACAAAAACATCATCAACAACCAGCAATCATACGTTCAGCCCTTCAACAACATAAGAAGAGCCCCAACAACCCACTACAACAATATTCACCTACCATTGCTTCTGTTTGAAATACTTTCCAAAAGTCAAGATTATACATGTTGTGGGACCGATTCTTCGTACTCTTAGATCCAAAGTGTATTTTGGTATGATCTAACGATTCATCTGAGTTCCATTGTCTAGCCATAATTAGGTCTTCCATCATCCGATTTCTTCATTGTCTTATAATTGCATCTCAATTTTGAGTTACTTGGGACTATGTCTTTTGCCTTGATACACCCCTTACATTAACTTCATGAGTATCGAATTTCCGGTTATGTTTACCCACAATTGGCGTCTCTAGCCAAGAAGTCCTCACTATCTCTTCTCTACCGTTGTACCTACACATTATTCTAGTCATTAAACGTCTGTAGAGTCTTAGTAAATATTATCTCATTTGCTTCTATCCTTTTGTTGTAGTCCTTCTGCCTTTCTATCATTAAGTGAAACACATTTCTGTGTCGATACTTCACCATACCATTTCCATCTCTTAGGAGTATGACTGACATCTTATACTTTAGGATTCCGCTTCTGTAGAAGTCAAATTGTTACCTCTTCACCTCTTTGTAATTCTTCACACCCCTGATGACTTATAACTTACCTAAGAATAATCTTCCCTTATTAGGGAAACCAATATTATCCGTATACATAAAGTGATATCCACGCATACTAGTCTATTTGGTCTTGATGAGCTTAACTTTTCTCACGTTGTTCGTGTCAAGCAAATCTCTTTCTTACTGACCCTCAAAGCTCATTCTTCTGTCGTCCATCCTTTCATCACTTAATTTTTCACTTTTGCTAACATCGCGATGCCAACTGTTGCAGAAATCCTTCGAGTCTTTAACCCGAATTCAATTTGTCTTAGGTTACTTCCTAATAATGGTATCTCTATGTCCAGGGTGAAATCGATCTTCTGATAATTCTCCTCAAAGTTGCCAGTTCACTTCTCATGACAAAGACACAATCTTATGACCTACACTTCTTTATAATCCCAAAATTTGCTTTCTCTTATTCTTTATTCTACGTGACTATGAACCTTGTCGTACTACCATACTATAACTTATGTTTTCTAATGATCCTTCCTATATTCTCATAGCGCTTTACTTAGCCTTCTACAAGGTTTTTTGCTAATATTACCATCTCTTACCTTATTTCGAAAAACTCCAGCGGGGCTCTCTTTCGCTTCTAGCTTCCTCTGCTTCATCCGACCTTATTTTTTGGGTGCTTAATGTTCCTTCTTTATTGGGAACGGGGATAAACTAAGGTGAATACTTATCATGCAAACAAGGATTTTGATACCTTACCCCCAAATCTTCTAAACCCTCGAGAAATCATATCTGGTTACATAATTCCAGGGTACATCCCTTATATGCCTCGTAAAGAGAAATTATCAACATATTCGCAATACTATTCAAAAAAATGTCATCGAGTCTTAACAATCTGGCCATTGTCAAGGATTATTCTGACCCTTATTGGACTTCAGGAATTTCTTTTCTTTCCAAAACTATGTTTGTTGATGCCTACAAGCCGTAAGCTGAAAGTGGTGCTGTTACTATACCTCTATCACTGTCGAACGGAATAGTAACGCTTGTGTCCTTCTGTCTGAGCTCCAACCATTTACAAGTTTCTCAACTTAGGTACCCCGCACCTCCTATATGTTACCTCTTTTACTTTCAAAAACTCGTACATTACCTTCTGATGCTCTCGTAGTCTTTTTCATGCATAGGTGAGATAGATATCCATGCCTTAAGATTCTTGACACAACTTCATATGGTCCACCCATGATCTAATAGGGTCTCTCACTTCCTTATCACAACCCGAGTAAAAATCAAACACCTATGACACAACTCTATTGCACGATCTAGAGTAAGAAATGAAGGTAACCAACTCCAAATGCCTTGTAGCCTTCTAATTATAAATATGGTGCACAACACATCCATAAACAATACTATACTACACACGGCTTGTAGACTCCCTAGGACAGAGCTGCTATGATACTAAGTTTGTCACACCCAAAACCGGAGGGAAACGACTAGCACCCGGGCCTAACTTACTGAGCACCAATATAGTGTACATCTATAACCATAGTAGCATATATAAGTGGGCCTGACGGGCCGTCATACGATAATCAGATGAAGAATGAAAGATTACTCAACAATAGACAACCCAAAAGGACCTACATACATATAAACATGAGATATACATGATGTACAAAACATCTATACACAGGACATCTGTCTACAAGCCTCTAAGAGTACATAAACATCATAAAGGTCGGGACAGAGCCCCGCCATACCCATAAACATGTGTACATAAGCATACCGACTCAAAAGGCAACTCCCGCGTAAGTAAAGTGCACTAACACCTTATGCTGAGTTGAGAACCTAGTGAGAAGTATCATCGACCTGTCTATCGGGACCTGCAGGCATGAAATGCAGTGTCCCCAGGAAAAAAAGACGTCAGTTTGAATAAAGGACTGAGTATGTAAGGTAGATAACGACATAAGTAAAGACATCAATGTAACAGAGGAATAAGAAACTCAACCTAGGCTCTGTATTGCCACTGAAGGCCATGATATGCATGATTTTGTATAAAAACATATACATATATATAAGCCACACTATGGGGCTGCATCATCATCATCATCATCAATCGCTCTTTGGGGCTAACAACATCATAACTTACCCAACTGTAGTGGTGTGCACATATAAGTGCCTTATCCAACCGACTATAGAGCGGCTCGAGTCATAAAATATATATATATATATATATATATATATATATATATATATATAATGCATGATAGACTTGTAGAATAAAGTTATGAATCTTTCGGAGTGACATAAGGTCGTTACACCTCTGATTAATGTTATGGAACCACCATCAACAATTCAATATGGATACATACATCATGGAAGAAAATAGACGTTAGCTTCTAGTTTATAAGAGTAGAGTCATTATGAATATCATTTCATTTACGTTTCGTTCGTTTGAAATCATGCCAAAAGAAGGAATGAAAGTGCCTTAACATACCTTGCGACCCTCTGTCCAATTACCACAATAAGCTTAATGCGCCGCACCTGAATCTACAACAATGAAATGACGCTATCATCACAAGACAAGTGATATAACTATCGTATCATATTCCGAACGATAACCTTATTCTATAACGAAACGAGCAACATCTCCCCTATTTATCTTACATATCCCCAAGTTCATCACATCACCACAACACAAAAACACATCATTAACAACCAGCAATCACACGTTCAACCCTTCAACAACACAAGAAGAGTCCCAACAACATTCAACACTAATTTATAACCTCTAGTTGCTATTCCACATTTTTCTATGGAGTTAACACAATTATAACTAGCACCATCTCATATACATCAAGGGAAAATGATTTCTTACTTTCAATACAACAAAAGCAACTCATATTATAACTTGGAACAACTTCCAAAACAGTCCAATGTACTACAACAACTCAAAAATAATTTTTAACTTTTACTTCGCAAGTTCTCAACCAAACAATCTAGTTACGGCTTGTATAAGCTCAAATATATATAGAAGATGATTAACCTTACCTTAAAAAGCAAGAATTGACCCAAATATGAGATTACTTCACCTTGAAGGATTCCTCAAATCAACAATAAGAAGAGGAAGAACAATCTAATGAGCACCACGTGATTCCCAATGTTTGATTTGCGTTGTATACGTTTGATTTCACTTTAGGATCATATGTAAACCTTTGGAGAGGGTTTAGGGGGTGTATAAGAGCTGAGAATCGTGAATAATGAGATGAATAAGAGCTGACACCGTTGTATACAAAATTTGAAAAGTTCCACCACCTCAAGTGGGTCCTAAAGGGGTTGTTTGCGCAGTCTTTCGAAAACGCGAATATCTCTCTGGTCCGATGTCGTATTGACGAACGGTTTAATGCGTTGGAAACTACATTCGTAGACCTCCAATTTCGCGGGTGGATCACCCCGTAACACCTAGTATATTAGGAGAAAATCTCGGTGAGATATGACCTAAGTTTCATTAGAATTATGAACATAACTTGCAGTGACTTTTGCCGACTTTTGTTTTACAACTTGCTTGACCTCAACACTTAACATACGATTATTATACGATTCAAATACCTCATAACACGACCTTATTAGCATGTTAAACACTCCTAGTATCACCCCAAAAGTACGGGTTATTACAATTTCGATGAACTTATTTTCTTTGATTCGTTTAGCCTCGAACTCTTACAATATTTACTTAACACTCATTTAAATTATCTTCATCTTTTCTTATGTCATCAACCTTTCAAGTTCACCTTAAATTAGTCACAACAGATATTAATGCAAAAATACGAAGTGTAACAGCTTTAGTATATGTAATATCAAAAACTCATAGGAGTGTTAGACTTTAATCAAATATTGGCTAGTTTCTTTTGCATATAAAGAATAGTGAATTATTATTACACGTTATTTAATAGTGAATTATGTTTACCCCTCACAAAGATAACTTTTCTCCGTATAAGGTGTTTATCCTCGATTTTATTTGCCTATGTTGACTTGACACTCACTTAAGAAAGTACTTATTAGAGGTTTATTTTTAATAAATTAGCCTTATTAATTATACTTTAAACATTTAAGTCTAACTATTAGTGATATTGAAAGAAAATAATAAATCTCTCTTGATTTGTTAAAATGAATAAGTAAAAAGAAAAATTTATTCTCAATATCAGGACCAAATAAAAAGGAAGGGAGAGAATATATGACATGTATTTATACATTACTTTTTAGTATTTAATATCAATTTATTAATATAAATTATCACCTCACTAAATTGTTTAACTATATTAGAAATATGAATATAAATAAATATTTACCCATGGGGGGATTAAAGTGGAGTAGGGTCTGCTATTCTGTGTCATGCTATGTCATACAAGTCAGTTTGAAAAGTTCAATGGGTCCACCATATTCAGTGACATTTAGTTCAACTTGTGGGATGATATGTAGTTTAGCAGGAAAGGATCGACTTTTTTCTAAAATTGTTGATAAGGTCCAAACAACAAAACAGAAAAAACAACCTCCCAAAGAAAGCTAATATTTCAAAAAATAATAATTAAAGACAATAAGAGCCTTAAAGTTTTTATTTAATGTCTGTTTTTGGGCATTATTGTCTTTAAAATGATAATATAACCTTATTGCATAGAGCAGAACAGAGTTTCTAAAGACAATAATATCTTTAACCGTCACTGCACAGAATAGAAAAGAGTAGTAGATCTCCTAACGAAGAAGCATCTTTTTAAAAATGTTATATAGTTCTCCTATGTTTGTTTTGTGAAGCTTTTTGAACAGACATGTTAAAAACTATATTCAAACGTTTTATTCCGTTTTGTAATATCCCACATGATGGGCTAACTTCTGGACAACTCGGGGATGTTTCTGCCCCCTCATCTTATAATAGTTAATTTTATTTATAATATTAGCTATCAAGTTAACCAATAAAAACAATTATAAACATATGAGAAGGTTATTACGTTATAAATGCTAATTGAATCATAACAACATATACAATTTAAATGTATTTTATACACACTTACTTTACTTATAAAACAAACTTGAAAGTTGAGACACTAAATATATCTTCAAAGGTAGATGCAAGCCCCATTTTTGTTCTCTGCGCAGTACATTACATTGATAAAAGGACTTTTTATCATCTATGCAGTACATGTGATGAAGAACTTTCGAGGATGAAACGCATGAACTTTCTCTTGTGAAAGGTCAACCTACAAAGTTTCAAACCGGACTTCAAACACTAAAAGATATAATTACATGTTTGAGAAACCACATAAGACAAAACATAAGTACAAAAAGGACTCCAAGTTGAACACTTAGACTCAAAACAAATGTTAATACATGTAACTATGAATAACTTATGTCTAGCATGTGAACAATTTGTTCAACTCATGAACTAATTGTATGAGTTGGCACATCAGATTTTTACCTTTCCAGGAAAATAAAGTTAGAAGTCTCACTGAGCTGGCTGTTACCGTTGACACGAAATAACCTTCATCTTTTGTACATTGACATTTTCAGACTGGAAAAGAAACAAAGAGATCAAATGATAATATAACCTTTGCGCTTTGTTATTTGGGGGAAAAATAATAACCTTCATTTTTGTTGTCTTGGATTGTTCTACATCAATTGTAAAGCATACAAGCAGTACCCGTAATATCAATTTGAAGGTTAAGAAAACAGTGAAATAATCTTTGTAGACCCTTCTTGTTAAGGATCAATAAGACACCATCGCAAGAGGCGGACACACACTTAATTTGACAAAGAACTTGTCTTTATTGTCTTATTTATTCTCTTTTCAACTACATTATAGATGGAGTAAATATGATGTTCTCATTAGTTTTCTGAGGGTAATCAGGATATCAAATGAAAAATGAAAAATAACACATGTATATAATATTATATACTTATGTGTTCTGATGACAGAGTAATAAATAAAAATTATGGAGGCTTTTTATCAGCAAACCTACCAGATGACTGTAGTAGCTGCGACATAATCAAAATGGTGGCCACAATAAAAAAAATCATTTCCTTTCTCCTGATAAAGTAAACAAAGATTTCAAGATACAAATATATTTTGAACTTCACGTGAAGAATAGTAAAAAAACAGTTCTTTAATGCATTTTCTAAACCTTAAGGTTATGAACAATGAAATTGTCTTGCATTTTGTACAGAAACCAGGAATTTTTTTCTCCAAAATAACATATTATGAAAAGTATTACACAAACTTGTATTCTCAACAAGGAACAACAACAACATACCCAGTGAAATCCCACAACGTGGGGCTTCTCAACAAGGAACAATAACGAAAAATCTTTGAATTACCTTTTAGGCAGTTGATCGAGGTAGAGAACAAAAGCAATCGCTTTAGATTACCAGCCTGTCGTTGCAGGCATCAGAACATCATCAAGTGTGTCCATACAGACCCAAAATAATACAACAATAAGTAGAACCATACCTGACTTCTGATGCCTCCCAAATCTCACAACGATATATGAACAAAGAATTATCAGACCTGCTGTGCGAAAACCCAATAGACGAAAGATAGTGTGCAAATCTCTTATACCAAGCCCGTGGGGCCTGCTTAAGCCCATACAATGACTTCTTCAATAAACAAACATGATGAGGATATTTGGGGTCGTGAAAACCCAAGGGTTGATGCATGTAAACGATCTCCTTAAGTTCACCATGTAAGAAAACATTCTTCACATCTAACTGATGAATGGGCCATGCTTTGGAAAGAGCCAGACTGAGAACAATGCGAATGGTAGCCGGTTTGACCACCGGACTAAACGTCTCACCACAATCCACGCCAACCTGCTGAGTCTTACCATCACCTACAAGACGAGCCTTATGCCTCGCAAAAGAACCGTCAGAATTATCCTTATGAGTAAAAATCCACATAGACCGAATAATATTAACACCAGAAGGACGGGGTACCAACTCCCACATCTTATTTGCAATAAGAGCATCATATTCGTCGGTCATAGCCAATTTCGAATTTGGGTCATTTAATGCGGACACTGGGTTACAGGGTAGGGGGATTTAAGAACATTAGAATTAAAATTAAAATGTCTTTTTGGGTTAAAAATACCCCGTTGACTACGAGTGACCGGTCTGTGACTCGGGGAAGAATTGTGTGGATTTTGGGAAATATCGAGACAAGTGACGGACTGGCCAACAGGCAGTGGGCCTGCTGGACCAACACTGGAAACAGGGGTCGAGACCAAAACAAGCATTCTTGGACCGCTTTCGGTCGGGGCTGGGCAACCGGCCCAACTACCGAAATCAATGGCGGGACCGGAAACAACGGTGGGGTGAGGCGGGACAATAGGCCAGTGGGCAGTGGGCCCGCAGGCGGAGTTTCGGTGCGGGACAAGTCCGACAAACGGTGGATAATATATGGAGAGATGGCATCGTCCAAAAAATTATACGAACTAGGCACGAGACTGCCCTCGTTAGCAAAAGGAAATTTGGTTTCATAAAAAATAACATGGCGACTAATGATGATTTTATTAGATGATAAATCAAAACATTTATAACCACGATGATTAGACGGATAACCCAAAAATAGACAAGGGAGAACGGGCCTGAAGTTTGTTAATTGTGATGGACGGAAATAGTGGATAACACAAGCACCCAAAGACCCTAAGATGAGAATACGAATGTGTCTTATTAAATAGGATTTGAAGAGGGGTGGAATATGCCAAACCTTTGGTACGAAGTATGTTAAGAAGATATGTAGCCATTTGTAGAGCATGATGCCAAAAGGAAGGGGGCACGGAAGCATGACCAATAAAGTTCGGACAATGTTATTAATGGTACGAATTTTTCGTTCGGCTTTCCCATTTTGTGAGGACGTATGAGGACAAGAGAAACGAAAATTTATTCCATTAGTATCACAAAAATCCCGAAACAACCCATTATCATATTCTTTGCCATTATCACATTGAATATTTTTTATTTTCCGATCGAACTGGGTACGGAAGAATGCTCTAAATTTTTAAAAAGTGGAAAAGACTTGAGAGTTTTTTGCTAATGGAAAAGTCCATAAAAAATTAGAATAATCATCCAAAAATAGAACATAATAACGATGTCCCAAAGAACTGAGAACATGAGATGTCCATAAATCGCTATGAATAATATCGAATGACATTAAAGTATGAGAAGTAGAGTCTACAAACGACAATCTAACAAGTTTTCCTAGTGAACAAAATTGACAAATTGGAGTACTATACGTACCCTTTTAAGAAATACGATTGTTTTTATGTAAGGAAGAAGCAATAGATGACCCAGGGTGACCCAAACGTGCATGCCATAAGAAAGGAGCGAGAGCCGCAAAAGTAGATGACAAGGCTTGACTCGAGAGACCAAATGTGGGGGGTGATAGGATAAGGATCTCCCCTACTATCACATCTCATGAGAGGAATCCCCGTCTTGAAATCCTTCACAGAAAACCCAAAATGATCAAAATCAACAGAAACCCAATTATCAATGGTGAATTTACAGACATACACCAAATTTTTAATTAAGTTAGGGGCATGAAGGGCATTTTTTAAGACAAGAGGTGGATGTGGGGGAGACAACGTTTTATGACCATAACAACGAATTCGAATTGATTTGCCTTTACCAATAATTATGCCACGATTGTTGCTCAAATTGGAATAAGACGAGAGAGTACCTTGGTCGGACGTCATGTGTGAAGTGGCGCCGATGTCCATATACCAATTTGGGTCTGGGGGATTTAATCCAAGCGTATGCATCGCGGTCTCAATATCTGTCGGAGTCGGTGTGGGGCTCACTGCCTGGAATGCCTGCGGAGGCCGAGGCCCAAGCACACCAGCCTGCTGCCCCGGCCCAGAAAATTGCATGTTTGCCGAAGCTGGACCTAAGAAACTGGGCAAGGGCCTGTTGTGAAAACTGGGCTTAGTTTCCCGGGTAAGGGCTTGGAAAATATCCACTGTTGGGCCAAGACGGACTGGCCTATTTCCACTGCATAGGGGTCCACTGCTGAGCCCAATTGGGCTGATTCCCACTGCCCCGAGGGCCACCGCCGCTGCCATCACTATTTCGGTCGCCACCATTATTGCCGCCGCGATTCTTGCCATTATTTTTACGGTTTTGACCTTTCTTGCCGCCACCGTTATTGCGGTTTTGATCCGAATTGTTAACAAAACCATGAGAATTATCGGACGAAGTCATCATTGCCACATAATTGGCGTTGGTAGTTGCCTTTTTTTCCAAGCCGGTTTCTTCTAAGGTGATAATCGAGTGGGATTGATAAAAAGGGGGGAGCAGATTACTTTGACGAAGGAGAGTCCCAACGCCATTATAGGCCTCAGAAAGGCTGACAATCATTTGTAGAACCAGACGATTATTGGTCACAGGTGCGCCAATATTACGGAGTTGATTCGCCAACTCCTTGAGCCGTTTGCAATATGTAGAAACGTTCAGAAAATCTTCCATGCGGAATTGGGAGAATTCTCGCTCAAGGGTGACAACACGTGAATATTGGTTATCATGGAATATATCACGCAATCTATTCCAGGTAGCCATAGCCGTAGTGTCCGGCTCAATGGTCGTCTATACAAGGTAGGTAGAAATAGTGGAATAAATCCACTGAAGAACAGTAGAATTAAGAGTAATCCATAACTGAGGATCCTCCGCGAGAATAGGGGTAGTGGGAGGAATTATGTGATGGAGGACTTGATGGGAGATAGCGTGAAGTTTAAACAACTCTGTCCACGTCGCATATTGAACGTTTTCCATCTCAAGAACAATAGGGATGTTGTTCTTGATGTTTGAAACAATAAGGACATGATGAAACGTGTTCTTAGACATAACGAAAGAACAAAGGGATTGGGAAGAGATGACATAAAATTTAACACGAAATCCAAGGGAGGGGCACAGAAAAGTATGCAGTTTCAGTCGAGAAGGGGCACGGAAACCGAGAGAAATTTGGAGAAGAGTGGAAGTAATTTAGTCATAGACTTTTGATATCATGAAAGAAATAACCCCTTGATTATTTTCATTAATGAATGAGTATATATACAATTTACAATTTCCATAATATGGAAAATCCTATTCCTATTCTATACCCAAAACCCTATTCTACTTGTACAAGAATTCTATAATTATGGTAAACGTACAATTCTAATTATATACAAAAATCTATTACCAAAAACCCTATATACACGGTGTGTATACCGTGTATATCACGGTCTCCCAATTGCCTTGGGTTTCCGTGATAGTATACCGTGCATATGAGGTATATTATGATACACTTTCAATGTGGCACCATTTTCTTTTTGGTCTGTCCCAAAAAGAATGTGACATTTCTATATATAGAAACAATTTAACTTTATGAAATGATCTACAACCACACATTTACGTAAGACTTGTTTTGGATTACACATTTCAAAAGTCTTCCATTCTTTCTTAAACTCCATGTCAAATCAAACGATGACACATAAATTGGGATGGAGGGAGTAGTAGTTAGTAATGCTGTGTAGAATTACACATGCAAGCAAATGAAATAGCATTACCAAAGAGCAACAAAACTAAGGTAATTTTAGAAACACTTAACTGCTGGGACAAAATATTTAGACAAAAAGAATAGACTCACAGTAAAAAGAGCAAAGCCCACACTTGAGGTTCATTAGCCTTGCAACATCTGCCGAAACAACCAAAATCTCTCTTCACGACACACAAGTCTTCCTTTCGCTGGAGAATTTCGTCAGACAAATGCAACATTGAAAGAAAGAGAGAGAGAGAGATAGCAGAGAGTTTGAAGTGAGATTCTGTATTTGATATTCCACAGACACAATTGATGTTCTTCATCTGTATTTGCTCTAAAAACTGAAAAGAATAAGATGTTGCATTCCGATTAACATCCCATCTCTATTGCTCCCTCTTGGAAATCTCTACAAAAACTGAGTGATATATATGCTGATGACACGTCAATAACACTCGTTAAGTATTAATCAAAAGAAAGCTATTTTATTGTAATTTAAATAGTGTACACACATATAATGCAGAAACTACAATTTGAAAGAGCCGTATTCGTCCTAATGCTTGTTCCCTTCTAAAATATCGGTAAAGAAGTGATCTTGGGCCAAACTCAATCCTAAAGTTAGCTTATAGGGCGAACATTGTCCAAGTCATATAAGGAGTCCATGTTCCCATTTCATAACTGATGTGAGACTTTTAACACTCCTCACACGCCTATACTCAACTCCAAAAGCTAGTTTATAGGGTGATGATTGTCCAAATCCATATAAGAGTTCATATTTACATTCCATATCCCATGTGACACTCTTAACAATATCTCTTCTAAAATGTCTAAATATATAAAAGAAAAGTGCAGGTTAAACTTGATTCAGTGAAAGCTCGGCTTGATTGACCCGCCTCTGTTTGGTAGTTGTGTAATTATTATTTTTAAAAGTAAATTCATTCCATAGGTACAAGTATAAAAAAAAATCAGTAAGTAATTAGTATAAATTTAGTGTGTTAGACAAATAATTAATAACTAACCGTTCCTTATCAATAATCAATAATAATAATAATAATAGCAACGGAAAAGGGTAAAAAATGACCTTAAACTATGTGAAAGTGAACAGAAATGTCCTCCGTTAATAGTTTAGTCCAAAAATGTCCCTATAATCACTTTATTGGGTTAAAAATGTCCTAACCAACATATTGTTTCTTTTCTTTTAAACATATTCTTTTACCAATAAAAATATTATTTTTAAAGAACCCCTCTCTTGTTTTTTTTTCTTTTAAAATTCGATCTTTAAAAATGATATTTTATTAGGAAAAGAATGTGTTTAAAAAGAGAAGAAACAATATGTTTATTAGAAAAAAGACATTTTTGATCCTATAAAGTAACTATAAGGGTATTTTTAGACTGAACTATTAACGGATGGTATTTTTATTCATTTCTTACTTTTCATGGAGGATTAGATTCAGTAACTGGGGGTCTGTGGCTAACTGATATTGCCCATCACCATTACCAATTCTTTGATTCCAGTTAGTAAGATAGTAAGAGGGATCTTGAACTAAGAAATAGACCCTAGAAGCCAAAAAAGGCTATTCTGAGCAATTGCAATAATCGAGTTCATTGATATTCCTGGTATAGTAGATCCTATCACACATACAATCATACCGTTTGCCAAAAACACAGGTCTCCACAAAATCGTAAGACCATGTATGGGGGCTGACGCCTGCCCAGTGCTGGAAGGTCAAGGAAGTTGGTGACCTGATGACAGGGGAGCGGCGACCGAAGCCCCGGTGAACGGCGGCCGTAACTATAACGGTCCTAAGGTAGAGAAATTACTTGTCGGGTAAGTTTCGACCCGCACGAAAGGCGTAACGATCTTGGCACTGTCTCGGAGAGAGACTCTGTGAAATAGACATGTCTATGAGGCCTTGAAAGGAGAAAGAAGGCTGGAATGCCAACATGCGTCTATTATATTGAATTTACCCGATAGTCCCCATTTTGGGAACGTCCAGTGCCAAAGTCACTGAATGGGTAAGTCGTCAATCCCTCAACTATGTAATGTACTTTATCTGCTGGGTTACGAGCGGACATTTTACCAGAGGTTTCTAATGTACCCTTGTGTGATTCCTGTTGAAGCATATACTCGGGGGTGGATGCAGGGCAGATGATTTTAAAGCGGACTCCCCATTCATTAGATAGAGAAGATCACCAAGATTTCACGACCCGCTGCCGAATTTGTTCCAATTCCAAGAGCTCGTATCGTATCGGTATATCAATACCGACTCGATCCGAGCTCTCTTATTGAGAATGCTCATTAACATTCTCAATATTATGCCTTGAAGAGGACTCGAACCTCCACGCTCTTTAGCACGAGATTTTGAGTCTCGCGTGTCTACCATTTCACCATCAAGGCATCTTGAAAGTGAATCGCATTCCATGAATATGATATCTATCTAGTGTGATGTATGGAATATATGACAAAAATGAATCTATTGATCGGTCATGTCATAGTTTAAGGGTATTTTTACCCTTTTCTGTAATAATAATAATACTGACTAACCATCATAAATTTATTACTTTATACTCTACTTTATGTGATGTAACTAATTTTTAATTGCCCTGTAACTTAAAATTATTTAGAACCTATTGTGGCTTGTAATCCTTTTTTTCGGATTTGTAGCAGTGTATTGTAAAATATAAAGTTGGGTTATGTTTAACACTGTCTTATCCGTCAATTTAAAATATGGTGCATCATTTCGGTTCTAGTAAATCCTCCAATTGTTTCAGAAGGATGAATATCATTCATATTCTATCAAAGTAGAGAACTTCTCTCGCTTTGTGAGAGATTAAGTGAAAGGATTAAATATGCAACAATTAGCTATTTATTCACAAATCGGATCCATATCTCAAAATGAAAAATGGATTGCCGCCTTCAAATCTCCAAGTCTATCCGAGACTTGGTTTCATGAGTTATACGAAAACCAATCCTTATTTGATATGGATTTCTTCTTTTCTTATCTATGTGCATACAATTTCCTTCTCGTATTTTCAAGTTAATTCTATGTGTTCAACTTATGGTAGTATTTCCATAATTCAAACTCTAGTTCCTTGCCTAATAGAATGAGTCAAAATTTTCAATTCTTCAAGTCTGCACGAAATAACTTCTCTTCAACAGTCTCCAGTTCTTCTTTCTAAGAACCAATTCCTCTTTTGTTATGACTGCTTCACTAATTTCTTTGGTAATCTGTTTGGGATATGGTTCTTCAACATCTTCCTTGTGCTTGATGTTACAGTTCACTTTTACGCGGAGGCATAAAAGTTATTGAATAACTTGTGGACTCTTGGGATTTTATTTTTTAGAGTCGCTATCTAATTTATATTATAAACTAGGAAAACCATATTAAAAAAGATTTTTTGAAATAAAAGAAAAATCTTAAATTTAAACCAGAGTTCGGGTAAGGTAACAAATGATCTCTCAGGGAAGGTGTTAGGCACCCCGGTATTAAGGATCCGTAAAATACGGTTGACCTTGAGTCTTATATAATAAAAACTGCTTTACATTGCTTAATATGTCTAAAATATTACAAATACTGTCACTCAAAATTATTTTCCGCCAAAAAGGTAGTTTTTCACACACTTTTAAAAAATGAAACAATTTCCTTAAAAATCTTTTGAAATGCAAAGTCTTTCTTTTCATGAAGAAGATAGAAAAAATGGTTTATTTCTTTCCAAATATTGAAAAAAGGAGTTCAAAAGAATATCTTTTGTTTTAAAAGAGGTCAACCATTAATTGTTTGTTCCCTTGACCCAAGCTATAATTTATAAAGGACTTTCCCATTATTTACGAGATCGATTACAAACTTGATTAAAACATGTTAATTCAAGACTTGATTTAAAACTCATGCCAAAGTGAGGAAAAATCACATCTTTTCTCTGTTTTCAAATTTTAAACCAAGATTAATTCAAATCAAGTTTTCAAGTTAGTTATAAAGTTAATTTGAGAAAAAAAACTTATTTGAACAAGCCATTGGAATATTAAAATGTCATTTTTATTTATTATCCAAAGTGACCCGCTTTGTTCAATTTAATGACATAAAAATAGCAACTCTACGTAATTAGATTCTACTTTTAAGGTTTCAATAATATTTAAGTTTTACAAATAATAACACAAAACATAAAATTCAACAAGCAAAGCGGGCTGATGGGTATATCGGCCCATCAGTTTACCACAAAAATTAAAGAAATCTATTTATTTCTAGGTCATTTTCACCCATGACTGGGTCTTATATCATTTTTACCCATGGTTGAGCCTTCTTATCACCAGACTCGATGAAAATAATGTGTTGTTGGGCCCTCAATCAATGGCGAAAGAAGCAGCGAGATGTGAGCCACAGGCCCATGGGACATGCACAAGGAGAGGGGAAAACATGAATATCAGTTAGATCGCACCCAACTTCATCATATATAAATAAATGGAACACCAAACATACATATATATCAACAATATACATCAATTATATCGGCCTAACGGGCCAGCACACTCAGAAGAATAAGTCCATTTTTAGATAATCATTGGGCTTGGACAAGATGCGCGACATGCAAAAGTAAATAGATGGCTCAATAACTCGCTTCTTTCAGACTTACAGAAAAGAAAGGAAAACATGCATAAACATAACATCAATCCAATTCTTTTAATGTCAAGCAAATATACAAGCCTATGTTTGCACCCAAGGGAAGCTGATATACAAAGAAATATTTTTGATATACATGATATATCCGAAGGTATACAAAATATACAACTTATTTATACACTAAATTTATATTATGGGGTCAGGTCCAAATCGGATCGTACTCGGTCGAAATTAAAAGGAAACAACTCAAAATTAATTAAATAAAAGGGGTAGGGGTACTTGGGGTTTGATTTTCCAAATTAGGACATGGAGTAATGTTTTTTTAAAAATAACCATTTTAATTTCAATTGTGGCCAAATTGGCCAACTAAAATCAATTAAAGCTAAAATTGAAATCCATTTTTAAATAAGAGCCATAAAAATGTAAAATCTTAAAAGTTTGAGAGATAAAAGTAAGAGGATATTTGATACTCTATTTAATTAATCAATTTTCTTAACTCACGGAGTAAAATATAAATTAATTTATAATAATTACTTTAGATAATTAATTAGATAATCATCTTAGTTAATTTATAAATATTGATATATATTTCTTCAAAATATGTAAAAATAGGCAGACAATAATCTGTTCGATGATATTTTGCCAAATAGCATGGCAAAATGCCACTGGGAAATGTTTCAAAAATTATTTTCGTTTTGTAAAATACATATTTTACTCTATTCAGGACTCAAGAATTTTGAATATTTAAATGAGAATACCGGAGGGTAAAAAATAAGTATCAACAAGTTACCCTTCGTTGTTCGGGGATGGCGAGACCATCCATGACCATCGAAATTTGATAAACCAAATTTTTACCGACCAAGTCAAAATACTTTTCTATTTTTGTGTAATTTTCTGGAATTATAGCCGGACCCCAGTTTTTGGATCTCATACATATATCAAGCTATATGAAAATTCATGCCACCTATAGTTTAACTCGATGAGGACTAAATAAAGTAAAATTCTAAATGACTCTTGTTAGAATATGATCGGCTCTCTAGTAACGGCGTGGGATGCTTTTGATTTTTCAATTTTGAGTTGATGTCTTCTCGACACTTTTGACCCTTATTGTGGATGAATGACCCTCTCGGCATCCTTACATGGCCCGCTTTGTTGAGCAGATTTCTTGTATGTCATCTTAATTTTTGGGATGAATACTGCGGTGTCCCTGACTGGTTTTACATTGTCTTGACTCTTAGGACGAATACTGCGCCTCCTGACCGGATTTACATCACCTGGACTCGGTTGAGTGAACACTACAACCTCTTGACCGAATTTATGTTGCTTGACTTCTAAAGACAATACTGCGGTTTCCCTGACCGATTTTACATCATCTTGACTTGGAGCCAACACTGCGACCTCCTGACCAGATTTACGCCACTTGACTCTATTGAGTGAACATTACAGCCTCTTGACTGGATTTACGTTGCTTGACTTCTGAAGATGAATATTGTGGTGTCCCTGACCGGTTTTACATCATCTTGACTTGGAGCAAACATTGTGGCCTTCTGACTAGATTTACGTCGCTTGACTCTGTTGAGAAAATACTACAACCTATTTACTAGATTTATGTTGCTTGACTTCTGAAGACGAATACTACAGTCTCCCTGACCGGCTTTACATCGTCTTGACCCTTTGGAGCAAACACTGCGGCCTCCTGATTGGATTTACATCACTTGACTTTGAGAATGAATACTGCGATCTTCCCCGACTGGATTTATACTATTCTGACTCTGAGGAAGAATACTGCGATATCCATGATTGATTTTACATCATCTGGACCCTTTGGAGCGAATACTACGGCCTCTTGACTGGATTTACATCGCTTGACTCTGTTAAGTGAACACTATATCTTCTTAACTGAATTTATGTTGCTTGACTCTATTGAGAGAACATTGTAGCCTCTTGACTGGATTTACATCGCTCAGACTTTGGAGATGAATACTGCGGCCTCCTGACCAGAGAAGATAAATACTACAACCTTCTGATCAGAATTACACCGCCTTTGACTATGGAGCGAATACTGCAGCCTTCTCGACTTGATTTACAGTGCTCTGACTTTGAAGATGAATATTGCGGCCTCCTAACCGGAATTACATCGTCTTTGACTTTTGGAGTGAATTTCGTATTGACTCTTGTATGGCTCTTACAGCTGGATTTTTTCTTCTACGTTCTTTGTGTAGATTGTGACCCTTTCGGTCGGATTACCCTTTTGTTCATCTGTCGGTTGTGACTCCATCGGTCTGTTTACATTTCATTAATCTGTTGGCTGTGATCCTTTCGGTCTGATTGCCTTTCGTTCATCTGTTGGATGTGACCCTTTCGGTCTATCTATATCGGTTGTGGCACTTTTCCTTATTCTGAAAACACAAACAAATGAGTTAGTAAAAATATGTTGCCGCCTTCTGGCGACAAACTGAGCTTGCATCCACAAAAAAATTGTTAGTTTTAATTGAGGTTAGCTTGTGTCATCGGTTTTTCTCTTTTTCTTCTGTTGGGTTAAGGTATCTTATCCTATTCCGGCTCTGAACATGGTAACATGAGGCGTTTGAGTTCAGTAAGAAAGTATTTTGAACATTTAAAACGTAATGATTTTGAAAATAATAAGTAGATAATTATTTTTAAAAACTATTGTTTTTAAAATGTTATGACATGTGCTTTCGAAGCAAGACTTCCTCCTTGGTCCTGCTCTTGCGGAATTTTTGAGGAGATCCAAAAATTCTGCCAGTTTGAAGCTAGCACCATCAAACTCTCGCGGTGACTGACGATTAAAGGAATTTTTGAGACCCCCTTGAAAATTCTGCACTAATTGCAAATTTGTTTGTTGATTGATGCTCTTCGAGTCTTCTTGGAAGATCCTCTAAAAAATTCTTCCCCAATTGAAGCTATGACAGTGATCATCCTTTGATGATTCTGATTTCGGGAATTTTTGAGATCTTCTAAAAAATTCTTCCCCGTGGCTTCCTAAGGGTTCCTTTTGTTTTTCTATTGGTGCAACCAAGCTCAGAGAGCGCCTAGGTATCCTATCACAATAGGACTCAGGTCGAACGTAGTTCAGAATAAATATAATTGGGGTTTTCTATTGATATGATCATGTCCGAAATGGACTGCCTACGTATCCCGCCTTGGAAGAAATCAGGTCATTGCGTAGTTCATATTACATAAAGGAAATCGTTTGGATTTTTCTTTCTATTACAAGGAAAATATCGGAATCCTTCACGGGTCCCTCTACGTATCTTTGCTATAAGAGATAGGTCTTGATGTAGTGATTACATATAAATCAAATGCGATTACATAGAAAAACGTGCATTCATGTGTAATATCTCTTGATTGCATTTGAGTTGATTTCTTTGGGCCACTCTTGGCCATCCATTTCTGTTAAGACCAATGCTCCTCCTGAAATCACTTTGCAGACTACGTAGAGGCCTTGCCAATTCGGTGCAAATTTCCCTTTGTACTCGTCTTGATGAGAGAATACTCTCTTGAATACCAGCTATCCAATATGGAAGATTTATGCTCTGACCCATTTGTTGAAGGTGCGAGCCATCATTTTTTGGTACAATTGACCATGACACATAGTGATCATTCGCTTTTCATCAATTAAGGCTAGTTGTTCGTACCTCTTTCGGACCCATTATGCGTTATCCAACTCTGCTTCTTGGATAATCTGGAGTGACGGTATCTCGACCTAGACCGGGATGACTGCTTCTGCGCCGTAGACTAGTAAGTACGGTGTCACTTCTTTCGAAGTTCTAGGTATAGTTTTGTACCCAAGCAAAACATAGGGTAATTGTTCATGCCAACACTTGTAGTTGTCTGTCATCTTTTGCAGTATTCTCTTGATATTCTTGTTGGCTGCTTCTACAACTTTATTCATCTGTAGCCTGTATGATGTCGAGTTTCGATGAGTTATGTGAAACTGGTCACAAATATCCTTCATCAAGTGATTATTCAAGTTTGCCCCGTTGTCTGTGATGATAGACTCTGGGATACCGAATCGGAAAATGATGTTGTTCTTCACGAGGTCAGCCACTACCCATTTTGTGAAATAGTCTATGGCTACCAAGATGAAACAGTGTCAATCGGTTCATGATGTCCATGTCCTAAGCAACGAACAACCAAGGTGAACTCATGACATTAAACTTGTCTGGTGGGACTCTGATCAGATCTCCATCTATTTGGCATTGGTGATGTCTTTGCACAAATATGGCGCAGTCAGGTTCCATAACCATCTAATAATATCCAGTTCGCAAGATTTTCTTGGCTAGTACGAGACCATTCATGTGGGATCCGCAGGCCCCGACGTGCACTTCTTTCAGTAATTTGGTGGCTTCTATGACATCTACACATTTAAGCAAACCAAGATCCGGTGTTCTTCTCTAGAGCACATCTTTGCTCAAAAAGAAACCGTTGGCCATTCTTTGGAGGGTTTTCCTCTGATTACTCATTGTACCTTCATGATACTCTCATTTGTGTAAGTAGGCTTTCAGATCAGCATACCATGGTTTGCCATCGGGCTCGGCTTCCACATGGGAGCAGTAATCATGTTCATCTTTCAAGCTTATCTCAATCGAATTGATATGGCTACTTTCTGGATGTTGTATCATAGAAGCTATATTAGTGAGAGAATCTGCAAACTCATTATGTGCTCTGGGTGTAAGTCTGACCATAATCTTCTGAATCTCTTGCTCAGTTTCTGGATGAAGTTGATGTATAGTAGGATCTTGATGTTCTTTGTCACCCATTCTCCTTGTAGTTAGTGGATCAGCAGATCTAAATCACCGATTACCAATAACTTATCGATGTCTCTGTCGAGTGAAAGTTGGAGACCTAGGATGCAAGCTTCATATTTCGCCATGTTATTGGTACATTGGAAGGTGAGCTTGGCGTCCATTAGATAGTGATGTCCTAATTCTGATATCAGCATTACTCTGATTCCTGAACCTTGATAATTGACGACATTATCATAGAACATTCTCCATCATGAGTAAGGTTTTTCTTCTCGTTCGTCTTTTACGAGTATCTCTTGGCCTTTTACGAGAAATTAGGCTAATGCTTGGCCTTTTACAGGTTTCTAAACCACATACACGATGTCAAACTCACTCAACAACATCTGCAATTTAGCCAACTTTTCGACGGGGATTGGCTGGCAGAAAATATACTTCAATGGTCCATCCTGGAGATGAGATGGGTAGTATATGACGCCAAATAATATCTCAGCTTTTGGACTATCCATGTCAATGTGCAACATGTTTTTTCTACTAAGGTATATCGAGCTTCGCAAGCAGTGAACTTCTTGCTCAAATAGTAGATAGCATGTTCCTTCTTCCCGGCCTTGACGTGTTGTCCCAACACACATCTGAAAGCGTTGTCCGATACTAACATATACAACAATAGAATACTTTCTGGTCTTGGTGGTACAAGAACAAGAGGATTTTAAAGATACTTCTTGATTGTGTCAAACACTTTCTGACATTCATTGTTCCATTACATCGGTACATCCTTCTTCAGGAGCTTGAGTATGGGTCCCACACACCGTGGACTGTGCTATGAAATGGAAGATATAATTCAATCGACCCAAGAAACTCATGACCTCCTTCTTGGTTTTCTAGGGAGGCAAATCTTGTATGACTTTGATTTTTGATGGATCAAACTCCATGCCTTTCCGACTGACTATAAACCCGAGCAACTTTTCGGCATGTACGCCAAATGCACACTTGGCCAGATTTAGTTTTAGATTAAATTTTCAGAGTCTTTCAAAGAACTTGCGCAAGTGAGTGATATAGTCAATGCTTTATCTTGACTTAATGATGAGATCGTCCATATATACTTCTATTTCCTTGTGGATAATATCATGAAAGATAGTCGTCATGGCTCGCATGTATGTGGCACCGGCATTTTTAAGGCTGAATGACATTACCCAATAGTGATATACCCCACATGGCGTAATGAAATATGTTTTTTCTGCATCTTCTTTTTCTATCAAGATCTGATGGTATCCGGCGAAACAATCGACAAAGGATTGTAGCTCATGCTTAGCACAGATGTCGATGAGAATGTGGATATTCGGCATTGGAAAATTATCTTTTAGACTGGCTCTGTTAAGATCCCGATAGTCCACACAGAGTCGGATCTTTCTGTCCTTCTTCGGTACTAGTAGGATATTAGCTAACCACGTGGGATACAAGGTCACCTTTATCACTCTCGATTTAGTCTGTTTTTCGACCTCTTCTTCTTTTATTCGCATGCTCAAGTCAGGCTTGAACTGTCTGATCTTCTGCTTTATCGGTGCGAACCTAGGGTTGATCGGTAACTTGTGCGCCACTATGTCCGTACTTAAGCTGAGTATATCAGCATAAGACCATGCAAATACATCCACATATTCTTTCAGTAGATCAATTATCTCTTCTTTTTGCGGTGATCCCAAATGGGCGCTTATCCGTATTTTCTTGACTATCCCCTGTCATCCTAGGTCGATGGCTTTAGTTTCATCCAAATTAGGCTTCCGTCTGTTCTTCTTCATCGAGAAAGTCTTCTGGTAACTCAGTTTCCTCGTCATATTCTTCTTCAAACTCAACACTCGACTTGCTCACTTCGTGACATGTCATAACATTAAGGGTGGATTTATTTTTATTACTGAAAAGCAAGGCAAATCGTGATTAGTAATGCAAAAGCAAAATAAAATAATTAAAGCGTAATTTTGATAAAACGAGGCCTTTCATTGATTTGCAAAAGTTAATACAAACTGTGGTCCTGACTCAGATCAACGTCGAGTCATTTCCATTTATAACAAACATCACGAGGAAAGCAAGTAAATGGTGATGTGTTACAGTTCACTTTTATGCGGAGGCATAAAAGCTACTGGATAACTTGTGAACTCTTGAAATTTTATTTTTTAGAGTCGCCACCTAATTTATATGAAAAATTAGGAAAACCATATTAAAAAGGGTTTTTCGAAATAAAAGAAAAATCCTAAATTTAAACCAGAGTTCGGTTAAGGATTCAAATGATACCAGGGGAAGGTGTTAAGCACCCCGGTATTAAGGATCCGTAAAATATGATTGACCTCAGGTCTTATTTAATAAAAACTGCTTTAAATTGCTTAATGTTTTTAAAATATTGCAAATAATGTCACTCAAAATCATTTTCCACCAAAAAGGTAGCTGTTCACACACTTTTAAAAAAACGAAGCAATTTTCTTAAAAATCAATTGAAATGCAAAGTCTTTTCTTTTCATGAAGAAGATAGAAAAAATGGTTTATTTCTTTCCAAATATTGAAAAAAGGGAGCTCAAAAGTATATCTTTTGTTTTAAAAGAAGTCAACCATTAATTGTTTGTTCCCTTGACCCAAATTATTATTTATAAAGGACTTTCTCATTTTTTACGGGAAAGATTACAAACCTGATTAAAACATATTAATTCAAGGCTTGATTTAAAATTCATGCCAAAGTGAGGAAAAATCATATCCTTTTCTCTTCTTCTTTTTTCAAATTAAACCAAGATTAATTCAAATCAAGTTTTCAAGTTAGTTATAAAGTTAATTGAGAAAGAAAAAAATTATTTCGACAAGCCATTGGGATATTAAAATGTCATTTTTATTTCTTATCCAAAGTGACCCGCTTTGTTCAATTTAAAGACATAAAAATAGGAACTCTACATAATTAGATTCTACTTTTAAGGTTCCAATATTTATGTTTTACAAATAATAACACAAAACATAAAATTAAACAAGCAAAACGGGATGATAGGTATACCGACCCAATAGTTTACCGCAAAAATAAAAGAAACCTATTTATTTCTAGGCCATTTTCTCCCATGGATGGACCTTCTACCATTTTTACCCATGGTTGGGCCTTCTTATCGTCGGACTCGATAAAAATAATGTATTTTTGGGCCCTCAGGCCCAACGGTTCAATCAGTGGCGAAAGAAGTACCAAAATGTGGGCCACAAGCCCATGGGAAATGCATAAGGAGAGGGGAATAAATGGATATCAGTTAGAACACACCCAACTTCATCAGATATAAATAAATGGAACACCAAACATACACATATATCTATAGTATACATCAATTATATCGGCCTAACGGCCAGCACACTCAGAAGAATAAAAGTCCATTTTTAGATAATCATTGGGCTTGGACATGATGCGCGACATGCAGAAGTAAATAGACGGGCTCAATAACTTGCTTCTTTCAGACTTACAGAAAAGAAAGGAAAACATGCATACCATAACATCGATCCAATTCTTTTAATGTCAAGCATATATACAAGCCTATGTTTGCACCCAAGGGAAGCTGATATACAAATAAATAATTTTGATATACATGATATACCCGAAGTACAAAATATATAACTTAAATATACACTAAATATATATCCATGTATGTAACTTTGTATATCATTGAGATATATCATCCCAGATTTATCAAATTGGAGTAGTAGACCAAAACATACACCGACATACTTGGTTATCTCAGACTTCTCTTCATACAAATCTTAAATTATATCACCCCTACCCCCTTAATATTTATTTTTAACTCCTAAGTTAGTATATTTACACTTTACCCCTATTTCTCAACTATAAATACTTCATTTTCTTCTTCATTTTTCTCACAAATCTTCCTACCATCTCTATAATCTCTCTATATCTCTCTCTACAACTCTACATTGCCTACTAAATTTTATATTTTATTTGCTAATTTATATCAAAGTTCAAAAATTGGGAGTGAAGTTGGCAACTAGCTTGAGGATCATCTATCGAACAAAGTTTCTAATGATTATGACTATTACGTTAGATAATGCTACTTCTAATGATTATACTATAAGACTTTTAAAAACTCGATTAACTCATCTTTTCCTGATCATTTTCATATAAGATGTGCGTGCCATATTTATAACTTAGCTGTAAAAGATGGCCTAAAACTTTTTAAAAACATTCTTGATAAAGTACAATTTGCTATAAACTTTATTTGTAAAGGTAATAAAATACAATGACGCAGAGAATATAAAAAAATTTGTCATGATTGTGGACTATCTTATAGAAAAATTCCAGAAGAAGTTTCGACTAGGTGAAATTCTTTATATGATCAACTACTTGTTGCTCACGAGTATAAAAGACCTATAACTTTATTATTTAACGCCCATAATCAAAGTCCAACAGATATGCTGGTAGATGATTATTTAACGCCCATAATGCTATTCCCACTATATATTTTATTGGTGTTGTATTAAATTCGACTATTAAAGTAGACGGTTGTAAAGAACTTGTTGAAATGATTTATGAAAGCTTATAAATACTTCCAACAGACTCAACTGAAGAATCAACTAACGAACCAACTAAAAAAGATGTTAAGTCTAGCATACACAATGAATGTAAAAAAATATATATGTATTACCAATAAGAAAGTGTAAATAATCAACCGGCTTCGGTACCATCTGCCTCTACTTCACTGCAACCTAATAAAAGACATGCGGTTTCTGCTGCTAGTGTTCAAGGCCTTAGTTATAGAATGTTTAGTGGTTCAACGTTTTCACAAGTTAGCGAATTTGATATTTATATTTTGCAGGGTGTTGTACCGTACAAATCATTTGTCAATGGAGAAGGACGTGAAGACTTTCTGAGATACTGGAGGGAGAATGCGAAGACATCTCTGACACTATCAAAGATGGCCCGATATGTGTTGAACATTCAAGCATCATCAATAGCGTCTGAAAGCACTTTTTCTGCCGAAAGATTTCAAATAGGAGAGCACAAACACTCATTGGCAGGAGACAGCTTGGAGATTGCAATTTTATTCAGAGATTGGATTAGAGTGGAGCATAAAAGGTGGGGTTAACCGGAGATCAACGAAGAAGACGACTACAACTACAATGAAATCTTGTCCGAGGGAGCAGGAAGCGACGTCGAACAATTTGACCAACAACTTTCAATTTCAACCGAAGATCCTCAAGACATTATGAGGAAATTAGAAAAAGTATGGTTAACTATGTAATATTTTTAATGTCAATTTTACTATGTGATTTGCAACTTTTGAACAACGAAACAAAGTTGCAATTTTGAACTTGTATTACAAAAAAATTATATTTTTATTAAATAATATGAAAGGCACAAAAACAGCCTTAGGATGTTTTTATTACAATATCTTGTTCAATTATTTAAGTGTTTAAATATATATTTTTTAAAATTAAGTCTAAAACAGAAACCTCAAATCCTGCAACCCGACCCGACCCGATCCCCGCACCGCCCCTCTTTTGATGGGATGTGGGATGGGACGGGACCTCTTCCCGTCCCGCTAATCCAGCCGGAGCCCGCGTCCCCACCCTCACCTGTCACACCGAGACTGGTCTCGGCCCGGCCCGGCCCATTGACCACCCATGGTTTAGAATTTATGGAGCAACTAGATTAACAGGTGTACAAAATACTAACATAGGCCTTATTCAACAACTTAATAACCATGACATGGTACCAGACAACCTAAAAGAGCTTTACATGCTAGTGGATGATTTTGACACTTAAGCAAGCAGGGAGAGATGTGGTCAGTTTATTTGACATATATAGACATGAAAACAAGCAGATAACTAATTAAGAGCAGCATTTTAGAGATGCAGAGCCATTTAAACCAAACTAAATAATACACATTCACAATTATGCTATGTATTAGGCATAATGATCCCCCCAAACAAGATCATATAAGTATGCAGTTAATATAATAGACATGAGAGGCAAACAGGGATGATCAAATGATCAGTCAAATGTAACATTTTTTAAACAAGTAGGGCCATATAATACATGATTAACACATGATCCTATTCATGTTGTTCATTAAACATAATAACATCCCAAGACAGAGCATAACATGACTAGTATGTTTACACAATACATCTCAAGTAGTACAATCACATGTAGTAGCTAATAACAAACGACTATGAACCTATTACGAGAGCTGGATTAAGATTAGCCAATATTATATTTACGGCCTATATCTAGCCAAACAAGAATTTAGGATCCCCGGTCATATACAAAACCTTCAAATTGATTATCCTATACTTGATATTTAGCAGAATCAAAACATGCTCGAAGTAAGTAATAATCATACACTCAAAAGTCTTCATTTTTTCACATAATCTTAACATACAAAAGGGGGCATGAACACAGTATTTACCAGACAAATACCAAAAGCAACATACATATCATAATGTTGGACATGAACTCAATACAGTAGGCCTGGAACACACATAATTAGCTAAACAAAGTGATCATTACCAGATTCCCATGTTAATACCTAAATAACCTTAATTTTTGGTAAAACAAGCTATCATAGTTGAAATGAAACATTTTACTACTCAACAATTAAAGCAACAACCCACATAACACACATTTCAGATTTAAGCCAACTAAAACTAGCCTAAACAATTCACATTAAACACACAGAATTACTGAAACGAAAAAGGAATGAGAGGAATTAAAATATACATTTTCGATGAGCAGTCGTGAATCGAGATTCGGTAGGTTCAAACCACCCAATAGGCGATCTACAACGACATCCCAATTACCTTCAAAATCAATCGCACAGGCTCTTAACATGTGTTCAAGAGTTTGTATTGTTCTCTCTACTTGCCCGTCCGTCTGAGGATGAAAGGCAATGCTCAAGTTCACTCGAGTTCCCAAACCTTCTTGGAACAATTTCCAAAAATGAGCAGTGAACTGCGTACCTCTATCAGATATAATGGATGTTCGAATTTCATGTAATCTAACTATCTCCTTCAAATATAACTTGGTGTACTGCGTCACGGTATCCGTTATTTTCACTAGAAGAAAATGAGCAGACTTGGTGAGTATGTCCATGATTACCCAGTTAGAATCGAACTTGGCCCTTGTTAACCCATGAAAAAGTCCATATTAATCATCTCCCACTTCCATTGGGGAATCTCAATAGTTTGAGCTAAGCCACTAGGCCTTTGATGCTCAGCCTTCACCTGCTGACAATTCAAAGACGTAGAAATAAAGTTAGAGATATCTATCTACCTTCATGCTCTTCCACCATTAGTGTTGCTTCAAATTTTTGTACATCTTGGTGGATCCCGTGTGCACAGAATTTTTGGAACTAGGCGCTTTCACCATCAATTCTTGTCGGAGACCATCAATATCTGGGACGCACATGCGCCCTTGCAACTTTAGGACATTACTATCAATATCAATGGTGAACGAAGTGTCATCACCCTTTTTCACCCCATATCGCAGCTTCACCAGAAGTTCATCCTGCTATTGTTTCAACTTAATTCTCTCCACAACATCAAATCGCGCTTAAGTAATTCTCACTAACTCTCCATTCTCCGTTTTATCGAGACGGATCCCAAGACTAGAAGGTCTTCAAATTTCTCTGTCCATTGGCATCTCATGTGCACACAAATAGTATAAATTGCCCATAGAATTTTAGCTCAAAGTGTCTGTAACAACATTTGCCTTACCAGGATGATACAAGATGTTCAAGTCGTAATCTTTCAATAACTCTAACTATCTCCTCTTTCTGAGATTAAACTTTCGTCGCTTGAACATATATTGTAAACTTTTGTGATCAGTGAAGACATCACAATGTTCTCCATATAAGTAGTGACACCAAATATTTAAAGTGAAAACCACAACAGCTAACTCTAAATCATGAGTCACGTAATTCTTCTCATGCTTCTTCAATTGCCGTGAATCATAAGAAATCACCTTTCCATTATGCATTATTAATACACAACCCAATTCAATTCTAGAAGCATCACAATAGATAATATAGCCACCAGACCCTGAAGGCAGACTCAAAACAGGAGCTGAAGTTAATCTCACCTTAAGCTCTTGAAAACTCTTTTCACATGCTTCAAACCATTGAAAATTAGCAGCCTTCTGCATCAATTTCGTTAGTGGTGATGCCATACATGAGAAACCTTACACAAACTTTTGGTAGTAACTTGTCAAACCCAAGAAGCTACAAATTTCTATCGCTTCTGTGTGCCTCAGGCAATTCTTAAATGCTTCAATCTTATGAGGATCAGCCTTGATACCTTCGCTAGTTACTACATACCCCAAGAATGCCACAGAGTTAATCCAGAACTCACACTTGGAAATTTTTGTGTAAAGCTCATTCTCCTTAAGCATTTGCAATGTTATCCTCAAGTGACCTGCATGCTCTTCACGACTCCTCGAATACACCAAAATATCATCAATAAAGACAATAATGAAATGATCAAGGAAACGTTTGAACACACGATTCATCAGTTTCGTAAACACCACAAGCACATTAGTTAGATCAAAAGACATCACCATAAATTCAAAGTGTCCATAACGAGTACAAAAAGTTGCTTTCAGAATATCTTGCTACTTTATTTTTAACCGATGGTAACTAGACCTCAAGTTAATATTTGAAAAGAATTTAGCACCCTGAAGCTGGTCGAACAAGTCATTTATTCTAGGGAAAGGGTACTTATTGTTGATGGTCACCTTATTAAGTTGATGATAATCAATACACATTCTAAGAGAATTGTCCTTCTTTCTGACAAACGGGACCAGAGCAACCTAAGGTGAGGTACTTGGTCGAATAAAACCCTTATACCACAAGTCCTTCAATTGATCCTTCAATTCTCATAGCTCTACCAGAGTCATATGATACAGTGGAATAGAGATTGGTTAAGTATCATGAATAACATCTATACCAAAGTCGATGACTCTATCGGGTGGAGCACCCAGAAAATCTTTGGGAAACACTTCGGGAAGTTCGTTAACTATAGGAACAAATTCAAATTCGGGTACTATGGCTTGTGTATCATTGAAAATAACTAGATGGTAAATACACCTCTTCCAAAACATCTTATGAGCCTTAAGATAGGAAATAAATCTACCCCGAGGCTTAGTAATTTCACCCTTCCATACCATAACGGGTTCATTAGGAAATTCAAAATGAACTAACTTATGTCAGCAATCCATATTCTCATAGCATGCGGATAGCCAATCTATCCCCATAATCACATCAAAGACTACCATTTCCAATTCGAACAAATCAACAATAGTCTCCGACCCATGACTATGATTATATAGTCTCTATAGACTCTAGAAACAATAACAACAACACCAACATGAGTATTCATAGAAAAATGTTTGAGCAGTTGTTTGGGTTCCCCACCAAAATTAAGAGCAAAGTATGGAGTCCGATAAGAAAGATTTGAACCCGATTCGATCAATGAATATGCATCAAAAGAGCAAATAGTGAGAATATCTGTGACCACATCATATGAGGCTTCAATTGCCTCTCTACCAGCTAAACCATAAAATCGAGCTTGTCCCTCATTAGCAGTGTCAGCAACCCCCTTACCCATCCCATTACCACATGCATTATGAGTGTTGTTTGTATTACCTGCATGTGGATTATTTACAGTAATAGAAGCAGATGATTTTTTTTCTTTGGTACAAAGAGTTAGCCATGTCACTCTTCCTCCTTCTACACTCTCTCTGAACATGACCCCTTATACCATAATTATGGCAAATGCGATCCTCCCATCTAGACGAATATCGATTTCCATACTGAGAATACATGTTCTTATTATTGTTTATCTGTCCTTGTCTACCATATGCTACACTAGCATTAGCCTGAGTAGCAGGCTGCACATACGCAGAATACCCTTTCCGCTGTCCTCCATCATGCGCACCACTAAAACCATTTGCTGATTGGGCGTTCTTATTCCGTTCCCTTTCTAATACTTCCTGACTCCTCCAATTTTCTTGTTGTTCAGCAAACCTAACCAAATATAAAAAGGTGCAAGTAGGAGATATAGCAGCAGCAACATATGCAGACTTAATACGTGGCCCCAATCTATACACAAATTGGGTCAACTTGTGCTTTTCCATTGGAATCATATACATTGCATACCTTTCCAGACAAGTGAACTTCAAACTATACTCACGAACAGACATAGTATCCTACTCAATTTTCTCAAACTTAGTATCCATAACAAACCGCTCCTCATCAAACAGAAACCTCTCAATAAATGCCCCATCGAACTCAGGCTAAGTAGGAGCTGGAGCATCATTACCTCATTCAGACTCCCACATCTCGAACCAAACATGAGCAATATCCCTCAACTGATAAGCTGCAAACTCCACAACTTTAGAACCATGAGCATTCATAGACCTAAGAGCCTTAAAAGTCTCATCCATAAAGTACTGAGGCTAATCTTCTTCTCGTGAACCAAAGAACTTGGGAGGATTCAGCCCCAAAAAGTGCTTAAGTCTTCCTCCTCCACCAAGTGTCAGATCCGTACCCCCACGTTATTGTTGGAATGCCACCAGAGTAGTGAGCATTTGGATCTCATTCTTCATCATCTTGATATCAGCTATACCTTCAACAAGGGTTGTAGGAGTAGGTGGAGCCAGAAGTGGTGCTTGATTTCCATTGTCATTCTCAGTCTCAACATTAGCCTCAGTAGCGGCGCAGTTAATATCCTAGTGGGTCGTTCGCCGGATGGTGGCTCAGAAGAGATATTACTTTCTCGGTTAGAAGCTAATGCACGAGTTAAGGTCATTTTTGTGAGGCACGAATTTAACGAATACTTCAGACGATCCTAATGGAAATTCAAGCTCTATAGCACAATCTAGAATCAAGAAGAGAAAGAAACACTTAAAATGTCCTGGTAGTCATACTTTCGTACAAGTGACCAGTCTACACAAACGAAACTCCACTAGACATGGCTCCACAAACAATCATAGGATACTTCTAAACCTAAGCTCTGATACCAAACTTGTCACGCCCCAAACCTGACCCTGGACGTAACAGGAATCCGATGTTATGAACAACACCGAAAGCACCTCATAAGTCGATAAATATCTAATCCCCTTTTAATAATATTTCATTATTTAATTCTATCAAGTTATAAATAACTAAATGAAATCATGGTCACAATTATGAAATACGATCAACGGAAGTCTAATATAAATACGATGTCATAAAAATGTAGAACACCCAATAGGTCAAATATTGACATCAACAACTACCCACAATATTAATGTTTATTTATGGAGCCTCTAAGAAAAATGAAGAATAGTATAACTTCAGGACACAGTTCGAAAACTAAAGCAATAACCTAATTAAATAGGGGTGTCCCACGAACAAGGGTGTGGACTCACTAATAAGTCTGAAAGTAGCTAGCTCTCCTAGTCCGCACGCATATCACAAACTTTCTCCTCAACGTTACCTGACACACCATAAAAACAAAAATGATATGCCTGAGTACTAGATACTCAGTGAGTGTCTCTGGGACAATAGTTAATATAAGAAAATAATATAATGTAAAGAAGTAAATAGTGTCGATAAAGCAGTTTGAAATACAGAGAGAGAATAAGTCAACACGTTTAGAAAATTCATTAGAGGAACCCATTAAATAAGAATTAAATCAGTTTTAAATCATTAATCCCATTATCGTTCTTTAAGTATCCTATTTAGGAACTCAAGACAATCATCAAAACACTTATGAACAATCACAATCATGCCAATACAGACCAAATCAATATAATGAAGGGATGATCAAATAAGATTCCCTAACACTACATAGAAACACCATATCAGGGTTGTCACCTTCGATGACTACCTTTCTCCTGAATAGCTAGGCAAAACCACATCGGGACTATGAACCCTCGATGACCACTCTTCCTCTCGAATGGATAGGAAAACCACACCGAGGCTATTGGCCTTCGATGGCCACTCTTCCTCCCGAATGTCTAGGCGAACCATACTAGAATACATAGTGACCACCATTCCTCATGAGTAGCCAGGCCAAACACAAACAATAGAAATCATGACAAGTTAACTGAATCACAATCACAACATAGAAGCCGAATTAATCATTATGGATTATGTTCATCATCCCATTAATGTGGTACGTCAAGTCATTCATAGGTTAGAAAACCACATTCAAGTCATTAATAGGTTTAGAAACTACGTTCAAGTCATAAATTAAGTTTCAACAATCCTTTGATAGAAAAGATCACAAATACATACATATATATATATATAGTTTGATACAACTAAGGTTCCATGAGGGCTTGTCCCTCATGCACATAAAACCATGCCAAAGAAACTGTTTTTAAAAAGTTGGAAAATATGTTCGAAAAAGAGACATACCACTAGTCCCTCTAATATTCTATCAAACGGAATATCCAATATTTAACAATCACTCTACAATGGATTTAGATGAGAAATATTATAACTTTAACAAAATTCAGTGTTCCTACCTTTATCGATAAACTAGGACATTTTCGTGTCCATGACATGTTCTTGCTTTCGTATGACTCACCCATGGATTCTAACACATTTCAAATGATATATAAACCCAAAAAATCCCTACAACTATAATAGAATTACATAAAATTACCAATAATTCTTTTTTTTCAACCGTTCTTGAATCGAATTCTCACAATCTATAGAGTAGATGAGGATTCTAGTGGTAATCTTTGTTAGATTGAGGTAATGATCATGAAGTTTGAATAAAAACTTACCTTAGAGGTTTAGAGATGGATCTAGGGTGTTTTATCTCCAAAAAGACGGTTTAGAATGAAGTGGGGTAGGTTTTATAAAGTTGGAGATATATAAATTTTGGGAAAATCGCGATAGGCCAAAATTGGCCTAGCGTTCTACAGCCACACCACACGCTAGACTTATTTTGACAAGCCTGTCTAATTTTCCCCACACTGTAAAATATAGCTAGCGCTCCGCACCCGCGCCTAGCGACCCCGCCCCACGCGAGGCTTAATTTTGATTGCGTCGACAATGTTCATTAAAATAGACATAACTCATAGCACAAAGCTCCTATTGAGCTGGTCTATATATCGTTGGAAATGTATTTCAGAGGACTACAACATTGATGTTTTGGGTCTTCTCATATTCCTAGTGTAACTACTCCAAAATCTAGGAATAAGTCAGGACAATCGCAGACTTAGTTGAATTTAGTAACTCTTACTAATCTCATTATTGGTTTGACTACAAAACAACTATATTTCACCCTAATTCATCCTGAAAGGATTCATATAGCTAAAATATCACATCAACACTTATTATACACATGCACACCTGATTCAAATTTGTGGAGTGTTACATATATGTAAACCAAGGAAAAGCCATCCATATAATGGGTAATTCGGATGCCTTCGCGCACAATATTGATATTCACGTCGTCACCCTAACCGTAGTTCATCCTGACCCAAGGGAGATCTTTATCTTGTATCAAGGATTCATACCCTTCCACTGACTTGTCATGTCCATCACCCTGAAAATCACCAGAGAATATAAGAGTCCGACAAATAATTTCAAAAGCAAGCACCACCTCGTCAACCTCTTCAGAAGGCTCGCCTACAATGGGTTATTTAGCAAATATTTGGAAGAAGGGTGTTGATAGGAAGATATGGAAGTGATGGTTAACTCAGTGTAAGAAAGAAGAAGATAGATTAGAGAAGAAGTGCTTGAAAACATTCAACAGAGAAAAATAGCTAAAAATGTTGAAATTGGTTACATGAGTTTAAATTGGAAATAGAGTCAACATTTAAATGAGAAATCGAGAGGTGAGACCCAATCACAACGCGACACGTGCCCTGAGTAGAAGAGAAAAGGGCGTCGTCAGAATAAAAATTGAGGACAACAATTATGATCCTGATGTATAAGTCATTTTGAATCCATCATAAGTTTTTTCGTTTATTTTTCTGCCAAGTAAAGGTAAATTCTTCCCACTTCCTGGGCAATTTATTGAATACTAAAAAAGTGAGAGAATTTCTGTATGTGGTGAAAACCGGTCTAGATGTATGGGAAAATTAGGAGATGACACGTATGAAATAGTGAACGATAGGCGTGACCCTACAATAACAGCTATGTTCCCGACACATAGACTCGTTCGAGGTGCACGATTTTATCCGTTGAGAATCCAGAACCGGGACACAAGCCCGCCTAGCTCCAAAAATGCAACATCAGGAATATGACTGAGGTCAATTAGGATATGTCCACTTTGCAGTAGTTTTTGAGAAACCCGGGATTGACTTTTGAAGAATCCATACCACTATGTAACGGCTGGAATAAGTAAATAATGATCATTAAGAGGGGCATAAAATATGGAGTACGCTACTTAGGGTTAGTTTATAAAAACATCCGCACATGTCACTTGTATTGTAACACATCATACCTTCAAACTACTTCATATTTATAATTCAGGGGTTTAGAAAAAAAAATCGGGGAGTTTAAAATTGAAAACCAATTTCAGTTCTGCAGAATGAATTTGACGCCAGATTATACATATTGTAGAATTAACTACAATCCGTCAAAATGAACCGTCGATTTCATTTTGAAGTTGACGGAACACAATAGCTTTTTACGGACCGTACAATATTTAACAGTCCGTCTTTTTTGACCATCTCTCTCTTAAGTTTTGAAGTCATTGGAAAGTTGCAAATTAATTAAATTAATTTAATGGTTTGATTATAAGGACCGTACATAATTCGATGGTCCCTTGGCAGACCGTATAAAATTCGACGGTCCGTCGAATTAACCATACATTTCATGACGGGCTGAAAAGTATAAATACCAAGACTTAGTTTTAAAAATCAGATTTCACTTTTCTTATGCCCTAGCACGAAGGCTCTCTCTTCCCAATCATCTCCTACACCAAGTTAAGCCTTTTTCACCCAATTCTAACTTAATCCTAATGAATTATAAGTAGAATCCAATGTTCTTAACTTATGGTTTTCAAGATAAACCCATTCTAAGGTTTCAAGGTTCAAGCTTTGGGATTATCCTTCCAAGTTCAGATTTTTAAGACACGTATTGGAGCAATTAAGGTATGTAGAGCTTCTATCCATGTGGGGATATTATTGTTCTTCCCCACATCACATGTAATCCATGAAACAAGGATTCTTCAGACCTAGGATTTTTTCTCAAGTTCATATTAACCTTATATACATGTTCAACTATATATATGTATCATGTTCTCATTTATTATATTCATGATATGTCTTTTCGATTATTTTGAACCTGTCTGTAATCCATGAACCCATGTATTGATTACCATGAGTTCTTAATACAAGTTATGATCATTATCACTCAGTTTCATGAAGTCATATATGTTTCTCAAGATTTATACAAGTTATATTATGTAATTATTCACATGCTAAATTATAAAGTTACAAGTTATGATTTCAAGTTATTTTATATAATTCATGGGCTTCCAAGCCAACTATTTTTACGTACATGTTTTGGGAGTTGTATAGATTACTGAGAAGGCTCAAACAGCCTAAAACTACGTATGCCAATGTAGGATAAGGGTCGCTACGCCAAAGAACGATACCTTCTTATTACCCCTTGTGGGATTATTGAATCCATCATGTTCATGTTCATGTTCATGTCTTGTACTCCATCAAAGTACGAGATGGCTTAGCTGATTGGGCAGAGATCAGACTCCATGTTCACGCGTGGTGGTTCATGTCAGTTTTGTTAATTCTCTCCCACAAATATATAGATATACATTTTTACTGATTTTACACATGTTATATTCATGTTCATGTTTAGTTTTAGTTTTAGTTTCATATTCCTATTACATCATGTGCCTTTTATTCTTTAAGTTGCTTTATGTACGGTACAATTCAAAATTTACTAACGTCCCTTTTTATGGGGTCTGCACTTCACGCTGCATGTGCTAAGGTTCAGGGAGACGGATCTGCTCAGTAGGATTACTTTAGTATCAATTGTTTGGTGAGCCTCATCTCATTCAGAGTGTTAGTTTAGCTATCTTATGATTAAGCATTATTAGTAGAGGTATGTCAGGGCCTTGTCCCGGTAAATAGTTTTGTTGACTCATGTGCAGAGGTTTTATAGACTAGTTTAGTATGTCATATCATCATTGTTTTTTAGACTTATTATATTTTCAGATTATTTCAACTATTATTATTTCAGACTATAAATACAATATTATGTTTTTTCATATTTTAAATCATTATTATAGCATATTTTGATTCCCATGTTGACAAGCAAGCCATATGGTTCGCTCGATCACATGCGGTTAGGCACCGAGTGTTGTGTTTCACCTAGGGCATGGTTCAGGGCATGACAAAGCTTGGTATTAGAGCACTAGGTTTAAGTGTCTTAGGGAGTCTATGAAACCGTGTCCAAAGGGGTCACTTTTATGTGTTTGAGGGACCCACACATATGAACATTGACCACCAAGACATATAGGATTGTCTCACTTCTTTCATACTCTAGATCGTGCAGTTAAAGCTATACCTTTAGGATATCCTTCTAACTCATGCGTATTTTAGAAAAATACATGGGAAAAGGAAATCATCTACAAGTAAGAGAGCTACTACTAATTCTGCTCGTGAGGAGGATGCACATGCTCAGGGAGCCAATTCAGGTATAACACCCCCACCCAATACCACAGGGCCTGTAGAGATCCCAGTTTCGCTGCCCAGTTCTACTCATTCGAATGTTAGGGGAGCTATTCAGTTGCTCACCCAGCTTGTGGCTGCTCAAGCCCAATTTCAGGGAACGACTCCAAGCACGAGAACTAATGGAGAGTCGTCCAGTTTTAGGACTCGTGAGTTTCTTCGTATGGACCCTTTGTTGTTCACAAGGTCAAGCAAGACCGAGGATCCACAGAATTACATTGATGGGCTTTAGAAATCTTCTGTTTTATACATGTTAATGAGGTAGAGGCGGCAGAGTTTGGAGCTTACCAGTTGTAGGATATTGCCAATATCTAGTATGAGTTATGAGAGTAGTCCCGCGGGGAAAATACACCTCCAAAAACTTAGGATGAGTTTGCAGATGTCTTCATTGAGCACTTTCTGTTAATAGAGGTCAGAGAGACAAATGTTATGGAATTGAAAAGTTTAAGCAGAATGGCATGAGTGTGCAGGAGTACTATCTTCAGTTTGTTTTTTGGAAAAGTATGCTCCATATTTGGTTCCAGACATGTGGGCCAGAGTTAGGCGTTTCATGTACGGTCTTAATCCCTATTTATATGATGTAGCTAATATCATAGCTCGGAACAGAGAGATGACTATCACCAAGATGGTTGCTTTCGTACAAGGTAATGAGATCATGTTAAAAGAAGAGGAAGCTTTGCAGAAAGAGAATGACAAAAAGTTTAATAAGAGAGCAAAGTCTTTAGGTCACTTCAGTCACGGGGGAAGTGGAGGCAGACAATACTTCAAGAACAGGTCATCAAGACATACTCCGTGTTCAGCCAGTGCCCCAGCTCTAAATTTCAAGAATGATAACAGAAAGCAGAACTTTATAGCATCATGCTCTCAGTCACAGGCCATCGTGGGTCAAAGTTCTTTCAGTAACCCAGTTTGTGCTAACTGTGGTAAGAGGCACCTGGGGAAGTGTCTCCTGGGTATGGATGTCTGCTTTGGGTGTGGCCAACGAGGTTACTTTTAATGAGACTACCCATTAGAGAGGCAGAGTATATCAGGTAATGTGGCTCAGTCTGCAAATTCTACAGTTCCTCATAATTCTCAAGTCCAATCAGGGCGTGGTCCAGCTAAGTTTGGTTATACATGTAGAGGACCAAACTGTTTGTATGCATTATTAGGCCGTTAGGATACAGAGGCTCGTACAAATGTGGTCACAAGTATATTAACCATTTTCACTTTCGATGTTTATGCCCTTATGGATCCTGGATCGACTCTGTCATACATAACCCCTTTTGTTGCTACAAAACTTGGGATAAAACCAAAAAATTTGCATGAACCTTTTGAAGTATCCACTCCAATAGGAGAGTCAGTTATAGCCAGGTAAATATATAGGGGTTGTTCAGTTAAAGCTTATCACCATATTACAATAGTTAACTTGGTAGAGTTAGAAATGGTAGACTTTGATGTAATCATGGGTATGGATTGGTTATCTTTATGTTATGACACAATAGGTTGCAGAACCAAAATCGTAAAGTTTGAATTTTCTGGTGAGCCAGTCATAGAATAGAAGGGTGATTCAGTAGCACCCATAGGTAAGTTTATTTCCTATCTTAAAGCCAGAAAGATGATATCCAAGGGGTATATTTACCATCTAGTTCAGGTTAAGGATGCAGATACCCAGACCCAACTCTTCAGTTAGTGCCAGTTGTCAATGAGTTTCCAAAAGACTTTCCTGAAGATCTTCTCGGAGTTCCTCCCGATAGGGAGATTGAATTCAGAATCGATCTACTTCCCGACACCAAGCCGATATTTGTTCCGCCATACATAATGGATCCTGCAGAGTTAAGAGAGATAAAATCCTAGTTGAAAGATCTCATTGATAAGGGATTCATTAGACTAAGTGTCTCACCATGGGGTGCACCTGTTTTGTTTGTTCGGAAGAAAGATAAGTCTTTGCGTATGTGCATTGACTATCGGTAGTTGAACAAGGTTACCATTAAGAACAAGTATCCTCTTCCCAGAATTGATGATTTATTTGACTAACTTTAGGGTGCTCAGTGTTATTCCAAGATTGACCTCAGATTAGGGTACCATCAGCTTAAGGTTAAGGAAGTTGATATTCTAAAAACTGCCTACAGAACTCGTTATGGTCATTTTGAATTATGTGTCATGTCATTCGGATTAACGAATGCCCAAACTGCTTTCATGGATCTTATAAATAGGGTATTCAAGCCTTATCTTGATCTTTTCGTCATTGTCTTCATTGATGATATCTTAGTATATTCTCATAGTGAGTTTGATCATGCAGAACATCTCGGAATTGTATTGCGGACGCTTCAGGACCGCAAGCTTTATGCGAAATTTTCCAATTGTGAATTTTGGCTAAAGTCAATAGCAATCTTAGGCATGTGATTTCAGGGGAAGGCATCCAGGTTGATTTTCAAAAAATAGACGCTGTTAAGAATTGGTCCAGACCCACTTCTGCTTCAGATATACATAGTTTCTTGTGTTTGGAAGGCTATAACATACATTTCATAGAGGGTTTTTCCTCCATTGCAACTCCATTGACTAGATTAACTTAGAAGAAAGTCAAATTTTAGTGGTCAGATGCCTGTGAGCATAGTTTTAAGAAATTGAAAATGAGACTGATTTCAGCTCCAGTGTTAACATTGCCAGAAGGAACCGAGGGGTTCATTGTATATTGTGATGCTTCAGGAGTTGGTCTTGGATGTGTTTTAATTTAGCATGGTAAGGTTATAGCTTATGAATCCAGACATCTTAAGCCTCATGAAAAGAATTATCAACTCATGATATAGAATTGGCAGCCCTGATTTTTGCACTCAAGATATAACGTCACTATTTGTATGGAGTTCACGTTGACATTTTCACAGATCACAATAGCCTTCGGTACATTTTCAAGCAACGGGAGTTGAATCTTAGACAGAGGAGATGGCTCGAATGAATAAAAGATTATGATGTAGATGTTCTTTATCATCCAGGGAAAGCAAATGTGGTAGCCGATGCTCTTAGTTGGTGATCCATGTGAAGTTTAGCTCATGTTGAGGAAGGTAATAAAATCATGACGAAGGAGATTCATCGACTAGACAGTCTACGAGTGTCGACACATGGACTCCTAAGATGGTGGTGTGGTTGTCTAGAACAAGTTGGAATCCTCTTTAGTAGCCGAGGCGAAGAAGAAGCAGTTTAGTGATCCCTACTTGTTGTAGCTAAAAGAGTGGATTCACAAACATAAGACTATGACTTTTGAACAAGGGGTAGATGATGGTTCTTTGAGGTACCGAGACAGATTATGTGTTCCATATGTGGATGGACTCAGAGAGCGAATCATTGCAGAAGTGCATAATTCCAGGTATTCTATTCACTCAGGTTCTACCAAGATGTACCATGATCTTAAGGAGATTTATTGGTGGAACGATAAGAAGAGGAATGTGGCAGATTTTGTAGCCAAGTATCTGAATTGTCAACAGGTGAAGGCCGAGCACCAGTGGCCTGGTGGGTTGGCTCAGAATATTGATAATCCTGTTTGGAAATGGGAGATGATAAATATAGACTTCATAACAGGTCTACCTCGCTCAGCCCGAAGGCATGATTCGATTTGGGTGATTGTAGATCGACTCACTAAATTAGCCCACTTCTTACCAGTCAAAACCACAGATTTAGAAGAGGATTATGCTAAGTTGTATATCCGAGAAATTGTCAGGCTTTATGGGACCCCAGTGTCCATTATTTCGGATTGTAGTCCTCAATTCACAACACATTTTTGGAAGTTTTTCCAGAAAGGGTTGGGTACTAAGGTAAATCTCAGCACAACTTTTCACCCACATATAGATAGTCAGGCAGAACGTACTATTCAGACTTTTGTGGATATATTGAGGGCATGTGTTCTCGATTTTAAAAGTAATTGGCATGATCATTTGCCTCTCATTGAGTTTGCTTACAATAATAGTTATCATGCTTGCATCCAGATGGCACCGTTCAAAACTCTATATGGGCGAAGGTGTAGGTCATCAATTCATAGTTCAAAGTTGGCAAAGCAGAGTTCTTAGGACCAGACTTGGTCTATCAGGCTTTAGAGAAAGTCAAGTTGAATCAGGAGCGTTTGAAAATAGCCCAGAGTCACCAAAAGTCCTATTTAGATGTGAGGCATAGAGATTTGGAGTTTCAAGTGGATGATTGGGTAATTCTGAAAGTTTCACTTATGAAAGGTGTCATGAGGTTTAGAAATAAAGGGAAGCTATGTCCCAGATATATTAGATCATACCAGATTTTGAGGAGAGTTGTCCAAGTGCTTATGAACTTGAATTGCCACAAGATTTTATGTGCATCCAGTGTTTTATGTATCCTTATTCAGAAAGTGTGTAGGAGACCCGTCGTTGGTTGTTCCTACTGACTCCATTATATTTAAGAATGGGTTAACCTATGAAAAGATTCATGTAGCTATTTTGGATCGTCAGATTCGAAAGTTGAGAACTAAGGAGGTTGCCTCAGTGAAAGTGTTGTGGATAAGTTAGAATGTTGAGGAGGCTACATGGGAAGCCGAAGAAGACATGAAATCCAGATATCCACACTTATTTGAGAAACAAGCAAAAAACGATCAAGGTAAATACCTTTAGCAGTCATGTCATGTCCCTTGAGTATCCATGTCTCATGTTTCACGTTCATGTATTCAGAACTCATGTCCCATGTTCATGTTTTAATGTAATCATGTCATTCAGTCTCATGTCTCATGTCATGTTCCTTCACTCTCATGTACACATGCTATATCCAGTCCCATTCTCAACCATGACCCATTATTCGAGGACTAATGATCCCAATGGGAAGGTATTATAACACCTCATACCTTCAAACTAAGTCATGTTTATGATTAAGGGGTTTAGGAAAACCAAAATGGGTTGTTTAAAGTTGAAAATTAGTTTCAGTTCTGCAGAATGAATTTGACGCCAGATTATACGGACCATAGAATTAATTACGGTCCGTCGAAATGAATCATTGATTTCATTTTTAAGGTTGACGGAACCCAATAACTTTTTACGGACCGTACAATATTTGACGGTCAGTTCTTTTTTACCGTTTGAAGCCTCTCAAGTTTTGAAGTAACTGGAAAGTTGCAAATTAATTAAATTAATTCAACGGTCCAATTATACGGACCATACATAAATCAATGATCCAATGGCAGACCGTATAAAACTCAACGATCCTTCGAATTGGCCATACATTTCATGACGGGTTGAAAAATATAAATACCCAGACATAGTTTAAAAAATCAAATATCACTTCTCTCAAGCCCTAGCATGAAGGCTCTCTCTTCCCAATCATCTCCTACACCAAGGTAAGCCTTTTTTTACACGATTCTATGTGATTCTAACGTAATCCTTATGAGTTCTAAGTAGAATCCAATGTTCTTAACCTAGGGTTTTCAAGATAAACCCATTCTAAGGTTTCAAGGTTCAAGCTTTGGGATTATCTTTCCAAGTTCAGATTTTTAAGACACGTATTGGAGCACTTAAGGTATGTAGAGCTTCTATCCATGTGGGACTGTTATGGTTTACTTTTTACACTGGTGGGCGTATAAAGAGCTACTAAGAATTTTGATGGTGCTCTAAATTTGGATAATTATTTTAGAATCGCCACCTAATTTATAAATAAATTAGAAAAACCAGTGTGAAAGGGTTTATTCAAATTTATTGAAAAATCATATCTAAACCAGAGTCAAGGTAAGGGTTCTGGTGATCCCCGGAGAAGGTGTTAGCACCCCGGTATTAAGGATCTGTAGAATATGATTGACCTTCGCGCTCTATAGAATGCTTCAAAATTATTTAAATTGCCTTAATGTTTAAAATCCGCAAAATAACTTGTCATTTTTCATTTATTCAAACTCAAAGTTTTATTTTAAAATAAAGAGTTAAACTTCCGCCAAAAATATTATGCACGGGATGGTTTAGTCGATTTCATTTTCGGACTAAGAACACTCAAATGTGAATTTGAGTAGAACTCCACATTTAGTCCAACTACATTGACTATTTTCACACTTGCATCTTTTAAAATCCTTTTGAAGTTTCAAAAATGGTATAGTTTCATTTAAAATAACAAGTTTTGTTTTGAACGAGAAATAATACAAAAACGGTTTTTGTTTCTTTTTGCATGCCATATCCCTAAGGTCAACCATATCATACTTTCCACAAACCTTCAACTTAACATCAAGTCCAAGACAAGGCTTTATTGGAAAAATTACTAAGTTATTTGGGCTTAGCCCGTATTCTAACTTAAACAAAGTGTTCATTATAAATCTGACTTTTCCATGGCCCATTTGTCTATATTTCAAGTCACTCATGCCCATATCCGGGTCCTTCAAATCAGCACCTAGTTCAACTTTAGAATTCAAATCCCAAGTTTTGGTTTTAAGATTCAAAATCAATTTTTGCACTCAGTTGAAAATCTACTTTTTTGGTTTCCAATTTTAAATGTCCAAACAACCCTTTTTTATTTAACCAAACAGTCCTTCAATTCAGTTTTCCATATTTGAAATGAAGTTTTGAAATCATTTGGCGATCTAACTAAACGATTTATGTATCTATTGCCTATCCTTGATTAAACCCATAAGTAGAGGTTCCAATATTTATATCAAAGTAGTTTATTATAACTATACATATATATATACAAAGATATAAAATTGAAAAGGAGAAGAGTTTAGGTTGGTAAACCTACCGAAGCCTACCAGTTGGCTATTTTCACCCATAGTTGGGCCTTCATTCAAATATTAGCTTCCCTTGCATTTTTTATCTCGACCAAAACATTTTATTAAGCCTCATCCCAATCGGCATAAGTATGAGATGCATGACTCATCTGAATGTAAGTGATAGGCCCAGTAAAGGCGCACCTCGCGGTAATGCAGCAGAAAAACACACAAGGGAAAACAAAAGCCCAAGTTAAACGTACCCAATTACTTATCATTTACACATGTAATTTATTTAAACACATAAATAAACCATAAAACAATCAAGCAATATCAAGGAAAATAAAATAAACAGATGGACTCGGCCCAATTATTAGCATGCAGATAGATCATATGAAGAAAAAATTCAGATGGGCCCAGTCACAAAACTAGGAGAGGAATGAAAGAAATTGAGCAAGAGTGGACAAGGCCCAAACCAATTCCAACTCTATTGTCCCAAGTGATATACATAGGGATGCATTTCCTTTGTATGTCATATATATTGTGTATATGTGATGTGCAAGGCCTATATCCAAGTGTATATCAACACATATTGAAGGAAAAACACTGAGAAGAAAAGAAGAACAGTCTTAGAGAAAGGCATGTTCAACACAAATTTTCCTTCTTCACACTATTGCATATAGTTCATAGTACTGTGTGAATATGATTAGAAACCCATATATTCAAATATGACATCCGGACCAATCATAATATCCATATAACTTCACTTGAACTGTTAGGCAGAATGTATCTAAATTACAAACCTCATGTCATACATCAGATTCAAATGGTGAGGCCATGATCATGTAATAATCTATGCAAAGTACTAATGAAGACTGACCACTGTTCTGGGGCTAATTTAAAAATGAGGACAAGGTTTAAGTGCAATACTCTTCTTAAATTCTTTTTAGACATCATTTGGGGTTCATGCATTTTCATACTAGGCTAAATAATACAAGAAAACATAGTCATTTTGACACATATGGGTAAGTTATACAGTCATGAACTTAGGGATACAAGACATCAGATGAAACCACAAGATATAGACATAATCCAAGCAAAGGGGCATACTAGTTTAAAAACAAGTCACTGGCATATTCATATTCTGAATTCAATATTAGTTGAATGAACATCATGCAAGGGGGGGGGGCATACAACTTTAAACTATCCATCTTAAAATGTCATAGCAGATAATTTACAAGCAATTGCCGAATCATGAAACAACTTTATATCATTCAGAAGCATTCACAAAGAATTATCATGCATTTGAGCTAGGCTAGGTGAAAAACAGGACATGTAGGCCATCCAAAAACAGAGGAAGCAGGGACAACCATGGAGGATCACTATTCAAGCATACTAGGTCACATCATAAATAATGGAGAACATGCCAAAGGATGGGAAGACAACTAGAACACTTAGAGATACATATTAAAGTTTTGCGAAAGTAAAAGCATGAAATATTCTTGGCTATTTTTGGCTTAAATAGACCAACTGAGCTAAACACTTCACATTTATTTTATTTTTAAACCTAAATAGGGACTAGGTTGACATGATATAAATATTTTCAACATAGTCAAACCAAGTATGACCCTCATAAGCTAACACACATATCATATAAGCATTGATCTCCCCTTATCAGCCTATTCATGAAATTAGACTCTAAATTGATATACTAAGCATCATTCCAATATAGACAAGTCCACACATGATTCAACAAATTTCAAACGGATATGAACAAAACATACATTAGCTAAGACAGTCCACATGCTCACATACTTAGCTCACTAACTCAAATTGATGATTTTATTAGCCATCTTAGCACTCTCTGGACATTACACTATCTTAAGACTCTTTAGTTTTAACCAAGCAAACTCAAAATGAATACATAAAATAGCTTAACATGATTCCAGTAGCTCAGCACATGATTGTTATAGCCTTGAACTAACATTTTTAACATTATTTTACTTAGGCAACCCATATCCGATTAGAACAAGTCTAAGTTACTATATTAATTGACTCGAGACCATTTAAATATATCACACATAATCAAAGGGACCTCAAAATAGCAGTGGGAGCATCACATCAACATAGCAATGCATATAAAAACCAACACAGTCTTCCCATGGAGTAATCCTAAGCATTTGGTCAACTAGCTTGCTGATTCTAAATGTACATACAAACACAGAACACACTGAGCTACCATGAACTACCTAGCAAACTTGAAGTGAAGACACAAATCACCTTAATATCATCTAAACATATCACACATACACAATAACTCTCAAAACTAACAAGGTTGAGTATTTTATCAACTAAAGTAACCTATATATGGTTAACAAGTTCTCAAATTAACATGGTGAACATATAATTATGGTTATAGTATCAAACAATATCAACAATAGCCTAAACAACATTAACAATCATAATAATGCCCATATACAGTGGTATTTAACAACCAAAACATGCTGGCTATCAATATAGCGAGCACAACCAGCCACAATATTGCATACTAATCACATATAATTTAACTAAATATGCTAGATATTAATCTAACAATCATAACAACCATATAACCTAGCTAATCATGCTTACACTATCATATTAAGTATCATAAATGTTCTAAATCTGCTAACAATCACAGTCATGAACACTAGCAATGATTAATATGAACCTAGCATGCTCAACAATCAACTAAACGAACCTAACAATCCTTAATCATGCTTAAACAAACTTCAAATCGGCACCTCAACACTATTTCAAGTATAACTAGTCTGCATATTAACTAATATAAGCTTTTAACTAACACACACACACACACACACACACACACACACACACACACATATATATATATATATATATATATATATATATATATATATATATATATATATATATATATATATATATTTTAATTCACACAATGTACAGAAACATAATTAGTCTTCGGCAAACCTATTAAGCATCTTATTCAACTAATTATGCTGGTAATCATGTGAACGCATAGGGAACAATAAAAATTGAAATAAAAGGGTTTAAAGGAGAGACATTTACCTTGTGTGGAGGCAGCTAAAGGATCTTGAATCCTCAACTCCGAACTTCCAAACTCGCAAACACATAAAAAAACAGGAACAATTTCAGTTGTGAATGACCAAATATACTAATTCTGGGTCTCACCAAAGGGTTTGGATCTCAACTTAAGTATGTTTGTTTGATTTAAACTCGATTTATGGCTCTCAATCAATGTGAATGCCAAATATCAAGTTTTAGTCCTCTAACATTGTGAGAATAAGTTTGTATTTATAGGGAGTTATGAAACCCTAGCAGACCCAAATGGATCAATGTGGGAGAACAAAGAAATGGCAAAAATATTCCCTCCAAAGTTCTCAACCAATTGAAATTGAGAGTTCAAATCGTAGATCAGACAAGAGAATAATAAATGCTAGCAGGAAAAGGTACAAAGAGGGGCGAGCCTCACTTAGTGTTGGAGGGATGGGTTCACGGTGGTGTGAGAGGTGAGAGGGGAGAGCATTTAGTTTAATCTGATGTCTTGTATCTCTAAGTTCATGACTTTCTACCTTACCCATCTATGCCAAAATGATCTATGCTTGTATTATTGAGCCTAGTATGGAAATGCATGACCCCCAAATGCTGTCTAGAAATAATTTAAGAAGAATATTGAACTTAAACCTTGTCTTCCTTTTAAAATTAACCCCAGAACAGTGGTTAGTCTTCATTATTACTTTGCATAGGTTATTAAATTATCATGGCCTCACCATTTGAATCTGATGTATTACATGAGGTTTGTCATTTAGATACATTCAGCCTAACAGTTCACGTGAAGTTATAGGGATGTTATGATTGGTATGAATGTCATGTTAGAATATATGGGTTCCTAATCATATTCACACAGTACTATGAACTATATGCAATAGTGTGAAGAAGGAAAATTTGTGTTGAACATTGCATATGCCTTTCTCTGGGACTGTTCTTCTTTTCTTCTCAGTGTTTTTCTTTCAACGTGTGTTGATATACACTTGGATATATGCCTTGTACATCACATATACACAATATATATGACATACAAAGGAAATTCATCCCTATGTATATCACTTGGGAAAATAAAGTTGGAATTGGTTTGGGCCTTGTCCACTCTTGCTCAATTTCATTCATTCCTCTCCTAATTTTCTGTGACTGGGCTTAGCCCATCTGATTTTTTTCTTTATATGATCTATGTGCATGCCAAGAATTGGGCTGAGTCCATCTGTTTATTTTATTTGCCTTGATATTTCTTGATTGTTCTATGGTTTATTCATGTGTTTAAATAAATTACATGTGTAAATGATAAGTAATTGGGTACGTCTAACTTGGGATTTCGTTTTCCCTTGTGTGTTTTTCTGCTACATTACCGCGAGATGTGCCTTTATTGGGCCCATCTCTTCTATTCAGACGAGTCATGCATCTCATACTTATGTCGATTGGGTTGAGGCCCAATCAAATGTTTTGGCCGAGATAAAAAATGTAATGGAAGCTAATGTTTGCGTGAAGGCCCAGCTATGGGTGAAAATAGCCAACTGGTGGGCTTCGGTAGGCCTACCAGCCTAAACTCTTCTCCTTTTCAATTTTATATCTTTGTATAAATATATATGTATTATTGTAATAAACTACTTTGATATAAATATTGGAACCTCTACTTATGGTTTGAATCTAGGATAGGCAAACGATACATATATCATTTTTAGTTTGATCGCCAAATGATTTCAAAACTTCGTTTCAAATCTGGAAAACTAAATTGAAGGACTGTTTGGTTAAATAAAAAAGGATTGTTTTGACATTTAAAATTAAAAACCAAAAAAATAGATTTTCAACTAAGTGCAAAAACTGATTTTCAATCTTAAAATCAAAACTTGGGCTTTGAATTCTAAAATTGAACTAGGTGTTGATTTGAAGGACCTAGATATGGGCCTGAGTGACTTGAAATCTGGACAAATGGGCCATTGAAGATTCAGATTTAAAATAAACACTTTGTTTAAGTTAGAATACGGGCTAAGCCCAAATAAGTTAGTAATTTTTCCAATAAAGCCTTGTCTCGTGCTTGATGTTAAGTTGATGGTTTGTGGAAAGTATGATATGGCTGACCTTAGGGATATGGCATGCAAAATAAAATAAAAAACAATTTTGTATTATTTTTCTTTTAAAATCAAACTTGTTATTTTAAATGAAACTATCCATTTTTGGAACTTGGAAAGGATTTTAAAAGATGCAAGTGTGAAAATAGCAAATGTAGTTGGACTAAATGTGGAGTTCTACTCAAATTCGCATTTGAGTGTTTAGTCAGAAAACGAAATTGACTAAATCATCCCGTGTATATTATTTTTGGCGGAAGTTTAACTATTTGTTTTAAAATAAAACCTTGAGTTTGAATAATGAAAAATGATAAGTTATGTTACATATTTTAAACATTCAGGCAATTTAAATCATTTCGAAGCATTCTGTAGAGCCCGTAGGTCAACCGTATTCTACGGATCCTTAATACCGGGGTGCTAACACCTTCCCCAGGGATCACTAGAACTCTTACCTTGACTTTGGTTTAGATAGGATTTTTCAATAAATTTGAATAAACCCTTTCACACTAGTTTTCTTAATTTACCTATAAATTAAGCGACGACTCAAATAAAAATTATCCAAACTTAGAGCACCATCCAAATTCTTAGTAGCTCTTTATACGCTCATCTATGTAAAAAGAGAATCGTAACAGATGACGACTCTTCTAGGGAAAAACCTAGGTTCTAACCATAAGGGTTCCAATACAACATGCTTTTTAAATGATATAAATTATTTATGTGTTTAAATACCGCAATTATAATTGTCATTCATGCATTCATCTTCCGCCAAACGTCATGCACACACGCTTGCATATGTGCACAAAGGTGATTATGCGGATTCACAATCACTCTCTAGTATAAAACCAAAAACATTTCCTTGGAATACGTTGAAGATGGAGTTGGTACGCGGTCATTCCATCAATCGACAACGGTTCACCCGAGGTTGTCCGCTCGGGTCCCTAAGTCATTTGCTAAACCACTCTAGTACAAATAGCGCATACTGACTTAGACAGATTCAGGTATCTCAGACCTACCTGGACTTGACAGGCTGACTCCCTTGTGTCCTAACGGTCTCCGACCCGAAGGCACCTCATCCAATCACTTGCTATGTGGAAGCATTTATGTTCCTTATGTGATGAACCATTGTTCCTTGGGGGAGGGAAAACTAACCATGTTTCGTTTTGTAGATGACTCCCAATTTGAAATTCGACATGGTCATTGAAGCACCTAAGATGTTGAAAGTTTGGTGGACATGGTTGAGTACTGCACAACAAAAAGAAATAACAGACTGGGATAATGAAAAAATGGTCTTTAGGTTCGAAGAGTTCGAGATAACCCCGACCTTAGAGGAGATCCGAGACTACATAGATAGTGTAGGAACCTATATAAGGCAAAGAAAGAAACTTGACCACAACCTTCTAGTACCCCATAAGCCAACTCCCGGTGAGATTCTTAAGATGTTGTCCCTAGCTAATGCCAATTGGATATTTGACCCAACCATAGCCGTTAGGGATATCCACACCCAGTTAGGGTAAGGGGATGCTGGTTTAAAAATAAGTCACAGACATATTCATATTCTGAATTCAGGATTAGTTGAATGAACATCATGCAAGGAGGGGGGGATACAACTTTAAACTATCCATCTTGACATATCTTAGAAGATAATGTACAAGCAATTTCCTAATCATGACATATCTTTATACCATTCTGAAGCATTCACAAAGAATTATCATACATTTGATCTAGGCTAGGTGCAAGCATTTGAGCTAGGCTAGGTGCAAAACAAGACATGTATGTCATCCAAACACAGAGGAAGCAGAGAAAACCATGGAGGATCACTATTCAAGCATACTAGGTCACACCATAAATAATGGAGAACATGCCAAAGGGTGGGAAGACAACTAGAACACTTAGAGATATGTATTAAAGTTTTGGGAAAGTAAAAACATGAAATATTCTTGGTTGTCTTTGGCTTAAACAGACCAACTGAGCTAAACACTTCACATTTATATTATTTTTAAACCTAAATAGGGACTAGGTTGACATGATATAAATATTTTCAACATAGTCAAACTAAGTATGACCCTCAGAAGCTAACACACATATCATATAAGCATTGATCTCCCCTGATCAACCTATTCATGAAATTAGACTCTAAATTGATATACTAAGCATCATTCCAATATAGACAAGTCCACACATGATTTAACAAATTTCAATCTGATATGAACAACACATACATCATCTAAGACAGGACACATGCTCACATACTTATCTCACTAACTCAAATTGACGATTTTAATAGCTATCTTAACATTCTCTGGACATTACACTATCTTAAGCCTCTTTAGTTATAACTAAGCAAACTCAACATGAATACATAAATAGTTTAACATGATTCCAATAGCTCAACACATGATTGTTATAACCTTGAATTAATATTTTTTGAACATTATTTAACCTAGGCAGCCCATATCTGATTAGAACAAATTTAAGTTAATATATTAATTGACTCAAGATCATTTAAATAGATCACACATAATCAAAGGGACCTCAAAATAGCAGTGGGAGCATCACATCAACGTATCAATGAATATAAAAACCAATACAGTTTTCTTTGGAAGCAGAATCTTGCCTGCATCTCCATCTGAAGTTGTTACACATTTTTTGAATGTCATTCTTTGGAAGCTCTTTAATCTTTAAAAGTATATGAAATTGTAACCTCTCTTGTAAAATCTAGATCCTCTTATTGTGATTGTATTCATCATCTAATGAGATCTTTCTAGTAGGTTGAATATTTCTGTTAATACCAACATTAAATAGGATAACATTAGATAATTATACAGTTTTCTCTAAGTCACGGATTTAGGGGTAAACATTGAGCAGCCCGCAATTTCCTAGACTTGAACGCATTTACAAGCCAAATTGTGACACTTATTCAATACCACCGGCCTAAAATCATGTGTACGCCAACTCCTCAGACAACTGGGAGAAGAGTGGAACAATTGCAATAGGAGAATGACTAGACCTGTAAGACACAATGGCATCCAAACAAGAAGCATGATGAGAAGTATATATAATATAGTACTCCTAATTGACTCAATCAAAAAGCTTGAATATGGTGTCTATGTGTAGATATGTACCACCTCCTTTCTCTGTTCACAGCTAGTTTGAAATTTAAATGAGATATTTGCAAAGAATTCAAAATGTAGAGAAAAAGAGAGAGGAGTCCTGGATTGGTAGTTGATCGGAAATGCATGACACGAAGGGAGCCTGATTGATAATGATCATGTGACGTAGAATTAATGTTAGATCTCCAGGCAAGGAAATTGGAGTTGTTCAACCCATAGAGCCATGAGGTTGGCACTCAATGAGGATCTGCTGGAAATTCGGTAATAGTATGGCCATGAAAATACTAACGCAAAGACCATGAGAGAAGTTTTCAGAAATTTTGTTGAAAATGAATTTACAATATAGTAGCTTTTAATGCGAATATAGATCTCTTTTCCACTGGTACCGTCTGTGCTTCTTTTGAAGTTTTATTAGTCACTCCTTAAAAGAGAAATTGAGAAATTTATCCTGTAGATAAATAGGGTACTAATTCTGCAACTCTGATCCAAAGATTGCATAAGATGCAACAAGAACAATGCTACTGCAGTATTAATCTTTCGTGTTGCATCGTTTGCAAACGCCCAAGTGTGGGGTTTTTTTTTTTTTTTTTTTTTTTTTTGTTATTTCTCATTCTCAAAAAGAAGTAATCCGGATCATAATAAGGAACAGAGACCAGCCATACAGTCCAGCATAAAACAACATGATGAAGTAATCTTAACTTCTTCTGTCTCCTGAAAACCAAAATAAGCACTAGTAACGACAGGCTGCGGTTTGACAGTTCATTCTGGCTTGGCTGATATGGTTGAGAATTGGGATTATCCAAGGAACCACGACACTCTTCCACAGACAATCTTTCCTTTTCTTAGATAATATTAACTTTCTTAATTTTACGGCTAACGATGGTAGCAGAAACCCAGACCTTGCAGAAGTACTATTATCTAGCGATAAAGTTCCAATGGAGAATGTATACATTTATCGGCAAACACTGGGGACACAAATTGAATTTGGTTCATTTCAATCGGGTAGCAACAACATCACAAAAACTGTCCATCCAATCAGCAGAATATAAAAGACCACCACAACCATTCAGTAAACCTATTTTTTTTAGATTAATAACTTCTTTTTTGTCAAATGAAAAGCAGTATGACAAAAGTCTATCTCCATTGAACCAGATTCTGATGTTTATTGTGCATTTAACAAATGAACAAGAAGATACATGCACTTCCAATTCAAGAAACATTTCACCGCAGAGGTTGCTGGTTGTAATGGTTCTTCTCCTTTTTCTTTGCAGCAGCTAACCTTGCACTCCTTGCTGCAGCCTCACTAGCCGCAGCTCTGGCAGCAGCATCTACCTCCTTGCTTGATTTTTTCTTCTTAAGAGATGCCATTTTCTTTATCTTGTCCTTCGCAGCAACAGTAGGTGCATCTTCTCCCTTCTCGGTTGCCGCTGTTTCATTAGTCACATTTCCAAGCTCAACACCATTGGATTCATCATGTTGCTCTTTAGACTCCTTTGATGATTTATCTTTCTTCTTCTTCTTCTTTGCACTCTTGCTCTCCCCAGGAGCATTATCATCCTTCTTAGCCATCTCTCCAATCGGTTTTCTCACCTTATCCTGTGCAGCACCTGCAAGTGGAATGGAGCACCGAGTCACATTACAACATACCAGGTATAATCCCACAAGTGGGGGTACATAAGAGACGGGCTTAACCAGCAAGCCACAGAGCACTTTATCACCAAGTCACATTGGAATAGTCAATATATGACCCAAACTGCTTAGGAAAATAGTGAAAGATAAGAGCTCCGCATATTTGTAAAAAAATCACAAAATGATCAAACGCTCCAATTACCAAATATGCATACAACTTTTATCTAATAATGAGCCCATACCTGGCCCTTTTATGCTGGTAATGCCTGTGGCCCAAACAGCAGCAATAACACAAAGAGACTCATTAACAGTTGAGCTTATGGTGACATACAGGGAAGAATCACAAATGGTGGTCAGAACAGAACAGGGGATTTGGCAGTGCCGAAGAGCCCGAAAGTACAAAAAACATGGAAAACACAGAATTTGAAGATGTGGTTTCTCTCTCCTAATGAAATTCTTGCTTTACCATGGGAGGATGTGGTTTCAGACATGGAACTGTCTGCAGACAGCAAGTCCATCTGCTAAATTCAACAGTGCATCCAAATGGGTCCAAAGAAACATACTCAAGATTGGCAAACAAGTGGGGACGACTTTGAAGGATGTGAAGAGGAAGCTCTAGCAATGTTCGCTAGAATTGAGCACAACAGATCGGAAAATCCAATTCAAGACACCAGTTCAACAGAAAGTGAAAGGAGGGGAGAGGGAACTAAAGGGGCTTGTGGTCCACATGAATTGTTGGGGCAAAGAAGAGAAAGAACGGGGCAGGAAAGACCAGCAAGAAGAGGGATGAAAATCAAAATCATCAGTTCCAATGTGAGGGATTTGAATGGTAGTAGGAAAAGAGAAATCATCAAGTTGCTGGTGATTAAATGGAAAGTCTGATATGTAACTTTCAAGAGACAAAAATTCAGGAATGGAAGGCGGAAACTATGAAACAAATATGGCCTGCTAGATTGGTGAATTTCAGGGTGCTAGAAGTTGTTGGTTGCTTGAGGAATTATCATACAACATAACCGGTGAAATCCCAAAACGTGGGGTCTATGGAGGGTAGAGTGTACGCAGACCTTACCTCTACCTTGGTAGGTAGAGCGGTTGTTTCCGGGAGACCATCGGCTCAAGACAACACATAATCACACGCAAAGAAAGCAAAGCAATAGAAACGGTCAGACCCAAACAAGAAATTAAACCAATATCAACATGCTAATGAAAAAATCGAATACGTCGTGGTAGCGCATTCTGACAAAAGGAAGCAATAGTTAATGCAGATAAATAAGATAAAAAAAGTACACTAAAGAACACATAGCAACAGAAATCAAACTACAAGGGACTACAAAACAATACTGCTCCTATGACTGTGATAGGCCAATCGGGCATACGGTAACAACACTGTAACTATCATTTTGTAAGCGTAAGTAGATTTATGCTTGACTACCTTCTACCCTAATCCGTGTCCTCCACAACCCCTATCTAAGGTCATTAGCTCAGTAAGTTGCACATGCGTCATATCCCGTCTAATCACCCCTCCCCAATACTTCTTCGGCCTACCCCTCATGAACCCGTCCATAACCAACCTCTCACATCCGCACTGGGGCATCTGTGTCTCTCCTCTACACATGCCCGAACCATCTCGACCTCACTTCCCGCATCTTGTCCTCCACCGAGGCCACTCCCACTCTTTTCCGGATATCTTCATTTCTAATCATATCTCCTTGTATGCCCACACATCCATCTCAACATCCTCATCTCGCAACTTTCATCTTTTGGATGTGAGAAGTCTTGACTAGCCAACACTCCGCCCTATACAACATAGTCAGTCTAACCACCACCTCATAGAACTTGCCTTTAAGTTTTGGTGGCACCTTTTGGTCGCACAAGACTCCAGATGTGAGCCTCCATTTCATCCACTCTGCCCCAATACGATGTGTGACATCGTCATCAATCTTTCCATTCCCTTGTATAATAGACCTGAGGTACTTGGAGCTTCCTTTCTTTGGAATAACCTGAATATCAAGCCTCACCTCCACGCCTGTCTCAGGGTCACTCCTATTGCTGAACTTGCACTCCAAATATTCTGTCTTGGTTCTACTCAACCTGAACCCTTTAGACTCCAGAATCTGTCTCCAAACCTCCAGCTTGGCGTTCACTCCGCTGCGAGTCTCATCAATCAAGACCATGTCGTCTGCGAATAACATACATCATGGCACCTCCCCTTGAATTTGTCACATTAGTTCGTCCATCACCGAGGCAAATAGGAATGGGCTAAGAGCTAATCTCTGGTGCAATCCCATCTAGGGATGGCAACGGACCGGATCCTACTAGATCCAGATCCAGATCCGTTTTTCATACCTGAATCTAGATCCGTCGGGCCCATAAAAATCAGATCCAAATCCGGATCCACCAGGTCCACGGATCGGATATGGATCCACATGTAAAAACTTTTGCATTGCTAAGAAATTTTTTTTTGAACTGACAAACAATTTTTACTTAGCTAACAGTTTACTGTGTTTCAATTTTGAAATGTTCATATGAGATATTTTGTTCGTTGTCTCGTTTTGATTGTGAGCTATTAATTGAAAATGTTGGACAATGACAATAGTTATGGAAAATGCTGACTAGTATTTCCACAATGCAGAACTTGCATGTGCTTGAAATCTTCACAAATGAAGTGAATATAATTTTAACTACTTGTCTATAGAGATGTTAGTCATTCACTAATATAACATTGATTTTATTATCGAAGTTACCTCTTTATTTTTTGGTTTTTGAGTTAACACGGGGATAAATTAAACTTATTTTGAGAATTAAACTTGCAAAGGATGTGCTTAGCAATTTTAAGAAAATACTTATAAAATTACATTCTAGGTTATGAATATATTTAATAAAAAAAGGATTCACGGGTCGGATCTGGACCGGACACGGATCTCAAATACAAGATCCAGATCCGATACCATCAGAAACGGATTCGGGTCCGATCCGGATCCGGCGGGTCCAAATTCTGACGGATCCGGGTCCGATCCGGATCTATCGGGTCCAAATTTTGAAGATTCGTATCCTATAAAACAGATCTGAATCCACCGGATCCGGATCGGGTCCAGGATCCATTGCCATCTCTAGTCCCATCATCACTGGGATGTGCTCCGAGTTTCCTTCTACTGTTCGTACCCTAGTCTTGGCTCCATCATACATATCCTTGATCGCCCTAATGTACGCCACAGATACACCTCCAACCTCCAAACATCTCCATAAAACCTCCCTAGGAACTTTGTCGTATGCCTTCTCGAGGTCCATGAAAATCATATGTAAGTCTATCTTCTTCTCCCTATACTGCATCACCAACCTCCTAATAAGATGAATAGCTTTAATAGTCGAACGCCCCAGCATGAATCCAAATTGGTTCTCAAAAATAGACACGCCTCCTTACCCTCATCTCCACGACCCTTTCCCAAATTTTCATAGTGTAGCTCAGCTTGATACCCCTATAGTTGTTGCAAATCTGGACATCACCTTTGTTTTTGTACAATGGAATCATTGTACTCCACCTCCATTCTTCGGGCATTCATACCATCTTAAAAATGACGTTAAATAACTCAGTCAGCCACTCCAAACCTACCCTACCTGTTCTCTTCCAAAGTTCAACTGGGATCTCATCATGCCCGATCGCTTGTCCCCTGCGCATCATGCGAACAACACCCTTAACCTCATCAACCTTAATGAGTCTACAATACCCAAAATCCCGATGCCTACCAGAATGCTCTAGATCTCCCAACACAATGTCTCCATCTCCTTTTTTATTCAAGTGTTCATGGAAGTACGACTGTAACCTCCGCCTAATATGCGCATCATCCACCAGTACTTTGTCGTCCTCGTCCTTTATGCACCTCACGCGATCCAAGTCGCGGACCCTCTTCTCGCTTGCCTTGGTTAGTCTGTACAACTTCTTATCCCCGCCTTTCTCCTCTAATTCCGCATACAGGCGTTCAAAAGCCGCCGTTTTCGCCGCTGTAACTCCTAGCTTTGCCTCATTACTCGCCATCTTATACAGTACCCTATTCGTCCACTTCTCCACCTTATCCTTACTTTCTACCAATTTCGCATACGCCGCTTTCTTCGCTTCCCCCTTCTCTTGAAATTTACCATTCCACCACCACTCCACTCGATGCCTACCATGATTACCCCGCAAGGCCCCTAGCACTTCTCTAGCTATCTCCCTGATGCAACTGGCCGTCCTGTCCCACATACCGGTCGCATCCCCACTACTCCCCAAGCCCCCTTGGCCATCAATCTCTCCCACATCTCCTTTGCACTAGCCATGGTCAAACTCCCCTATTTGATTCTTAACCTATCATCCACAACCCTCTTCTTCATCTTGATCTCGAAATCCATCATCAAAAGCTTATGTCGGATTGTAAGATCCTCCCTCGGAATAACCTTGCAGTCTTTACAAAGACCTTTGTCAACTTTTACAAGGAGCAAAAAGTCTATCTGAGTCTTAGCCACCAAACTACTGAAAGTCACCAAGTGTTCCTCCCTCTTTAGGAACCTCGAATTGGCTATCACCATCCCATAAGCTCTAGCGAACTCCAAAAGTGAGACGCCTCCCCCATTCCTGTCCCCGAGTCCAAAGCCTCCATGCACGTCGTCGTAACTCTTCGGGAGTGACCCGATATGTCCATTGAAATCCCCTCCTACAAATAACTTCACAGTGGGTGGTATACCTCTCACTACTTCGTCTAAATCCTCCCAAAAACGTCTCTTCTCTTCCTCTTCCAGGCCCGCCTGCGGCGCATAAGCACTAATAATGTTTATAGTGAACTCTCCAACTACCAACTTAATCGCCATCATCCTGTCATTGACCCTCCTCAAAAGAAGCTGCTTAGCAGATTGCATCAAAGGTAACTACTCATTCTCAGTCCAATTGTCAAGCCTAGTTAATGATTTCAAGCATTCCCAAACCCCACGTGGTGAAATTTCACTGGGGATGTTGTTGTATGTTGTTGATTTCGAGCGAGCTTTGGTCCTCCTAAGAAGATAGCAAGACGAGATTTGTGGCTCGATCTTGAAGTAGTGAACGGGTAATGGAAATTACAAGGGTGACAGCAGGGGACTATAATGTTACAAGGTTCCCCGGGAAATGAAAAAATGATACAAGATTCATTTCAAGAATAAAAGAATTATCAATTTTTATACAAGAGTTGGAGCTAAATGATCCTTATTCTTGCGGCGGTAATTTCACCTGGACTAAAAGAGATAATACAGAGGTGGCATCAAGGCTTGATAGATTTTTGTTCAACGTTGAATGGGTTGATAATTTCAATGCAATTAAGCAATATTGCCGAAAGTCACCTCCGACCACAACCCAATCAAGTTACAATGCGGTAGATGGGAGAAGAAGCTACTTCAATTTCGAACTATGCGACTTGAATTTGATGGTTCTTGGGAGGGTAAAAGGGTGATGGGACACTTTTCATTGTATCATATCCAGACTATGTACCGACTTGCAAACTAAAGATGTTAAAACTTAAATTGAAGAATGGAGTAGCTAATCCTTTGGCAATCGGGAAAGGAGAAAAAGAGATGTTCTCAGCAAGCTTAAATCCTTAGAAAACGTTGAGGGTGGGGAGCTGAGTGAGATGCAACTAGGCGACAACCACGATGGAGCTACAAGAGATAGCAAAACAGGAAGAAATATCATGGAGACAAAAAACAAGATTTTTGTGGTTGAAGGCGGAGGATAAAAACACCAAGTTCTTTTACAATATTGCAAATGCCAATAGAAGGTACAACACAACTGAAAAGCCCAAAATCAATGGGGTTGTCCTGCAGGACCCGGGATTTGTTAATAAAGCTAGAAAATGTGACATTAATTGAAGAAGTTGATCAACTTGTATGGGTAAGATAATTTTTATAGTTAGCTCATGCTACAAGATTCTAAATAAGGAGTTAGGCTACAATCTGGGTGGCCATGGAAAAGGCTATGGAAAACCAAATCTTCTTTTAAAGTAGCTTGCTTTATATGGTTGGCAACACGTGATGCTTGTCTGACTCAACACAGTTTTACGAAGATGGGGAATATCAATGTGCATCTGGTGTTATTTATGTACCGAGGAGGAATGCTGCAACCACCTATTTTTTCACAATGGCAAGGCAACTTTGGAGCTGCTTGTTCAGTTTCTTCAACCTGCCTTTTGTAATGCCTTGCACTGTGAAAGACCTATTGGCTAGTTTGGGCAGAGGAGGTATCAAAAAGTCACTGAAAACTTGTGGAGCACTGTCCCGACTTGGGTATGTTGGGTTCTGTGGGAGAGGAATTTCAAGTGCTTTGAAGGGAAAAAGACCTTTATCGGCTTCCTGGTGTAAGATTCAAAATGTAAATTATGAACATGGCATGTTAGATTTCATCAATTCACCATAGGAATAAGGTTTTGAACAGACATGAGTCTTTTTTGTTTCGTTTTGTTTAGGGGATTCGCAGATCTTGTAATGCCAAGCACCATCTTATGATTGCTTTTACAACATACCCAGTGAAATCCCACAACGTGGGGTCTTGGGAGGTAGAGTGTACGCAGACCTTACCTCTACCTTGGTAGGTAGAGTCTGTTTCTGAAAGACCATCGGCTCAAGGCAAAGTATAAAAACAAGCAAAACACGAGACACGATTAAACCCGAACAAGAAATTCAAAGCAGTATGAAAATAATAATAACAAAAGCGAATAAGTCATGATAAAGCATTCTGAAAAAATAAGCAGTAACTAATGCAGGTAAATAAGATAAACAAAGTACACGAAAGAACATACATCAAAAGAAATCAAACGACAGGGGACTATAAAGCAATATTTCGCCTACTAGTATGATAAGCTAAGTAGGGCTACAATAATAACACTACAACTACCAGTATGTAAGCGTACGTAAGACTATGCTCAACTACCTACTACCTTTCTACTATAATACGTGTCATCCACAACCCCTTATCTAAGGTCATGTCCTCAGTAAGTTGCATCTGCGACGTATCCCATCTAATCACCTCTCCACAATACTTCTTCGGCCTACCTCTAACCCTTCTGAAACTCATCCATAGCCAACCTCTCACACATCCGCACTAGACATTTGTGCCTCTCCTCTACATATGCTCGAACAATCTCAACCTCGCTTTCCGCATCTTATCCTCCACCTAGGCACTCCCACTCTATTCCGAATATCATCATTTCTAATCATATCCCTCTTTGTATGCTCACACATCCATCTCGGCATCCTCATCTCCGCAACTTTCATCTTTTGGATGTGTGAGGTCTTGACTGCAAACACTCCACTCCATACAACATAGTCGGTCTAACCACTACCCTATACAACTTGTCTTTAAGTTTTGGTGACACATTTTTATCACACAACACTGCAGATGTGAGCTTCTATTTCATCTACCCTGCACCAATACAATGTGTGACATCGTCATCAATCTCTCCATTCCCTTAGATAATACATTCGAGATGCTTAAAGCTTTCTTTCTTTGGAATGACCTGAGTACCAAGCCTCACCTCCACGCTTGTCTCATGATCGCCCCCATTACTAAACTTGCACTCCAAGTATTCTGTCTTGGTCCTACTCAGCCTGAACCCTTTAGACTCCAGAGTCTATCTCCAAACCTACAACTTAGCGTTCACTCCTCTGCGAGTCTCATCAATCAGGACTATGTCATCTGCGAATAACATACACCATGGCACCTCTCCTTGAATTTGTCGCGTCGGTCCATCCATCACCAAGACAAATAAGAATGGGCTAAGAGTTGATCTCTGGTGCAGCCCCATCATCACTGAAAAGTGCTCCGAGTCTCCTACTATTCGTACCCTAGTCTTGGCTTCATCATACATATCCTTGATCGCCCTAGTGTACGTCACATGTACACCTCTAACCTCCAAACATCTCCATAGAACGTCCCTAGGGACTTTGTCGTATGCCTTCTCGAGGTCGATGAAAATCATATGTAAGTCTTTCTTCATCTCTCTATACTGCTCCACCAACTTCTTAATAAGATATTCGGCTTCTACGGTAGAATGCACCGGCAAGAATCCAAATTGATTCTCGAAAATAGACACGCCTCTTCTCACCCTCACCTCCACGACCCTTTCCAAAACTTTCATAGTGGTTTAGCAGCTTGATACCTCTATAGTTGTTGCAACTCTAGATGTCACATTTGTTCTTATACAAAGGAATCATTGTACTCCACCTCCATTCTTCGGACATTCTTTCCGTCTTAAAAATGACATTAAACAACTCAGTCAGTCACTCCAAACCTGCCCTGATTGCACTCTTTCAAAATTCAAGAGTGATCTCATCATGCCCGGTCGCTTGTCCCCTGCACATCTTGAGAACAACACTCTTAACCTCCTCAACCTTAATACTTCTACCATATCCAAAATCTCGATACCTTCCGAATTGCTCCAGATCTCCCAACACAAGATCTTTATCTCCTTCGTTCAAGAGTTTACGGAAGTACTTTTTTTTAATTGTAATGTCCTATATTAATGAAATACTAACCTCTTCAAAAAAATAAAGGGTGAGGGGGGAGGATCACAATTTGATATAAATCAAATAATGTATACTATGTTTCCTTCTTGAAAATTCATTTGCGAGATAAGGATACCCTTCCCTTCTATGCCAACCCTCCCTGTTCTCATATCTTAATTTATTTCTTTGAAGATAACAATGCAGACATTTAATCTATGTATTTAATTTATTCTTAGCTACTAGTGGAGGATCACTTTATCGAGAACATAAGTCTAAGAATTCAAGATGTCTATCAGTTCTTCTTACCCTTTATAGATATCTCACTCTACCAAATTAAGATAAAGGAAGAGGACAAGGCAGTACAATGAATACAAATCAGAAGTGATAACAATAGACGCAGATGGCAAACGTATCTAGTATTTTCCACAGAGCAAGAAATTTTTAAGAAGTTGGCATGTAACAATAATTTTTATCCAATAATTTCTCTGGACGTCCTCCCCTTTGGGTGGAGGACAAGTTTTAGTTGCATTCATAAACAAATTACCTTGTGAATCATCATTGCTCTCAGCTTTGTTTAATCCAAATTCAGAAAGCATAGCTTCAAGCTCAGCAAGTTCCTTTTTCTTAAGTTCCTTCTTTGAAAGCTGTCTTTCCGACTCTTTGGGTGCCACATTTTCAGCAGGCTTCTTAACAATTGGCTCCTTTTCCTCTGGTACATCAGGTTCCTGCTCATGTTCTTCCTCGTTGTCATCATCAGCTTCATCAAGTCCTTCTTCACTTTCACTTTCCTGATATGAACAGATTACAAGAATTAATGCAGATAAACTGCTGAACAATACAAAAATAGAATAAAAAGAAACCTTCACTATTGAGACACTGTAGTTTGATTATCAACAAATAAAATGATTTTCTGTTAGAAAGAGGGAGAAGAAAAGTTCTGTTATACACCAAGCTCTTTTGTAGTTCCAAGCCTTTCATTACAAAGTAAACAAGACATAAAATTGGTTCTGTGAAGCAACTTCAAAACTAAGTATATGTATGGCCATCTTCAAACAGATATCAGGGAATAAATTTCAGTTAAAGAAACACTAACTAGCTATTGATAATCCTTCATGTCACAATGGAAACCATGAACCACTGGCAACATGAAAGAAAAAGGCAAGAATAAGAGTTTTATTCTACATGGAAATACAAAAGAAAAGATAGTTTATCAATCAAAATCTCAGTGTGGAAAATAATAAAAGGTAATAATCAATCAAAAAAACAGAAAGGAGCAAGAAAGAATGGATGGAGACAGCAACAGAAAAGAAGCTAAGGACAAAGAATCAAGAAGGCAAAGATAATAAAAAATTTGGGCCCTCAACAAGCCTAGTGTATGCTCTAGAAGTTAAGTTCAATAGCTTCTCAGCCCAACGCCACCACCAACAGATACTTGAGGTACATTTATTCGTACTTGGATTTTAATCCTTTTGGCCAAATACTCCAAGACAAAGAGGAAGCATGTAATTGTACATAGAAATCCAACTTTTTTCCCTAAAGATAACGGTTTTCGACCGGGTACCTGTTACTTCCCAACAACCCACGTACGGGGTAATTCTGCCACCAGGGCTTAGGTCGACTGGACGAACTAACATAGTTTTTATTTTCCTGTGTTGGATTTGGACATTGATCTCCAAGTTTTGCACCCACTTTACCGACCACTAGGTCAATAACCTTGGGTGCCAATAAATCCAACAACAACATACCCAGTATAATCCCACCAGGTGGGTTGTGAAGGTTGAAGGCTACTTCCTGTAGACCCTCGGCTCAAGAACAAATGCAAACATAACAATAATAATAGGCAGTAATAGCAACAATATAATAAGATAAATGACGTAATGAAACAATCAAGTCGTAATAGAGATCTAAAAAATATAAGCTAACACACATGTAATAATACACCTTGTACAAAAAAGAAATCCTCGCGGAAACCTACTAGCCCTCTACCCTGATACTCGACCTCTACACCCTCCTATCAAGGGTCATGTCATCGGTAAGTTGAAGGTGCGTCATATCCTGCCTAATCACCTCTCCTCAGGGCTTCTTTGGCCTACCCCCCTCCCTCTCCTCAGGGCAACTACCGCCAACCTCTCACGCCTCCTCACTGAAGCATCTACGCATCTCCTCTGCACATGACCGAACCATCTCAACCTTCCTTCCCGCATCCTGTCCACCACGGGGCCACTCTCACCTTATCCCGAATCATATCTCTCGTGGTATGCCCACACATCAATCTCCCTAACGAGCAAATAAGAAAATATGGGTAACTTAGATGGAAGTGGACTCTACAATTTTTTTCTTTAACGCCATCGGATATTGCCAATGTAATCCAGAAGATCAAGAATGCTACACTGAAATGTGGAAAATGCTATTAATAGATGCACCATACAGGAAGGTTGCCTACATTGCACCCCCTTGGGGTGCAGTTCTCTCCCTGAACATTGCATGCTTCGTGCACCAGATTGTCCTTTCTTATCAACACCATAGAGTGGAAAATTATCCAACCCACTGGGTTATATTGGTTTCCAAGTCAAGATTACAACAAGTTAGCCGTCAAATAGTACTAATGCAGGACACATTTATGTAATTGGTGTAGAACAAAAACTACAATTGGACTTGAAATCTTCTTTAGTAAATGTCAAGTTATCACCGTACCATAGTTAACATTGTACAACCCCTGTTGTCCAATATCTTCTCCTAGTTGTTATCATGTGGATAGATTTCTAGGAGGTAACTGTCATCTTAACTAATCAGTTAATGCTTAATAATTTGGATAAGCAGCTAAAGAATCTAACCTTATCAAGAATGAATTGATAAAGAATCCGGAACACAAAGATGTAGGGGCAACATCTGATACAGATAAAATTGACTGAAGACTCCATAATATGGAGCTAAGACACACAACTGTGATATCTGATACAAGATAAAATTATTCACAAGAGATAAATGCAGGAACAGGCGTAAAATGTCCAGGGACAATTAGCACCAAATAAACAAACTAAGAAGATATAAAAGAAAACTAAAAGAAAAGAGAAATGAAATTAACTAAATGCAACCATATAACCTATGCAATCTAAGCCCGTAACATCTCTTCACCAAACAAAAAAAGAAAACAAGCAAACCCATTATCCTTCAGTGACCATTGATACTGTGATTCCAGTTGACCAATTTCACATTGCCGTTGATATACTCTCAAAATGCCATTTAATGCACAAACATTGTCTATTTTATTGTTTATACACACATAACATATCATGGACAAATTAGCTGGGTGAAATGAACTCATACTACCAGCATAGAATTACCAACCAAAGATAAGGAGAGGAATTGACACCTCGAGTGGAGTTAGAGTTTCCTTTGGCTTGTGATGCTGCTGTTCATTAGGTCCCCAAACAGGCTGGGGAGGAGCAGTAGTGGCGTAATAATCATCATCGTCTTCATCATCAACATCTGCCCAGGATTTGACAGTCAATGGGGCTGGAGCCCAGAAAACCGGCTCAGGATCCTTGTCTGGCTGCTTCACATTTTTAGAAGATGAACCACCAGCACCGCTCTTCCCCTTATCAGACTTCTTCTTCTTCCTTAGGGTTCCAAGAGCCGCGAAAACATTGTTGTTGCTTATCACCAACTGTTCATCCTTCCTGTTTCCACCTCCCACCATTTTGTTTTCTTCCCACTTCAAACGTCTCTCAATTGTAGAGCTGAAATCGAGATTTTCTCAAACAGATAAGATTTAAATGATTGCAACGGTAATTTCCGAGAACGATTTTCCGGGGAAAGGAGAAGATGGTGGATCCAACAATGTGTGTATAGGGATGGGTCGGGGTTAAGGTTAATTTAGGGTTTGGATGAGCATAGGATGAACCGATGAAGAGAGCCGAGGATTGTACAAGTTAAATATAGCACCGGAAAGATAAAACTAATTTTCTGTTTTTGGTAGTCTTCCGGATCTATTTTCTTTTTTTCTTTAAATATTATTCTACTACTATAACTACACTAGTTGCTACTTATATTTACAAAATAAAATTGTAATTTGGGCAAAATAATAATTGGAGCTTATTCTATTTAGGAGATGTTATTCCACTAATCCTTTAATTCTATTTTCATAGTTATTTTGGGTCTTCATTGTCTCCTTAATTTTACTTCATTTGTTTGTTCGCTCCTATTTCTTCATCTTTAATTTAATTTTATTATATATTAATTTGAGGCTTTTGCTGGAAAGCCAGTTTGAACACTTTTATTGCAAAAAAGCCACAAGTCTCGGGAAATTTCAGGAAAGGCAATCATTACGTCAACATGTCAAAAAAAAATTATGGTCAACTCTAACTCCAAAGTTTTAAAAAAATCATTTTGGCCCTCAACCTCCAACATTTTACTTACCCAAAAAGAAATAAAAAATTAGATATTTTCCTTCAAAAGCTCCTGATTTTTTCACTTTTTATATCCAGTAAAAAAATTGGCTTTTCATCGAAAAATCGGTCTCGAACGATTTATTATGGCGTCAATTGCAGTCATAGACCATAACCATAGTCTATTAAAAATTTATTATAGCGTCGATTGCAGAATATATTATAGTAGGTGGTGATTACATTCGTGAATAGGAGGAGACCTCAAAATGTTGGAATTGGATTTCTATGAGCAAGGTGCTAGGATGATCATGTCATAAACCACAACCCTAAACCTCAAACTGCACAAATCTAAGAGACCTTAGATAGGTATACCATAAACTACAGTCGTCAATAGCTAACACTTATCATTTAGGCTCGACTTCACGCATGGTCAATAATTTTTTACATGTTATATATAGACCAAAGACAATATTTATCTAAAAAGTCATAAATAAATAAACTAAAATAAAATAAAATAAATAATATGACATGTCACTATTTAAACATTATAATAAAATTTTAATACATCATATGAGAATCTCCATCCATTGAACATATGATCAAAAGAGTTTTAGGACAAGTAATGATACTTAAAAGGCCAATATTTGTCTAAAAAAGTCACAAATAAATAAAATAAAATTAAATATTTGAAACTATTTAAACATTATAATAACACTTTAACACATCATATTAGAGTCCACATCTATTCAACACATGATCAAAAGAATTTTAGGACAAGTAATGGTACTTAAAAGGATAATATTTATCTAAAAAGGCCATAAAAAAGACTTGATAATATTTAAACATTATAATAACACTCTAATACATCATATGAGAGTCCTTGTCCATTGAACACATGATCAAAAACGTTTTAGGACAAGTAATGATACTTAAAAGGCACATATTTGTCTAAAAAAGTCACAAATAAATAAAATACAACAACAACATACCCAGTGAAATCTCACAACGTGAGGTCTGGGAAGGGTAGAGTGTACATAGACCTTACCTCCACCTTGGTAGGTAAAACAGTTATTTTCGGGATACCCTCGGCTCATAAATAAATTAAATAAAATAAATAAAAAGACTTGATACTATTTAAACATTGTAATAACACTTTAATACATCATATGAGAGTCTCCATACATTTAAAACATGATCAAAAGAGTTTTTAAACAAGTAATGATTATCAAAACACTAGTATCCAATTAGTCTGACAACAAGTTATTGTTCTCAAAGCACAATCTTGTTCTAAGGATAATCATTTATTGTTCTTAAACTCTTTGGATCATGAGTCTAATGGATGGGGACTCTCATATAATGTATTAAAGTGTTATTATAATGTTTAAATAGTATCAAGTCTTTTTATTTATTTATAGTCTTTTTAGACAAATATTGGTCTTTTAAGTACCTTTACTTGTCCTTAAACTCTTTTGATCATGTGTTAAATGGATGGGGACTCTCATATGATGTATTAAAGTGTTATTATAATGTTTAAATAATATCAAGTCTTTTTATTTATTTTTATTTTATTTATTTACGGCCTTTTTAGATAAATATGGTCTTTGGTCTATATATAACATGTGGATAATTATTGATCATGCGTGAAGTCGAGCCTAAATGATAACTTTTAGCTATTGACGATGGTCGGTTTATGGTATACCTATCTATAGTCCCTTAGATTTCTGCAATTTGGGGTTTGGGGTTTGTTGAGGTTTGAATTTTGTTTTTTGAATTTTGTTTTCTTGTTGAATTAGTGCAAATTCAACATGCTTCACATTTCAACAATCACCTTTATTTTTCTATTTTATCATCGACCAAAGTAGTCTAAAATTGTCCTAAGCAATGAGTTATTATAGAGTAAGGTGATTTATTTCCAGTTTGGCTTATTTCCTCCATTATCTCTTTTCTTGATCAAACTCCTCCATTCTCTTTTCATAAGTAAGAAAATTATATAAAAATAATAGTCTATTAGGGGATAGGAAGATGATGGTCAGATTATCAGGCTCTTTTCTGAGCCTTTCAAATATTACATGTACAAAATGTGCATTTTCAACAGCTGTATGTCATCTCTGAGCCCCGTGAAGAGACGCTCTATATCATTTCTCAAGAGAAGTACATCAAATGAAAGGCATTGACTACGGTGGTAGTAATTGCGTCGTGGTCGATCTTGAATCCTTCTCGTCAGAACAGGGGATCAATATCTTCATCAGAACCAGACTGCTTTGAACCATCCTCAGAAATATAACTATCACCACAATCATCTTGATCTTCATCCATGGAGTCTGAGTAGACCTCACTATCAGCATTAGAACGGGTTTGAACCATATCAACATAACGGGGGACTATTTTTCACCCTCTTCCTATACATCTAGACATTCTTTATGATCTATAAACAAATAATAGAGACGTTAATCAAACACGATATAAAAATAAGAATAATCGACCAACAATCTGTTAATATAGACCATAAAGTATTTTCAAAAAACAAAAACAGAAAAAGGAAGATCGAAACAAGCAAAATAAGTATAAATAACACATAAGCAAACACAGAAAAAGAAAGATCGAAACAAACAAAAACATAGGCTAAACTTCTAAAATTTTGAATAAAAATAAAAACTTGATGAACTTCATGAATCGAAAAAAAATATAAAGTTTCAGGGCAATATGGAGTTTAAAATGCTTCGAAAGAGTTGTAAATTAAAGAAAATACATGGGAAAGACGACTGAACGATATCCAAGCTCGGAGGAGAGGAAAAGTCAGTTGGGAGTTTGAGAGAATTCAAATTTTAGAAAGTGATAGGGAGTGAGAGAGAGGTTTTGTGTATTTAAATAATAAGTTAAAGGGACGGCAATGTTTAAATTAAAACCTCCAAATTTTTAAATATTATGAAATGTATCCCATGTTCCTTTTTCTAAACCCTAATCTCGAAAAATAAATAAAAAAATTAAGTGATCTTCCACTAAATTAGAAACTTGAAGTGGCCTCTCCCCCGAATCTTCTCTACTAACTTTTGCAACTTCATATAACTCCTTTACAATTAAATGTCTCCAACCCAAATTATTTACTCTCGTCCAAACCAGTCTACGATAAAGTGTAGATTTTTCGCATTGTACCAATAAATAAAAAATTAGTTAAAAGTACAAACTATATATTTGTTGTGTTTTAAATTTAAATGAAAAGATAAATTTATCATTTTGAGAGATTAATTCTATGTATATTGTATTGCTGCAACCCAGCAAGTATCGTGTAACTTCAAAAATGTGATATTACATTAGTATATTTTTTTTAAATCTTTGACATAAGAAAACGATAAACATCACAAGATCATACACACATAAATTATTATCTTATTTAATAAAAATATATCATAATCAGGGTCGGCTCAATGGTAAATTCATTACTTTTACCCCAAAATAGTAAAGTATAAGAAAATACTACTCCTATTAGTACCACTAGTATTAGAACCCGCACAATGTGCGGACGATGTTAAAAATTATTAATCATGTTATATTGTGTTGTTTGAATATATTAAATTATATATTTTTGAAGAATAAACTGTCATCTTGTTTCTATGTGATATATACCTAATAACAAAGTATTAATGAGATTAAAGAAACCAAATCTTATAGAAAGATATTTAATAAATTAAAGAAAACAAATCTCATAGTAATTAAATAACTTTTATATTTCTTATTATTTATTACATTATCCATAACATTAATATATTTACTAATACAATTTTTTATCATCTTATCTCTTTGCTTAATATCTTTGTCCAAAACAACTCCTTTATAATATAATATACATATATCTATATTATATTAAAAGCATGAACCCCTAAACTTAAAAGTTAAATTACTAAAATACCTTTTTAGAAACCCAATTATCCTATTTATTTTCTTTTAAAAAACTGTAAAATTAATTTAATTTAAGTGTCTTTTCTTAAAAGTTGTGTTTGTTCATTTCATTTTTCGTGTGAGTAATATCATATTTGTTACACCTCGTGTTTTCGTGCGTTATCGTTACCGTAATGTTAGCAAACATAGGATCGGAGATGGTAGGACACTCCAAAAGGTTTATAAAGGTTTACAGATGTGTTAAGTAAGTTTCGGGAAGGTTTAAAACTTATCGGATCGACGGAAGTAAGTTTCGACAAAACATCGTTGCCCGGAGTGATCTGCGAATCGCAGAACATGATCTGCGAATCGTAGATCATGTCTGCGAGACGCAGAAGCTGACATGAACTTTTGGGAGTTTAGGCCAAGTTTGTTACCATACCTGCGACTCGCAGGCATGGTCTGCGATTCGCAGACTGTGCCGCAGGTCCATCATGTTTATCTTATTTCCTATATAAACCCCTAATTCGATCCATACTTTATTTTCTATCATTTTCAGACCTAATTAGCTCCCAAACCCTCCCAACAAACTCTCTTATGATCCAAGTAAAAAACAAAGGCAAACCAAGTAATTGCAATGTAAAGAATCCTATGATCGTCGCTATATTATTTTTCTCCTTGTGGTGTTGATTTCAGAGAACTCTTAGAAGTGAAGTAACCCTTGCTTTGGAGTAATTCTTGATTTTAAAGGTAAGTTTCACCTCCTTCTTCTTATTCTTAAGGTTATACAAGTGTTTGGGAATGTGATTGTTGAAGAAAACTTATAGAACATGTGCTTATGAACCTTGAAAACTATGTATGTTGTTTTTGGGCTATTTTATGTGATTTAAGAGTATAATATGAAGTTGTTGGGTTGTTGATTGATATTGGAGATAGGGGAGAGTAGTAAGGAAGGTTGTTGTGTTGATATATGTATGGATTAAGCTATAGAAGATCGCACAAATCCTATGCACGTAGGGTGTTTGATGAAATATTTAAGTGAATCTTCTTATAAGTTATGGATTCGTTGATGATACCAATTATTCGTATAATGTAGATAATCGTTCGTAAAGCGTACGAGGCTTGGGGAATCCTTATAGCTAAGGCGACAAGGTATGTAGGGCTTACTCTCTTTTCTTTCGGCATGATCGATATGGAAACAACTCTTAAGAAATGCTTTCCAATAAAGACTAAACTCTTAGTCTTTAAGGATGTGCTTGTGGTTTATTCTATCAATTGATTATTGTACCTTATCTATTCTTTGTCGAGATTACTTTCCGCATTCTACAATATCTTTCCTTCTTTGACGTAACAAGGTCCCTTGTTGGTTCCTGAAATCTAAATCAATGGTATGTTTATCGTCCTTATTGGTTCATATAAAAGAGTAAAAGATGATATGTTATCCGCATAAGGAGTCGGAGGTGTAACGACCTTACGTCACTCCGATAGGTTCAAAAGAGTGTCCCATACCATTTTCAATGGTTTTCATGTGTAGCTATTATATATCTATATTGCCCACAGAGGCCTACATTGTTATATATGTGATATACTATATAGAGAATAATGCCCACAGAGGCCTACGACATTATATACACGATTATATTTCATTTATGTACAGTATGGTCCATAATGGCACTTTAGAGTTACATGTTGTACCTTTTAGTTTCTTTTGCACATTGATGCCTTTATTTACATTTACTTATGCCCAACATATTCAGTACATTCTTTCGTACTGACGTCCCCTTTGATGGGGCGCTGTGTTTTATGCATGTAGGGGTAGACAGACGGATGCACCTCCTCGGTAGGTTATCAGATTCAGTTGTTGGTCACTGCACTCCACTTTTCCGGAGTTGTTGTACAGAGTTGGTAGACATTGTTTCTTATGTTTATATCTATTTTGGGTATGTCGGCCCTATCTCGAACAAATGACACATTGTAGTACTCTTAGAGGCTTGCAGACTATTGGTCATTGTATATTTGTTTTGTATGGCCTTATCGACCTCCTTGTCAGTTGTTGGTACCTTTGTTATGACCTTATCGGTCTTGTTAAATATGTATATATTGGTTGGGCTGTCATTTGTTATAGGTTATCCTATTCAGACTTCAGTTGGGCTAGTCATTCTTGTTACACCTCGTAGTTCGTGCGCGAGTAAGAGCATAGTTATTCGGCTTGAACCCTGAGGACTCGAGGTCCTTCCGAGGGTCTTAAGAAGGTTTACAGAAGGTTAGAAGTCATTCGGATTGAGGGAACCATATATTGGCGAGGATTGACGAAGATAAAATGATACGCTAAGCATTTCGCATCGCGAAACCCAATACGCATCGCGGATCAGGGCGCAAATCAGGTCCACTCTTATGCCACCATATACAGTCGGAAATGTGGCCACAGATAGTGATCTACGGAGTAGATCCTCCCGCAGATTGGAGGCGGTGGGTTGGCTATATATATGTTAATCTCGAAGCTTCACTTGTCTCATTTCATTTTCGACCCTCACTCACCCTAGAAGACCCCCAAATACTCTCAAAGGGTTTTTATATCATCTAAGATCCATCCCTTAAGCTTATGAAGTCAATTATCCCTTAGAAAGGCTAGATCATCTCAAAGACAACACTTAGTTGGTTGGATTGAGTTTGGAATTTCTTGAAGATTGGAAGAAGGCGTGGTGTGGAGGAATTCTTGGCTGATTAAAGGTAAGTTTTGATACTCCTAAGTGTTCTTAATCTTCTCCTAGTCTAGGTGGATCAATTGGTAAATATGATAACATATGATAATTGAGCTAAGTCTATAATATAGAAATCAAGTTGGTTGTTGAGTTGGTTTAATTGATTTTTGAAATAATTAAGGACTAGATCTTATAGAACATGGGATTTGTGATCTTGGTGTTGTTGTGGTTGGTGAAGAAGACATGATGGTAGCTTGAATTTCCATGAAAACAACGTATGGAAGTTGCACACGTTAGGTGTTCGATAGAATGTCGTAATGAAGTAATCGTGAAATCATCGACTTGATTTTGATCCAACTTGCCTCTACTGCTAGGTTGACGACTGCAGAACAAACGAGACGACATCGGAGTAATGTTGGTCGACAATAAGGTATGTTAAGACACTTTCTTTTATTCCTTTTCCATGATCCTTTTCTACAATAATCGATACTAATATGTCATAGAAAAGACTCTATTCTTAGTTGATTAAGAAGACATTTGAGGTCATCCTATTCCTTGATTATGTACGTACCCGTCGTTCGTTAAGTTTATGTTCCATCCTTGATATTGGTCCCTTCCATGGATAAAGCAAGATTTAACACTTCATGATTAAGAAACTAAGATGAGAAGTCTTCTTTCTTATTGATCATAACAAAGTAAAAGAGTATATGAGTCCACATAATGGTAGTAGGGGGTGCAACAACCTTACGTCACCCCTACTATTTGATGAGTCTTTCATAAGCTTAGTATAGCCCTTATATGTATGTATTATGTATTTACATTTCCCCTTATGGCATTATATACGCAGCTTACACAGCTATGATAGTGAGTACATTGCCCACAGAGGCCTATGACGTTATATAGGCAGTTTATATAGATATGATACTGATGATATTGCCCTCAGAGGCCTATACGCGATTATATTCCATTTATTTAGAATATGGTGCTCAGTGACACTTCTGAGCTACAGGTTGTTACTTTCAGTTTCCTTTACTCATTGGTGCTCTTACTCATATTTACTTATGCCTTACATATTAAGTACATTCTTTCGTACAGACGTTCGTGCTGCGTATCATGCCCGCAGGTACAGATAGAGATACAGACGATCCCTCGCGGTAGGTGTCTCGACTTAGCTGAAGAATGTCTCGCTCCTTTCTTCCTGAGCTGTGTAGTGAGCTAATATGTATGATAGTTATATATATGTACATAATTGGGTATGGTGAGGCCCTATCTTGACCAGATGTTGTTGAAGTACTCCTTAGAGTCTTGTAGATAGTCGTTTTATATATAGTAGTTTTGTGTGGCCTTGTCATATATATGTATGTTGGGCCTTTTCTTCGTGCAGGTGGTCGTATAATTTAGTCAGGTACTCATTAGTCAGAGGCCTTGTCGACCCATGTATTGTTGAGTATGCTACATGTATCATGAGTGGTACGCTCAGGCCTTAGGGTATCGGGTGTCGGCCACCCCCCCCAAGGTTAGGATGTGACAAACTTGGTATCAGAGCAGGTCAGTCTTAAGGATGTCTACTAGCTGTGTCTAGTATAGTCTTGTTTATGGGTGTGTAGTGCGCCACACTTATAAACAGGAGGCTACAAGACATTTAGGATAGTTATCTTATTTTCATAATCTAGATCGTGCGATAGAGCTGAGCCGTAGGAAATCAAGTCTAACGTATTTGTTAATATAGGTCGTGCAGAAACGTATGTATATAGAAGGATTGTAGCTGGTCGAAATGTTAAGAAAGGGTTAGGAGGAGGTCGTGGAATATATATCCCTTATCTAAGATTGACCCACCCAAGACCGCAATCAATGCTAGGAGAATTGATGAAAGCTATAACATCGTCAAAATCACTAGATCCACCACCTTCAGCTGATTTGGGATACTAGCAAATGGCGTAAGTGTTGACGCACTTAGTTACTTCACATGCTTGATATTATCAAAGGATCTAGATACGCGATAAAAAGTCTTGGAGGGTTAAGGAATTTGTAGCTTAAGGAGTCTAAGGGACTACAATCGTTTATATACATGGGAATGATGTCGGTGAAGTTATGAGGGGGACTAAGAAGGCTAGAACAGTTAAGGATTACGAAAGACCGCTGAGTGGTAGTAGACTATAGCCGAATAGGATGGTTTACTGACTTGAGTGTGATCAGTAGTTTCTAGGTAAGACCCACACTAAACCCCCGACGTAAGTATGTCAAAGTAGTGCTAGTATGGAAAGGTGAAGCTGCCCGGAGCATGGCACTATCAATGCGGTTAGGCGTATGCCGACAAATGTTGGGTGAGAACGGGAATTTGTAATTGGTATGATTAGGAGGACCCCAAGATGCGGGAGTGTCTAATACTTAGACATAAAGATCAATATAGTAAAGGGGGATGAAGTGTCGATCCCTGGTGTAATGCGAACTTTCTTCTAAACAAAGATTTTATGGTCCCAGAATTTAAATATTGGGTTGTGTTGATGAGAATTTAAAGCATCTTGATGTAATTAGTACACAAGTATAAAGTAATGAATCAACGTGAAGATCGTATGTTCAGAGTATGATCAAGGTTACACTACTATCTCATTGGATCGATGCGATATAGATATGTACTAATGTCGTAACAGATGTAATGTCTAGTTTCTCCACTATGATGCTTATGGTAGCTGATAAACTATCAATCAAAGGTGCGAAAAAGGTTTAAGTGGACAGTCCTCGATTCTTTTAAGTAGGTTGCAGCATGTACTCAGGTATGAAAGGTAAGTAATGAGGTCAGAATGTGGAAGATATTACTAAGAAAGGGTTACGATTGTGGGACAAGTGCGCAGAGGAATCTCAAATATTTGAGGATTAAGACTAATTAGAGTAAGGGGAGTTTGGAAGCTAGGGAGTATTCTGCAAAGACACTTCGAGCAAGGCAATGGGCGAATAATAGTTAAGGGGTTGGTATACGATTCAACACGGTTATGAATATAAATTAGAGAAGTCTCTGAAAGATACACGTTAGCATATCGAGGTACGATAAGATTCGTCACATGGGAGAAGAGTGAGATTTAAAAGTTGTGCGAATAGCAGGGTCATGTTTTGACAAAAGTAAATTAATAGCAATGAATGAGCGTTGTTGAGAGGTTAGTTTATCTACATAATTGAGAAAGGAAGATAACGAGAGATACACTGGAATGAACCGCCACTTACTAGAGGGCCATAAGATTATCATGTTAGTAGTGTTGTAGCAAACAAGTAAATGAGTGAGTGTAAAAAAAAGAAAGGGTTGATGAAAGCAAGTAATATAAAACTTATTAGCAGATCGAGTGAACCAAGGTAAAGTTGGCTAAGAGAGGACATGATGGAAAAAGTGTATGAGGCTCTATGGATGTAAGTTTCCTAAAATCCTCTCGGGTGAGGTGAGATTACTTACAGACCAACCATCAGTTGTTAGAATATGGACCAGAAGGGATAGAAAGACGATCGGATAACCATAAAAGAACTGAGTCGGTTTCCTAAGGGGGGAAGACGGGGGTAAAGTACCAAGCGAATAACATGCTAACTAATAAAAGTGGTAGGAGAATGGAGGTAGTCAGAAGAAGGAGCAGTTTCAAAATAACTTACAGAAGTAGTTGTTGTGGCGAGGGGATTAAAATCAATAATCGAAAAGGGCTAATATAGTTGGATGCTTCATACATGAGTATGTTAATCCAAAAGAGGAGTTAAAGTGAAAGTCCGACATCAAAAGGATTTGGCTAAAGCTGAAATATAAAGACAGAATGGTCGAGCGAGCAAGGGGAATTAGAGCAAGATCTAAGTACGATGGCAAGTTGACCTCAAGATAGATATGGGAAAATTTCTATGGTGTTATCGTTATGAAGTGAAAGCCTCGAGGGATAGCCAAGATTGTAATGATGACAAAAAAAATTAATATGGTATTTTGTTAGCATGAAAACGATAAGAGTTGACATGGAAGATAAAACTTAAGGATTGACGTAAGGAAATATGAGAAGAAAGATCGTAGGACGCAGTTTGTGATATTTCAGCTACAAATAAGATGAGATAAATGTCAGAAGTCCAATGAGTTGATACACTATATCGTAGGCACAATATGGAAACCAAGAGGAAGAGTATTGTGGAGGTTGTTAGCGTGATGTATATGGTCCCCTTTGGGGCACCAATAGATAACTCAATAGTAACTGGCCTACTCTCGAGTAACTTGGACATATGAATAACCTCCCCAGTATCACTGTAGAAAGGAGCGATCAAGTGAGGTTTCGAGGATGGCAGAAGTCCTTAAGGCACGAGATTGTGAATGACTCAAAATTAGTAGCAGACTGTATCCCGACGTATAACAAAAGACTTAGAATTTACCAGTTAAGAAAGGACAACTTTTGAGAACCCGTTTAGCAAAGTCGAATCAAATTTCGAAAGAAAAAGATAACACATATATGTATATAAGTCCACATAATGGTAGTCGGGGGTGCAACAACCTTACATTACCCCGACTAGTTGATGAGTCTTTCATAAGCTTAGTATGGCCCTTATGTGTCAGTATTATCTATTTACATTGTCCATAGAGGCTTATGGCGTTATATACACTGCTTACATAGATATGATATTGAGTACATTGCCTACAAAGGCCTATGGCGTTATATACGCGATTTTATACAGATGTGATACTGATGATATTCCCCTCAGAGGCCTATGGCGTTATATATACGCGATTATATTCCATTTATGTATAGTATGATCCTCAGTGATACTGGTGCTCTTACTTACGTTTACTTATGCCTTACATAAAAAAAGGCAGCCCGGTGCACTAAGCTCTTATTATGCGCAGGGTCTGGGGAAGGGCCGGATCACAAGGATCTATTGTACGCAGTCTTACCTTGTATTTTTGCAAGAGGCTGTTTCCACGACTTGAACCCATGACCTCCTGGTCACGTGGCGGCAACTTTACCAGTTACTCCAAGGCTCATCTTCTACTTATGCCTTACATATTCAGTACATTATTTCGTACTGACATCCCCTCTTGGGGGGCTGCATTTTATGCCCGCAGGTACAGATAGAGATACGGATTATCCCTCGCGATAGGTGTCTCGACTCAGCAGAAGAGTGTGTTGCTCCTTTCTTTCTAAGCTATGTAGTGAGATGATAGGTATGATGGTTATATATATGTACATAGTTGGTTATGGCGGGGTCCTGTTCCAACCAGATGTTGTTGACGTACTCCTTAGAGGCTTGTAGATAGTCGTATTATATATAGTAGTCTTGTGTGGCCTTGTCGGTCTTGTTGTATATATGTATGTTGGGCCTTTTCTGCGTGCAGTTGGACGTATCGTTTAGTCAGGTAATCATTCGTCATAGGCCTTGTCGGCCCATGTATTGTTAAGTATGCTACATGTATCATGAGTAGTACGCTCGGGCCTTAGGGTACTGGTGCCGGCCACCCCCCAAGGTTGGGGTGTGACAATTCTGAGGCCTTGTCGGCCTAGATAGTTATATGTTCAGGTTAGAATACACGGGTGGTACACTCAGGCCATTCAGGCGCCGGGCATCGGCCACATCCTCAAGGAGGGGTGTGACAACATTGCCATTCTTATCAAACGCATTTCTGCAGATACCATTATAAGAATACTAAAAAGCTTGCCTTGGATTGTAACAGTAGGAAGTCGTAACTTTACTACAAAACTTCATATACCTTCATGAACAGTCACAACTCACAACCATCCCATTCAAATATGTATCTTCTTCTTCAACTTCGATTAACTTTCTTCTTTTTAACTAGAAACGGGGGATTTTGCCTGAATCATTGGTGATACTCCCTCGTTTTTTTTTAAAATAAATGGTATTTTAGACTTTTCATTTTATTTCAAAATAAGTGGTGCTTTAGGATTTCAAGAAGTTGACCTTATTCTTCCAAAATTATCCTTATTTACATAATCAAAAATCATTAAATAGTTTTTTTAAGACATTAATTAGGAACAAGTTAGTAAAATTACTCATAATTTTTTAGGAGTGAGCAATTTCTTAAATGGTGTACATAAGCTAAAAATAGGAATATCTATAGATGTGATCATGTGCAACACTAAGGATCAATTAAAAAAATTACTAAATTATATCATCATTACAAGGAGAAAAATAAAATTGAAACCCAAAATTTATAATAATGATAATACGTCCTATAAAAAGTATAAACACATTCAAGAATGAAAGGCAGAAATAAACGAAGCAGAATGTAGTCTCAAGGATATAATCAGATGTTTATGTTCTTGTGTCAGTTGCTGCGATGATGTACAAGATATTAACATTCAAAGAAAAAAAACAAACACGGAATAAAATATAAATCAATGTGATACCACTGCACCTTACAAATTAAATAAAAAGAGTAGATATCTTACCTCTCCATAGAGGCATACATTTGTTTAATTTATAGAAAGCGTAAGAGTACTACTGATGCTTTTCTTTTCTAATTGAAGTCTTACCTATTCAATTTGAATTGAAATCAAATGCGTGATTTATAGACGGAGAATTTAATTAATATTAATCACTTATATTGTCTTGTTTCCATGTTTAGAGTCCACTTTAGGTCAGGATCTTTTTACCAAACTATGTAGGCTATATAATAGAGGAAATTTGTGATCAAGAATAACGACACATAAATATAATAAATATTTAATGAAAATAAATTATATCTTAAGTTATAAATAAGGGTAATATAATTAAAAAACCTCTTAATTAATGTTTCCTTAGGGGACGTCTAAAAGAGAAATACGACAAATAATGTGAGATGGAGGGAATAGATATTTTTTAGGATTCATCTAATATTCTTTGGTGATTCCCGTGCTCCGAAAAAGTTTGTATAGTGCACTTGATTCTCACTTAGTCTTTTCCCCCTTTTTAAAAGTGCACCTATGTGCTATAAATTCTAGATCGACACATCTACTCATTTCTATACATGAAAAATTCTTTCATCATGTTTATGGCTTCATCCCTGGATATTTTTGTTTAAAATTTGCTCTTTAAATTTTGACTAATGTTTAAGGCCTTAAATTTACTTTGAATTCAATGCTTTCTATTTAAGCACAATTTTGTGAGTGAATAATTATCATCCCTTGAAATAAGCAAAATATATAATCAAACCAGATGCTTTTTAAGTAGGACAAAGTTTCAATTTTACCAAATTCGTATGAAATTACAAACTTCTTTAAATTGCGCTTGAATTCCACCTCCTTGCATATGCATAGGTAGCTTTTTACAATCATTTTCACAATATTCTACTTCTTTTTTGTACATGTATAATATAATATAATCTAATAAGTTGATTAATGTTTGTGTGTAGGATTTATATTATAAATAAAATGCGACTATCACAGGTTTAATAAATACAGATGAGCCATGATATTCTTCTTGCAAAAAGATACAAAGAGATTCGACGTTATACAATATTTTAATAAGCTTTTTCCTATTTCATGAAAAAATGAGTTATTAATCTATTTTTAATGTTTTAGATATTGCTTAAAGCTTGAAATTTGTGATGGAAAATGATGTATTCGCGTTATATGTGTTAATGTTGGATTTGGTGTTGTGACATTTGATCTAACATATCTTCTCAAGTATTGATATCAATGTGTAAGTATGTTGGGACAAATGTTGCACAACATTCGGACCAACATTTTCTGAACAGATTTTGCCTTACTTCACACGATGCAGTAATATTTGTGTAAATATTACTATGAGGTAAAAACGACTTGGCAAGGTAAAAAAGAGCTGGTAAAAAATGAGCGAGGACGAAATCAAAAGTTGTTGCTTGTCGTGAGGATCAAGCTAAAGCTGTTGAGATTATTTCTCCTTGATCTTCTCCAACCAATTCCACCAGCAGTCCACCTTTCCCTCAACTTCCACAACCGATCGATGAGCAATTCAAGGAAGACTTTCTACTATAAATAGAGAGGCTACTGCAGAGAATCGATATCCAGAACCAGAAGTAAAATACCAAGAAAGCTCTCGGGATTTCATCTCAGAAATGTAGATCACCAGTGTTGCCTAAGTGTGTTGACAACATTCTGTCCAACATTACGATTGTTGTTTAGATTCTAGATTAGTTTTGTATGGAGCGACTGTAATGAGAGGTTGTCTATGTCTACTTAGTTAGATTTTTCTGGCAGAAGTCATCTACGACTTCAAAGTTTTCTATTTTGCTAAAGTCTTGTTACTAGTGTTGGACGACATAATTTTCGACATTCGGAAACAGAATTGACATTCGAGTTTATTTCATTTTTGTTTTTATTGTTCCATAGCCCCCCTTTCAAGTGGTATCAGAGCCGACACTTAACACAATAAATGCTTGGTCCTGTTGTCACAAGCTATGTATCCGGCAAATCCAACTATTGGTAGGCTTCCTATTTTAGATGGATCAAATTATGCATATTGAAAGATTCGCCTACGTTCTCATATCAACTCAATTGATGTTAGGGCATGGAGATCTATAACCAATGGGTATGTTGTTCCAATGTTGCACCATATGAGGAAAGTGACATTCTTGTTAAACCTGAATCCGAATGGACTATAGAAGAAACCAATAATGCTAGCTTTAACGAAAAAGCCTTAAATGCAATTTTTGGATGGGTTGATATGTATATGTTCAAACTCATTCAAAACTTCCCCACAACTAAGGATGTATGGGATACTTTACAAATTTATTGTGAATGTAGCTCAAGTGTTCGTCGAACAAACTACGCATGCTCATGAGTAAATATGAACGTTTAAGAATAGAAGAAGCGAATGTTATTAAATCTTAGTTTGAAAAGTTGATTGACATCTCAAATGAATGTCAAGTGCTTGGGGAACTATTAACCAACACTCAATTTGTTGAAAATGTTCTCCGTTCTCTTCCTGAAAAGTTAAATTTAAAGATTTGTGCTATTGAAGAAGCTCACAATCTTGCCACAATGAACCTTCATACCTTGATGAGCATTCTCAAAACTTATGAGATGAACTTTGAGAATTAAAAGGAATTGTATAAAAGTAAGAATGTGACACTTCAAGTTCAATCCTATGAGAGTCAAATCGAAGAAGAGGATGCGAATCTTGAAGAAATTGGTGATGGTGCAAATTTTGCCTTACTCACTCGAAAATACAATTCGATGGTGAGAAAGTTCAATAATGAGAGAAATCAATCCAAATCTAAAGAGCACCAAAACCAAGTCTTCAATCAAAAGCCCACTAGATTCCTTCCAAATGTACAAAAAGGAAATCAACTAAGAAGAACCAACTCATTTCGTACCAAATTTGATCCCAAATAACTTGAGTCCATGCAATGTCATGCATGCTCGGGTTGGGATCACTATGCTAATGAATGTGCAAACACTCTTAGCAAATTTGGTAAGAACCTATGGGTTTCTCTTAGTGATGATGAAGGAGATCATGAAATTGAAATACAAGCAATGCTGGCTACAATTTTCAAACAGTCTCTATCGGATAATGAAGATGTCGTATACAATATTGTCTCAGATGCCACGACATTTGCTCGAACATCAGCAATGACATCAACATCCTCAGCGACATCCGAAAGGTATGAATTCTTTAACTATTCTGTTGTTAATTGCTTTAGTGGTTCTATTTCTGTTAGTGAGGCTGATTGTATGGATCAAGTTGAATGCAAAGATGATATGATTAATGAATTACAAAGTATTTGTAAAGCCTTAATAATAGAATCCAAGCAACTTGACAAAAAAGTAAAATCTTTAACTCATGAGAATTCAGTATTAAAAGGCACGATAACCCGACTTGAGGTTGCACTTACCAAAAAGGATATTGAATTTGGTAAGATCCGTGCAAAATTAGATTTAGCCGAAGCAACCTTCCGTAAGCTCAACATAGGGACTTCGAAATTGAATGAGATACTCAACTTTAGTAAACCTTCACATACAGGAATTGGGTACGAAAACTCTCTTAACCATATGCTCTAATCTCTTTGATAAAAATGAGAAAATATGCTTTGTAAAAGAAAAATAAATGAATAATAGGTTCTCATATATGTCAAAGAATATGAAGTTTGTGTGTCCTCACTATAACTCACCTGGACACTTAAAACCATACTGTTTCGAACTTTAAAATTCTGTGAGCAAAATGTTGCCTAAAATATTGTCTAACATTCCGGATAACAATCGAAGAAACATTTCTGAGCCAAAAGGTAAAAAATGTTTTAAGAGAGTTTGAGTTCCTAAAAAGGATGTAACATGTAATGTTTCTATAACTGCATTAAGAATTAACATTTCATGTTCTTGGTACTTTGATAGTGGATGTTCTCTCCACATGACATGTACAAAAGGTTTTCTAAAGAACTATGAGTCATTCAATGGAGGAAACATGACTTATGGAGGTGGCAGTAAAATTAAAATAATTGGAAAAGGGGATCTTGGATGTTCCTGGATTTCCAGCCTTAAGAAATGTCTTACACGTTGATGGCTTAATGGCTAATTTAATTAGTATTAGTCAACTGTGTGATGACGATCTTGTGGTAAAATTTAATAAGAATGCATGTAAAGTTACGAATGAAGAAAATATATGTGTCATGACAGGTACAAGAACATGTGACAATTGATATCTTGTTGTAAGACAAGAAACATGCAATAATGCTAAGGTCGATGACACAACACTTGGGCATCAAAAGTTGGGCATGTCAACTACCGCAATTTTAAAAAATTGATCTCATATGAAGCGGTTAGAGATATACCCAAACTTAGCCATAAAGGTAAAACGATCTGTGAAGATTGTTTGAAAGGTAAGAAACCCCGTGTCTCTCATAATGTTGTCCAACACGACGAACAACATTCAGGTACGTCTCACTGTTTTCAATTGCTACATATGGATTTAATGGGTCCAATTGAAGTAGACAGTCTAGGAGGCATGAGGTATTCCTTTGTGATAGTAGATAATTTTTCTAGATATTCTTGGATATAATTTTTGAAAGAAAATTCACAAACATTTGACATGTTTAAAACCTTGCACTCTAGAATTAGAAATTTATTTTATTCTCCTATTTTTCGAATTAGACCCGACCATGGAAAATAATTTGAAAATAGTTCATTCACAAATTTTTGTGAGAACAAGAGAATTTTCTATGAGTTTTCTACCCCCAAAACTTATCAACAGAATGGGGTTGCAGAACGGAAGAATAGGACATTACAAGAAATGGCTAGAGTGATGCTTAGTTCTAAGCATTTATCAAAACGTTTATGGGTAGAATCCTTGAGTACTGCTAATCACATCGCTAATAGAGTCTATTTGAGGCCAGGAACAAAGATGACACCCTATGAGATTATAAATGGAAAGAAACCAAACTTTCGTTACTTTCATATTTTTGGGTGTATTTGTTATATTTTAAATGACAGGGATCATTTGACAAAATTTGACTCTAAAAGTAATAAAGGAATTTTTGTTGGCTATTCACAAAATAGTCATGCTTATCGAGTATACAATCTGAGATTCAGAATTGTACAAGAGTATGTAAATGTTATCTTTGATGATCTTTTTGATGATTCAGGAAAAACTATTGAAAATAACATTATAGATACAGTGAAAAGTCCACAGAGTGTAGAAGAATCAGATGTTGCCACAAATATTGCCACAAATGTTGCCACACCTGAAGCAACATCCGAAACAATAATAGAGACCACAGATGGGGAGTCAAGTGTGGAATTGTTAGACCAAGTTCATAGGGACCCCTCATCAAAGATTAGGAAGAATCATCCAACGGGCCAAGTGATAGGGGGAATTTTTTGAAGGTATTACAACAAGAGGCAAAGAACCACTCAACTATAGAGAAATGGTAAGGTATGTGTGTATGTAAACCATATACCAAGAGGTTAGTCTTTCTTGTTTTATATCTACATTTGAACCAAAGAATGTTGTAGAAACACTTAAAGATAATTTTTGGATACAAGCAATGCAAGAAGAGCGTGAACAATTTTCTCGAAATGAAGTTTGGGACTTAGTTCCACGTCCAAATAATACAAATGTAATTGGAACTAAGTGGATTTTTAAAAATAAATCAGACGAATCGGGAGCAGTTGTTAGAAACAAAGCACGTCTAGTTGCACAAGGTTATACTCAGGTTGAAGGAATTGATTTTGATGAAACCTTCGTACCTGTAGCTAGAATCGAGTCGATTAGACTTTTACTTGCTATTGCTTGTTGTCTAAAAATTACTTTACATCAAATAGATGTAAAATGTGCCTTCTTAAATGGTTATCTAGACAAGGAGGTATATGTTGAACAACCAAAAGTATTTGAAGATCCTTACCATCTACATTATGTGTACAAGCTTAAAAAGGCTTTGTATGGGTTGAAACAAGCCCCCTCCCCCCCCCGTGCATGATATGGTCATTTAACTAACTTTCTTCTTGAATTTGGTTTTAACCGTGGCGAAGCTGATCGTATTTTGTTTATTAAATGACACGGTGTAGATATTATAATTGCTCAAATCTACGTAGATGCCATAGTTTTTGGATCGACTTCACAGTCGTACCTAAATTCATTTGTTAAATCTATGTCACCGACATTTGAAATGAGCATGATTGGGGAATTAACTTTTTTCTTAGGCTTGCAGATAAAGCAAAGTGAAGATGGAATTTTCATCTCACAGAGTAAGTATGCTAAGAATCTAGTCAAAAGATTTGATTTGGAGAACGCTAAACAGTTGAAAACGCCAATAGGTTCATCGCAGAAAGTATGTAAGGATAATGTTGGTGAAAATATCGACCCAACATTATATCGATCTCTGATAGGTAGCCTTCTTTATCTTACTGCTAGTCGCCCCGATATTATGTTCAGTGTTTGTGTTTGTGCACATTTCAAGCCTGTCCCAAATTGTCACACTTAAATGCCGTGAAACGTATTATTCGATATGTTGCTGGCACATGTGAGTTGGGAATCTGGTATTCCAAAGACACTAATCCTAACTTAATAGGATGTAGTGACTCGAATTGGACTGGAGATGTGGATGATAGAAAAAGTACAAGTGGAGGATGTTTTTATCTTGGCAATAACCTTGTTTTATGGTATAGTCATAAACAAAACTGTCTCACTTTCAACTAAGGGTGGCCAGTGGGCCGGGACAGCCCGACCCCGACCCGACCCCGTCCCGAGCCCACCCCGGTCCCGCTTAAAAAAAAAAGAAGAACGGTGGCGGGACTCGAACTCGGGATGGGACAATGTCTCGTCCCGCCAGACCCGAGCCCGCCCCAGGCCTGCCCGCCCCGACCCCGTCTTGAGCCTGACCCCGACCCCGCCCTTTGTCCCCCTTTGCAAATATGGTCGTTGCACCAACGGCCATTTTAGATTTTAGCCGTTGGCCAACGACCATTTTAGGCCTCCCCCGCCCCCAACCCACCTACCCCTTAATATTTATTTTTAACCCATAAGTTATTATATTTACACTTTAACCCAATTTTCCAACTATAAATAACTCATTTTCTCTTCATCTTTCTCACAAATCTTCCTACAATCTCTCAATATAGCTCTCTACAAGTCTACATTGTTTGCTAAATATTCAATTTTATTTATTCATTTGGGAATTGGGAGTGAAGTTGGCAACTAGCTTGAGGATCTTCCATCGAGCAAAGTTTCAATTTTCAACCTCTCGATTACACGTCGACGTTACGTCGGCGTTTGGTACATTCGTTCCTTCATTAAATTATTATTGTATGTTTATTTTATTTAGCGCACTTAATTTCATTTAATTTAATTATTTGTTAGCATATAATTAAAATGGAAGGAATTAGAGGTATGTTTAAGGGTAAGGGTAAGACTTCTTCTAGTAGGGGCAACCAGGGTAAGGGTACTTCTTCTAGTCATCTTATTCCTACACAGGATGATTTTGTTGATACTCAACATTTTCCTACAATACCATTAGATTTAGACGAGGAGTTGTTTTCTGGAACTCAAGAAGACTTTAATTTAGACGATGATCTAGACGATACACCCACTAATGTTGATGACAACACACCCACTAGTGCGCCTTCAACTGAAATACCTCCTATTCCCCCTAGTATGAGACGAGGTCCAGCAAAACGACCATTAAAATCAGATGCATGGACATTTTTTGATAGGGACGTAGAGAATCAAGTAGCTATATGTAAAATTTGTAAAAATGTTTTAAAATTTAAAACAGGAAAAGGCCACGGTGGGACGGGGGATTTAATTAGACACGTAGTAAGTGCTCATCCAGCTAGGTATGCCCAATATCAGGCTTCAAACCGGGTGCGCAAACGCCCGCTCTATCGGGACAAGGTTCACATACTGATACTGTCCCGGACCAAGTACAGGGTCAAATTAACCCTATGACGGGGGGAATTGTAGGCTCTAAATACAATAAACATAGAGATAGGGAAGCAATTTCAAAATTAGTTGTTGTGGAGGGTTTGCCCTTTTCATTTCCTTCATCTCCCGGTTTTATTCATTACATTAGAGATATATATAATCCTGCTTTTAACGATTTTCCTAGATCAACTGTTAAGAGAGATGTATTTAAATTCGCGCATGAATATCAATAATATTTACGTTTTTCATTGTATCATTTTAATAGCAAAGTATGTATCACGTCTGATATAGGTCGTAGTACTAACGGCCATGATTATTTAACTGTAACTTGTCATTGGATAGATTATAAATGGTCTATGCAAAAACGTATTTTAGCGTATAGATATATAGATGATAGGCACACTGGTACTTTTATTGCAGATAATATTTATCAAGTGTGCCATTATTACGGAATAACCGATAAAATTATGACTATTACATTAGATAACGCTTCGTCTAACAATTACGCAATTACAATTTTAAAAAATAGTTTAACTCCATCTTTTCCAGATCATTTTCATATAAAATGCGCGTGCTATATTTATAACTTAATTGTAAAGGATGGTCTATCACTTTTTGAAGACATTCTTAGTAAAATACAATTTGCTATAAACTTTATTTTTAAAAGTAATAAAGTACAACGTAGAAAAGAATATAAAAAAAACTTGTCACGATTGTGGACTACCTTATAGAAAAATTCCACAAGAAGTATCCACTAGGTGGAATTCTTTATACGAGCAATTACTTGTTGCTTATGACTATAGAAAACCTATAACTTTATTTTTTAACTCTCATAATAAAAATCCAGCTGATATGATTTTAGATAGTGATTGGGTAAAAATTTCCGAACTTATTGTATTTTTAGAGAATTTTTTTCAAGCAACAAAAGAATTTTCCGGTATATATTATCCTACTATTTCAACTATGTTGTTTTATATAACTCTAATATTTTTATTACTTAGTGAATATATGGAAAAACCAAACTTATAAGGCAAACTATTAAAAAAATGTTTGTCAAAATAAAAAAATATTTTATTCCTATTCCCTCTATTTATATTATTGGTTCTGTATTAAATCCTACTATTAAAATAGACGGTACTAAATCACTAATTGAAACTATTTACGATTGTATAGAAGTACTACCACCTCCAAGTCTCAAAAATCTAAATCACCCACCACCTATTGAACAAACTAAAGAAGAAGTGTTGTCTAGCGTAGAACACCAATGCAAAAAAATATATAGATTTTATCAACAAGAAAATGCTAGTAACTTACCGGCTTCCATACCATCTTCTTCATCTTCAACACAACCTCACAAAAGACATGCTGTTTCTACGGCTAGTATTGAAAGCCTCGAAATAGAATGTGCGGCCGTACCTCTACTAACCAAATTAGCGAGTTCGATATTTTTGTTTTGCGGGGTCTCGTACCGTATCAAGAAGTTATCAATGAAGATGGACATGAAGACTTGCTTTGAAATACTTGAGGGGGAATGAGAAGACCTTTCCGACACTTTCATTGATGGCCCGAGATGTTTTGAACATTCAAGCGTCATCAATCGCGTCGAAAGCGCTTTTTCTGCCGGCAGATATCAAATAGGAGACCACAGACACTCATTAGCCGGAGACAGCTTGGAAATTGCAGTATTATTCAGAGATTGGATACGAGCGGAGAAGGTGCGGTCAACCGGAAATCAACGAAGAAGAAGATGAAAACTACAATGAAATCTTAACCGAAGGTAGTGGAAGCGACGTGGATCAATTTGACCAACAAATACCAATTCCAACCGAAGAACCACAGGAAATCATCAAGCAATTAGAACAATTTTTTTTGAGAATGTAATTTTTTTAATTGCAATTTTATTATGTAATTTGCAACTTTTGGACAACACCACAAAGTTGCAATTTAGATTTTAGACAATTGTACTTGTATTACAAAAAAATCATGTCTATTAAATAATATAAGAGGCACAAAAACAGCCTTGGGATGTTATTATTACACTATCTTATCTTGTTTATTGAGTTTTTTTATACATATGTTATTTTTTTTAAAAAAAAAGGAAAACCCGCCGGACCCCGCCCCGACCCCGACCCCGCCCCGACCCAATACCGACGGGATCGGGATCGGGACGGGACTGGAGCAGGTCCCGCCACACCTGACCCCGCCAGACCCCGCTAGACCCGACCCCGACCCCTTGGCTCGTCCCGCCCCGACCCCGAACCCGCCAGACTCGGCCCGCCAGACCCGAGCCCGGCCCACTGGCCACCCTTACTTTCAACTGCTGAACTTGAATATGTAGCAGTTGGAAGTTGTTGCTCTCAATTAATATGGCTATGACACATGTTAGACGACTATGGATTTACTAGCAACATTTTGATTTTGTACTGTGATAATTTATGTGCTATAAATATTTCCAAAAATCCAGTTCAACACTCACGTACAAAACATATTGATATTAGACATCACTTTTTAAGAGATTTAGTTGAAAAACAGTTAGTTCAAATTGAACATGTTGACACTCTTCATCAACTAGCTGATATTTTTACAAAAGCTTTGGACCATGAGATATTTTCTAGTTTAAAGAAATCTCTTGGTCTTTGTAATCTCTAAAAAGACATTTTTGGTGAATGTCGGCTGAAATGTTGTCTAACATTTTGGGTGACATTTACCTATGTTATATCACTAACTGATTATTGTTGTTGTATGGTGCATAACTTTTGGTCACACAAACATGATCCTTCAATAAGAATATGTTATCAAAGTGATACCGTTCTCTGCGATGATATAAAAAAATAACATATATATAATAAAAATGGAGTATCAAAATAAGGCAAAGCCTTTACAAATATTTGACAACTGTGAAAATAGGGTAAAACCCGTGAAAAGATATTGTTCCTATTCTATAGGAGTATCGAGTGCTTCAAAAGAGATTTGAGAATACCATAAAAGTATTCTTATTTTTGACACGAAAAATTATTTTATATGTGTTATATGATTAGACCAAGGACACGATGGAAAAATGTTACATTGGTCCAGTGGTCAAACTCATAAAGTGTATATAAAACGTGTCTTGGTTTGTTGCCAAATCTGAAAATTCTTATGGGATCAAAATACTTGTGTCGTCCAAAATGTTGCTAACATTGCTGTTGACATTTTCAGAATGTGATGTGTTGGGATGTTGTTCTTATATGATTTTTGAAATATCATATTTTACTCCCTATTATATGTCTTGTTTAATGGAATTTCAAAATTTAAAATGATAAAATTAAATTTTATTCCTACTATGATGTTTATCCCAATATTTTAGGTGTAAATTATTGTGTAAAATTGAAACACCTAAAAATAAGGAATTTTTGTTGCTAAGAAAAGGTTTGCCATGTATATAAATATTCCTCTCATTTGCTATTATTTTATCATTTCTGATATCCCCATAAAAATATATAAAAAAGGGGAGAGAAAATCACATCAGGTATACATCTGCCTACTAACCGATGGAATCACCAAACCAAACTCCAATCTATATCAGAAACCCTAACTTCTCAAAACCCTCTCCCAAATTTTCACCAATGGAAACATCACTAATGTCAGAACAAATGTCATCCAACATCCAGTCCAACACTCTAATGAGCACAAGCCCTCCAATGAATACGGAGGCTTCCGAGCACAATGATCTCCAGCCTCCAAACTAACAACCCTGTTTTCCACCCTCCACAAAATTGCTATTCACAATTTGCTTTATTCAATGAATGAGTCAATTGTGACATATGAACAAGCCACCCTGTTGTATAAAATTGGAAAAGGTTTGAAAGTTGATTTGGGAAAAATGATATTTCATCAAATTGCCAGCTTGGCTGAGAAAGAATCAACTTCAATCCTTCATTTTTCCTCTATGATCTACAAAGTATTAACCACCCAAGGCTTTTAGCCTAAGAGAGAAGACATGTTAGGGAAGGATTCTGAGCTTTACACTGTAAACGAAGCAATTTTGAAGAGCAAGGACATAGTCATCGACTTGCCCTGGAAGAAGGCAGCTGAAAGTGTAAATGTTTCCAGAAATGTCACCAACATTCTGGGCAACACTGGTCCAGGACAATCTACACTGTCTACAGAATGACTTGTGGATCAAATTGGAAAAATCAACCAACATAATTCTAAGGTTGATGCTGCAAGAAATGCCCTGATACAAGCTAGAGACTATTTCATGATGCTACTTTCTTCACAAAAAGAGGGAGATGATGTCGATGAAGGGGGAACCTAAAGGCTGCTGCGCAGAGGAAGTTGAAGTTGTTATGTAGGAGTAGAAAGCTGGTAGAAGTTGATGCTGCTGTATGATAAGCAAGGAGGGAGCTGTTGCTGTTGTCGATGTTGTATGAGGATATTTAGTGGATTGATATTGATATTTGTTGACAATTAATATTTCTATTTGTGGTTTATATATATTGGATGATATGTGTGCTCATATTTTTTTCTTTTCTAATCTTATGAAATGGTATACACATGTTTAATTGTATGCCATCACATGTTAAGGGGGAGCATAACCTTGAAAGTGTTCATCACATATGTCGGACAACATTTGTGTCAACATCCTAAGTCAACTTTACATTTTAATGAGTTTTGTGAAGAAATGCAAAAATGGGGAGATTGTTAATGTTGGATTTGGTGTTGTGACAGATGACCCAACATATCTCCTCAATTATTGATATGAATGTGTAAGTATGTTGGGACAAATGTTGCACAACATTCAGACCAATATTTCCTGAACAGATTTTGCCTTACTTCACGCGATGCAGTAATGTTTATGTAAATATTACTATGAGGTAAAAATGACTTGGCAAGGTAAAAAGGAGCACGTAAAAACGAGTGAGGACTAAGTCAAAAGATGTTGCTTGTCGTGAGGATCAAGCCAAAGTTGTTGAGATTTTTTCTCCTAGATCTTCTCCAACTAATCTCACCAGCAGTCCACCTTTCCCTCAACTTCCATAACCGATCGATGAGCAATCCAAGGAATACTTTCTACTATAAATAGAGAGGCTACTGCAGAGAATCGATATCCAGAACCAGCAAGTAAAATACCAAGAGAGCTCTCGGGATTTCATCTCAGAAATCTGGATCACCAGTGTTGCTTGGGTGTGTTGATAATATTCTGTCCAATATTACAATTGTTGTTTAGATTCTAGATTATGGAGCGATTGTAATGAGAGGTTTTTTATGTCTACTTAGTTAGATTTTTCAGGCAGAAGTCATCTGCGACTTCAACTTTTAATTCCTTTCCATTTTATCTTGTAAAGAAAGGAATTTGTATATAATATATATACAATACATTTGGTCATTGACCATTAAAAGTTATATTATATATATAACTTATGAAAATTTAAAACCTTTGTGTTCTTTAAATTTCCGCTGCATTTACTCTTCAAAGTTTTCTGTTTTGCTAAAGTGTTGTCACTGGTGTCGGACGACATAATTTTCGACATATAGAAACATAATTGACATTCCAGTTTATTTTATTTTTGTTTTTATTGTTCCATAGCCCCCCTTTCAATATGCAAAATATTTATTAGCTTGTAATGCAAAAGAGTACGTTAAATGAACCTTTGAGAATTTCAGAATATTATTATTTTAATAGTTTGAAAGTATCTTAATCAAAAGAAAATAAGTTGAATAAGTATTTCTAGACAAACTGTCACGACCCCTTTCCAGGGATCGTGGTGGCACCTACATAATCCCACCGGTAGGTGAACCACTCTCAATCATTCACAAGTTATGATATAAATACAAGTGGAAGATAGCAAATACAACATAAGTTGTCTTATAATGTAAATGCAGAAGAAGAAATAAGCCTGATACACCAAAACCCCAATTATCTAGAATGTAGATACAAGAGCACTAATAAATCCGACACAAGTCTAAATAGGCACGCATGCCAAAACCAATATAAATAGTATAATAAGTCTGTCATGTCTCTCAAATGCAACAAAAAACTGAAATAGAGATAACACTCAAGGGTATGCTGGAGATAGCATCCTCACCCTAAATGCTGGAGATCCACTACTCGAACTCAGCCACATGGTGTTGTAGAGGTGGAAGATACTGAATCTGCATCAAAAAAGAATGCAACAAGTGTAGCATTAGTGTACAATGTACTCCCGTAGACATCATAGGCCGACAACGATGGAAGATACATAATTAGAGATAAATATCAAGTTTTCACCAAGTAATCATATACTAGCAGTTCAATGATCCAAGTAAATCACATAACCCACTTATTGTTCATAGAGTTCAACAATGATTCAAGTATCAAGTAGCATGTATAATTCTTCAATTCCATAATACAATCAAGTTATCAACAACCAACTCAAATACAAGTACAATCATAGTTTATCAATGAAATGACATAAGTATGTATGATATGAATGCAATGCATATGCATATGCAAGGTACCTTTCTCAACCTGGTATACAGTACATCAAGGTTTTGTTATGATCCGTACACCCATGGGGGGCCTGCGAAGTTCATATACCGCTCCTAGCTAGCCGGAATTTCACACACGAATCTTACTAGAGTCCAAGACTCATTTTCAAGCCTTGTCATGTTGCAGGAATGCAACTCCGCTCCCTGCGTATCAATATCATCTCAATGTGCCATAATTTCATAGTATTCTTACCTTTCCGGCCTATTGAACCCACAACATATCCATACCACTCTCATACCAATATCATAAAATCATGAGTGTCTGAATGCAAATGATAATATAAGGCAAGATATCATGATATAATGAGATGCAATCAAGTATAGAGATGACATGTCACATGCTTTCACGATTCAACAACACGTTTATATAATGTAAGTCAGAATCAAGATATCATATCGAAAGCATGTGTGGTGAGTAAACAAACAATAGCAAGTATGACGATAAGCCCCACATATGGAGACAAGTGCAAATAAACAGCAGTCTGAACCAACACAAGGCTGATTCCCCAAATCACACATCATCACAGTTCAACATCGGTACTCACTCAAACGTTCATCACAACCGGCTGAGTGGAACCCCCAACATGCCCAATACCCTCAATATTTATAATTAATTACGCATTTCTATCGAAGTCTCAAAAAACTAAATCGTAGCCTACCTCTGGGCCGAATAGGAGCACTACACGATCAAACCTCGACGATAGCCTTGCCTTTCCTCTGCGCCTCGTGATAATTGAAGTCTAATCACGCATATTATATCATTAATATAAGGCTAACACAACATAAAATAAGACTTTAAATATCCATTTCGGGCCTACGCTACCAATACTCGAACTTTAATACACAAATACTAAGAACACATACTAAGTAGTCACATCCTTGAGTTAATTGGAAATCTATACACATATGAACCCTCAATTGGACAATAATAAAAAAGCCCCAATTTGAAACCCTAAAAATTTCTCCCAATTGAAATAAGCTTCTACAACTAAATTAAGCCTTAAAACATGATCTTCTAACAATATCCATCACTAATTTATAACAATACAAGTAAACTAATCCATAGACCTCCATTAATCAATAACATAACTCTCTTAATCTCATATACATGTATAACTCATCTTCCCCAACTTATATTCATACTAAATCACCATTAATGAAAACTTAAAAGCATAAACTTAATCCACAAAGGAAGAATTACTTACCCCAAGGATGAAATTGCTCATAAACCTCTGAAATCGCTCTTATGACATCTTTGGAATCGAGGTTTCTATTTTGGAAAAAAGAATTCTGACCTAAAGATCTTATAGGACACTTGATACAGTACTTTCGCCCCGGTGAAATCGACTCCGCTGGAGCAGACCCTCTACGATGGACCAAACCCTCACTGGGGCGGGGTCACTTGATACCTCACTCAGCGCCATTGCGGACAAGACTCCGTAGTAGCGGACTCGCCCCTGTGAATAAATCCTCTGCCACAACGGAAACCCACCATCTCTCAAACTTTTGCTTCGGCGAGCCAGCTTCTCGCCGAGGCGGGCACGCGTCGCGGTGGACACCAGATACCAGGAATGGGAAAGCAACAAATCCCTATCCAACACCTGAAACACTCTCGAGACCTCCCAGACACAAACTAGACATGCTCGTCTAAGGTAAACAGTGCTTCGAACTCGCTCGTACCCTCAAATTTCCAGACATGCTCGTCTAAGGTAAACAATGCTTCGAACTCGCTCGTACCCTAGAATTTTCCATTTAACTGAGCTAAGGCATACTTTTCTAAAGAATCGTCCGGGACAAATCAAAATTCAATCTTTATAAATAAGGCCAAAAAATACATCCGATTGCCTCTAGAAGTGAACCAATGGCTCGACTAAGTCATAAATGACCCTCCGGAACTACCGGAAGCGACGAAATCTGGAAAAGAAATCATTTAGCCAAAAGTTATCTTTGAATCAAATTATCCAACTCTAAGTTTCTAGTTTTGGATTTTTCATTCGAAATGCATATAATTGGACCTCGAGATCCGTATCATCCATCTCCGCGCCTCACAATGCCCACACAGAGTCTACAGGAAGGGTCAAACAAGCAAATAAAGGTATTTAGCTAAAAATAACTGGACGAATCGTTACATAAACTAATTTCTAACATATATATTGTAATTTTTTAATAGTACAGAAGGAAGAATTTAAGAACTATTACAAGTTGTTATTAAGCAATGATACAAAAGGCATTTTTCTTGTCAAGAATGATAAAAAGTGAAAATTCAGGAATGAATTTAAGTACCCAAGAGATACATAAATTTAAAGATGTTGATACAATTACAGTTGAGGAAGAACATAAACCAATAACGATATAAATGAAGAGGATGAAAAGAAAAAGAAGATTATTGTCCAATAAATAAATAAAAAAAAGTAAACAGGATTAGTAGTTTCTCTTTAAAGTAAAGTGTACTATGAACTAAATTGATTTTGTGGAAAAAGTACTTTTACTGGTATGTCAATTTAAATGAAAACTTTAGGATTTCTCTTCATGTAAAAGTAACTTGCATTGGCATAACATTTAAATTTGATTTGTATTCTTGCATTCACTATTTTGATCCAAAACTTTTCGAATACTTTTATTTTTATCGATTTTTACAGATTATCTATTTACATTCAGTTATAAGGACAATTCTTTAACAAAAAGGACGTCAAAACTTTATTTTAATAAATTGATATTATTTTATAAAATTGTGATAAAAGAATTAATATAAAATGCAACGTACATGTCTAGGAACTAGTATATATATATATGTAGACACACACACATACACAAACACACAAAAACAACAACAACAACATACCCAGTGAAATCCCACAAAGTGGGTCTGGGGAGGGTAGAATGTACACATACCTTACCTCTACCTTGGGAGGTAGAGATGATGTTTCCGGTAGATCATCGGCATAAGAACAAGCAATTCAAAGTAGTACTAAAAGTAAAAAACGAGAATAAATTAGTCATATCAAAATACTATAAAAAACATGATAGAGCAGTAACAAACACACAAAAGAAAGGGTATTGACAACCATCAGTCAATATGATAATCGAAGTACAAGAAACACAAAATAGTAGCCGGAATCGAAAGGAAAGAAACTACAAAAATAATACTATGACTACTAGTATGAAAGAACAAGTGGGGCAACACTTTACTACCTACTAACTTTCTACCCTAATCTGTGTCCTCCATAACCTCCTATTTAAGGTCATGTCCTCGGTAAGCTGGAACTGCACCATATCCTGTCTAAACTCCTCTCCTCAGTACTTCTTCGGCCTACCTCTACCTCTCCTAAAACCGTCCATAGCCAACCTCTCACACCTCCGAACTGGGCATCCAGCCATATCCTCTTCACATGCCTGAATCACCTCAGTCGCGCTTCTCGTATCTTGTCCTCTACCGAGGCCACTCCCACTTTATCTCGGATATAGTTATTTCTAATCCTATCTCTCATAGGATGCCCACACATCCATCATAGCATCCTCATTTCCACAACTTATCTTCTGAATGTGAGAGTTCTTGACTGACTAACACTCCGCCCCATACAACATAGTTGGTCTAACCACCACTCTATAGAACTTGCCTTTGAGTTTTGCTGGAATTTTCTTGTCACACAAGACCCCTGATGTGAGCCGCCACTTCATCTACCATGCACCAATATAATGTGTTTCATCATCATCAATCTCCTAATTTCTTTGGATAATAGTCCAAGATATTTGAAACTTCCTTTCTTTTAGATGACTTGGGTACCAAGCCTAACTACCACGCCAGCCTCCTGCGTTACGCCACTGAACTTGCACTCCAAATATTCAGTCTTGATCCTACTCAACCTAAACTCTTTAGACTCCACCGTGTGTCGCCAAACCTCCAGCTTAGCATTAACTCCACCGCGAGTCTCATTAATTAGAACCATATCATCCGCAAATAACATATACCATGGCACCTCACCTTGGATTTTTCGCGTCAATCTATCCATCAGCAGGGCATATAAAAATGGGCTAAGGACGAATCCATAATACAACTCTATCAAAATAGGAAAGTGCTCCGAGTTTTCTCCCACTTTCTTTACCCTGGTCTTGGCTCCCTCATACATGTCCTTAATCACTCTAGTGTATGCCACAGATACACCTCTAACCTCCAAACATATCCATAGAACTTCCATTGGGACTTTATCGTATGCTTTTTTTAGGTCGATGAACACCATGTGTAAGTCCCTCTTCCTCACTATATACTGCTCCACCAATCTCCTTACAAGATGAATGACTTCTGTAGTTGAGTTCCCCAACATGAATATGAACTGGTTCTCGAAAATAGACACACTCCTCATCACCCTTATCTCCACCACCTTCTCCCAAACTTCCATAGTGTGGCTTAGCCGCTTGATACCCCTATAGTTATTGCAACTCTGAATGTCACCCTTTTTCTTGTACAAAGGAATCATCGTACTCCACCTATATTCTTCAGGCATTTTCGCTGTCTTAAAAATGACATATAATAACCCAGTCATCCACTCCAAACCTGCCCTGCCTACACTCTTCCAAAATTCTACCGGAATCTCGTCTGGCCCGATCACTCTTCCCATGCGCATCCTACGAACTGCACCCTTAACCTCATCTACCATTATATACCTACAAACACCCAAAATTGTGATGCCTCTCGAAATGCTCAAAATCTCCCAATACAATATCTCTGTCCCCATCTTCGTTCAAGATTTTATAGAAGTATGACTGTCATCTTCGTCTAATGAGAGCTCCATCCACCAGGACTTTGCCATCCTCGTCCTTGATGAACTTCACTTGATCCAGGTCACGTGATTTCCTCTCCTTCACCTTGGCTAACATGTTCAATCTCTTATCCCTGCCTTTGTCCTCTAGTTCTGCATACAAGCGTTCAAAAGCTGCCATTTTTGCCGCCGTAACACATACACACACACACACACACACATATATATATATATATATATATATTGTAATAGATATATATTTTTCATTCTTTTATAAATTTAATTATATTCTTAATTAATTCAAACTATAATTATTCTCACATTTTTTCTATTTCATTCTTTGCAATTTGTTCCCTATTGTAATATTTTAATTATATTTACCTATTTAATACTTTATTGATTACCAAGATAATAGCATGCTTAAATTATAAATATTCTCACATTTTTTCTATTTCCTTCTTTGCCGTTTGTTCCCTATGGTAATATTTTAATTGTATTTCCCTAGTTAATACTTTATTGATAATCAAGATAATATCATGCTTAAATCAGATTGTGAGCTTAGATTCATCCAAAGTATAAAAAAAATGTGCTGTTTTGTTATTCTATCATTAATTACTATAATTTTCAATAATTGTTATTTTTGCATTACGATATAATAAGAAAATTAATACAGTGTGTTATTTTTCCTACCATGATGTTTATATTAGTTTTTCATTTAGTGTTTTATCAATAATTAAAATAACATCATATTTTATTTTAAATCTCAAATTTTGAATTAGTATAAAATATAAATAAATAAGTCATTTGAAAATTTATATATTTAAAAATTATTTTTTATATGTGTAATAAGAAATTAAATGTTCCTTCTCTTTTCTTTTCATATAAAATGTTCCTACGTGAGGATTTCAAAATGATAACCATGTCATTTGTTGAGTAAATAATTAGCTTAAATAATAATACAACTCTAAATAATTCGAACTATACTATTTTAATTTTCAAATACAAATACAAATTAAAAATTTAAATACTTTTATCTTCAATTAATATTTGGTTTTGTTTATAGTATGATTTTTGTTATCATAATTTAAAAACATTTCTCATATTTAAATAATTTATATCCTTCTATTCTTTATGATGTAATTTTTTAAATATTTTTAGTAATTATTTTTATCATCACATTATTTACCATGTAGTATTATTACTTTTTTCCATATGACTTTTTTTTTACATGACATTTGACTTATATCCGTCCTATCCTCCTTTCAATATAATATAGAAGATACAAATTCAATGATTTAAGTTCATATAATGAGATTTCGAAATATATTAAAATCTTATCATATAAGAGCCTGTGATCCACAACGAGCAGCGCCCATCGACTGTTGGCAGGAAAACAACAAAGGGAAAAAGGTATAAATGTAAAATTGTATCATGCCACTACCGGTAAGTATCTTGATTCCCAAACTTTTACTTACAAAAAATAAATAAATATATAACTCCTGTTCGTCAGTTAAATCTGTTGTGCATACTTACACTAATTTAGTTTCTAGCGATAATAACAAAAATGGTTCGACTAAACTGTTAGCGGACAATTCGAGGCTAGTGAAAGAAGGTGCAGTTATTAAAACTACTACTGCTATAGCTCAAAATGATTTTTGTTTCAAACATTGTCGGGGATCAAAAATGGAGGACACCTCTCCTTTTGATACTGAATCACAAGAAAATTTTATTACCCCCTCATTAATTACCATACCGAATTTGGTTGAGGTGCACGAGGAAAATCAATCTCTCACCACGATAATCACCTATACAAACTTCACCTACTTCAACCGTATTGGCAGATTGTGTGTATTCCAACAATCAAGACAAAACATTTTTATCTCCAACATCCAATCTTGAAACTTCTTGTTGGTTATTACAAAGGATTGCAGGAACGGAAATTACAAGTAACTGCGTATGTAAGAATTGAAATTACAATTCAACTATAAAACTGAAAATTACAATTCAACTATAAAACTGAAATTACTATTTTGTTGAACAAGAAAACTGAAAAGTTGTTTTTGCTGAGTCGAGTGTGACACTCTGTCCTTAAGACAATATTGCCCCGTATGTATCCTTTATACGTCCTGGACAATTCGTCTCCCAAGATAAAACAGCAATGGAACTATTGAGCAAAGGAAACTCAAAAGCTACCGTGAAGAATATTGAATAACGAAATGATGCTTGGAAGATTAGGAAGAAAACTGCTTTGCTTTGCTTTCTGCTTTGTGTATTTTCGTGTATCTCTAATGTGCCTCAACAATGGTGTAAGGGGTGTTTATATAGGAGGAAGAGGGATCGTTTGATCGCCTCCATAACAGCCATTATTGGCCAAATAATGACCATTATGGAGGTAGTAAAGCCACCACATAAATGGAGAAAATTGCCAACGGATTGGCCATTATAGGAGGTGTAATTCAGCCAAAATAAATGGCCGAATTGAGTGCTTTGACGTTTCGTTCGGACCGTCGAAATTCTGCCTTTCGAAAAATTTCGGGGACCAAACTGTACATCTTGAAACTTCGGGACCAAACTGTACATCTTGAAACTTCGGGACCGAACTGTACATCCGAAAGAATTCTGGTCCAAACCGCACATCTGAAACTTCTGGGATCAAACTGTACTTCTGGCAAAGTTTTCTGCCCAAAAAGATAATATCAGAAGGCCCACAGCCCACAGCCCGCGACCCGTGAACCCGTGAACCCGAGAACACGGAATACGGAATACGGAACACGGAACACGGAACACGGAACACGGAACTCGGAACTCGGAACTCGGAACCGGAACCGGACCGGACGGGCGGGCGGCGGCGGCGCGCGTGTGGTCTTTCCTTGAACCGAAGCACATCTAGGTCTTCCCTCCTTTAAACACATGGGATACCCCTTGGGGTCCCAAACCCCAAACCAATTTCGAGTATTATATACACAACAATTCTTTCTTCCTCTACCGATGAGGGAGAATTGATCACACACCACACTTTTCCATGCTTCAAACACCTTACTTCGTGAACCAATATCTCTTTCATTTCTCAATGAAATTTGACGATTCTTGGCCCTACGGTTATCTACGTACTTAGTACATCATGCATGTGTGAAGAACCGGATTCTCCAACATACGTAACACTAGTGTTTAAGCCGTTAAAGTTGGTCGGTCGCAACTCCCGCCAAAGGCTAATTTCCAACACTTCTATCGATATTAGTAATTATAGAAGACCATTATGTTTCCAAAACACTCGGACTAAGACCTTAATCAGGCGCTCAACCACCAAAAATTTTCAAGGAGGAGCAACCTCCCTTAAATAACCCAATTAATGAACTTTTGTCACGATCCCCTTCGGGCGTCGTGGTGACACCTACACTTTTCCCATCGGTAGGCGAACTACTTCCCAATAACAACATACAGAAATAAGAAATAGCTGAAATAACATAAGAAATTATTGTTTCATCATAACATAGTTAAGGAAACAAGTTTGATACTAAAGTTATTACAACCCCCAAAGATCTGGTCAATAATACAAGAGCACTAGAAAAACAAAAATAATAAGTCTAAATGTCTGAATATGTCTCTCGATCACAAGTAAAGACATGAAATAAGAGAAAGACATACAGGGCATGCTGAATGACCCTGAACACAGGAAATCCTCCAACTCAGACTCAACCACAAAGTCCTGAACTGGTAGATGACATTGTATCTGCATAAAAAGAATGCAACAAGTGTAGCATGAGTACACAACGTACCCCCATAGGCATCATAGGCCGACAACGACGGAAGATACGTAATAGAAATAAACATTAAGTTAACTCTCAAGTAGGTCCTATTCTAAGAAGTTCAATGAATCACATAAGAGTTCAATAATCAACAATCCAGATTTTATGGAGTTAATCAACAAAATTCATTAATCATGAAGTCACCCAAGTTTCAATAACCAGTCCAAATCGTGTTACCAATCAACAAGCAATCAATATATAAGTGAATGTATGATACGAATGTAAATGCAAGGTACCTTTTCATAACCTGATATACACATGTTCAAATTCTATGAACATGGGATCCGCGCCGTCCATATACCGCTCCTAACCAGCTGGAATCCAACACACGTATATGGCTAGAGCCCAAGACTTGTCTTGAGCCATATCAATCATTTCCACCATCTCAGTGTTTCAGCCATCTCACAAGAACATCCTTACCCTTTTGGTCTCATGGGACCCACTGCATTCTCATACCACTCCACTTTTAATATCATCATAATAACGTGTCTATGAATGCAACAATAACAAGGCAAGTAGTTAGGATGTATGAGATGCAATCAAATATAGGAAATGAATATCACATGTTTCATAACTCAATAATACATAATTTACATGTAGTTCACTCTTTCGTATCAAAAGCAATATGATGAGTAAACATAACAACTATCAACAATGGCTACAAGCCCATATAATGGGGACAAGCCTAAATAACAGCAGTCGGAATTAACGTAAGGCTGATTCCCCAAATCACCCATCAATACAGTTCAACACCGGTACCCACCCAAGCATTCATCACCATCGCTAAGGTGGGACACCCAAATACACCCATTTATAATGACTATGTACTTCTATTGGAGTCTATAAAGATAAATCATAACCTACCTCATAGCCGAGCAGGTGCCACGAACCTTAATCCTCATCGCATGCCTTGCCATTTCGAAGCACCTCGTAATACTTGTAGTCTGACACATATATTCTACGTTAATAAGTAACCTAATACAAATACAAGGACTTGATCCTTTCAAACCATCCAAAGATTCACCCCAAATCAACCTCGGGCTCACGGCAGCAAAATTAAAACTTTATTACTAAAAAAACTTCATATCATACTATAAAATCATATCCTTAAGTTTATTTGAAAACTATTCACGTTTGGACCCTCAATTTCATATTAAATCAAAAAGCCCCAATTCAACCCTAGGCTCTCCTCTAATTTTAAAAGGATTCCAATATCAAATTAACCATCACAATATCATCTTCTATCATTACCCAACATTGTGTTACAAAATCATAACAATATAAACCTAATCAATTACAAAATCATGATTCATAGTCTCTTATTCTAGCATGAACACCTATGCTTTATCTTTCCCAAAATTAGGAATTATACTAGGATTTAGAAGACCCAAATGATAATTAATTAATGAAAAGGAATGAAAACTTTACTTCCAAGAAGAATAATGATAGATGACCCAAGAAATCCCTCTCACCGCACTCTAACCCCAAGAAAATATTTTGGAAAAGTGAAATCATTTTTGGGCATTAAATTATGATTATGGAAACAATGATTCTGCTTCGGCAGAATCGACATCGCCAAAGCGGAGATGCTTCAGAGAAAAACATGCCGCCGAGGTAGAATAACTTAAAATCCCGGATGGATACAAGAGCGGAGTGACACTGTAGAGGTAGATCTCCTTTGCGAGAAATAGTCTGTAGAAGTGGAGACCTCAAACATATACATGTTCCGCATCTGCTACTCAACCTTCGCATAGGCAGCAAGAAGCCCGCTGGTGCGGCACACTAGAAACCAGCAACATCAAACTCAGCCAATTCTCTACCAAACACCCAAAACGCTCCTGAGACCCACCAGATACAAACCAAACATGCTACCCTAAGGTAAACGGTGCTACAAACTCGCTCGCGCACTTGATTTTCACATACGAATGAGCTAGGGATGTTTTTCTATGAAATCACTCAAAATATCCAAATTTCACAAATTTACAAATAGAGCCATAAAGTACATTTGAATGCCTCGAGAAGCGAACCAATGAATTGATTAAGTCATAAATGACCCTCCGGAATTATCGGAAGTGATGGAACCCGAAAACAAACCCATATACCAAAAGTCAACATTGGGTCAAACTTATCATTTCTAAACTATCTATTTTTGTTTTTTCTTTTGAAAATTATATAAAGGTATCTCGATCCGTGCTACCCATCCCCGCGCATCACAAACCCCACACAAATATGGGAATGGTAATTTAGTCAAGGGTCTTTAGCTAAAAATGACTAGACGGGTCATTACATCAGATACCAATTAAACAAACGTTTGTCCTTGAACGTAGAGAAATGAAAAGGGGAAACATATCGGAAACAGTGAACAAGTGAGGGTATCGAATCCACATATCAGACTGAGTCTCCCAGGTATCCTTCTCAACAAGATGATGCTTCTATTGCATATTCACAGAAGCAATCCCTTTAGACCTCAACTTTCTCACTAGCCTGTCGAAAATGGCCACAAGCTCTTCTTCAAACTCTAAGATTTGATCAAGCAGTACAGAGTCCCATTGGATAATGTAGGACCCATCATCATGGTGCTTCTTCAGTATAAAAACATGGAAAATCGGATGGACACAGAAAGACCTGGTGGCAGAGCCAACTCATACGCCACATCTCCAATCCTCAGAAGAATCTCAAAAGGTTCGATATACCTCAAACTCAACTTCTCTCTCTTGTCGAATCTCATCACGCCCTTCATGGGCAAGACCTTCAATAAAACCCTGTCTCCAATCATAAACTCCATATCCCGGATATTCCAGTCCGCATACTCCTTCTGCTTACTCTGAGCTGTCAGAAGCTTGTCCTAAATCACCTTCACCTCATTTAAGGAATCTCTCAATAGATCAGTACCCCAAGGCCTCACCTCGAACGCATCAAACTGCCCAACTGGAGAGTAGCACCTCCTACCATATAAAGCCTCAAAAGGGCGCCATGTAAATGCTAGAGTGATAAATGTTGTTATATGCAAACTCTACTAAAGGTAAGAACTGGTCCTCTGACCATCCAAATCAATCACACAGGCTCGTAAAATATCCTCCAAAACCTGGATGGTCCGCTCAGACTGACCATCAGTCTGAGGGTGAAATGTTGTACTGAGATCCAAGTTCGTACCCAACTTCTTTTGCAAAATCTGCTAGAAATGGGAAGTAAACTGAGTATCCCTGTATGAAATGATAGAAATAGGTACCCCATGTAGACGAACAATATCACAAATATAAATCTTGGCCAACTTCTCTGAATTGTAATTCGTTTGGACCGGAATGAAATGCACGTACTTGGTCAACCTATTAATAATGACCCAAATGACATTAAACTTACCCAAAGTCTTTGGAAATTCAACAATAAAATCCATAGAAATCCGCTCCCACTTCCACTCAGGAATATGCATCATCTGAGTCAAACTACCGGGTCTCTAGTGCTCGTAGTTGACCTGCTGGCCATTCAGACACCGAGACATAAACTCAACAATGTCTCTTTTCATCCTATCGCACTAATAATGCTGCTTCAAATCACGATACATCTTTATAGCACCCGGATGAAGAGAATACCTAGAGCTGTGAGCCTTCTCCATAATTAATCTTATCAAGTCTCCAACACGGTGAACACACACTATTCCTTTGATCCTCAAGACTCCATCACCATCAATCATAACTTCCTTGGCTTCCCCTCACATCACCTTATCCCTAATCTTGCACAAATTCACATCATCATACTTATGGGCCTTGATCTGCTCCAAAAGAGATGACCTCGCCTCGATACAAGGCAAAATCCTACTCAGATTCGAAATGTCAAGTCCCACAAAACTGTTGGATAAGGACTAAACCTCCAATGCCAATGGACACTCATCAACTATCAAACATACCAAACTCCCCATACTCACCGCCTTTTGGCTCAAAGCATCCGCCACCACATTGGCCTTGTCCGGGTGGTACAAAATGGTCATATTATAGTACTTTAGCAACTCCGTCCATCGGCGTTGTCTAGAATTCAAATCTCTCTGATTGAACACATGCTGAAGGAACACCTCACCATGAACCCCATAATGGTGATGCCTCCAAATCTTTAAAGTAAATACAATGGCTGCCAACTCTAAGTCATGGACATAATACATGGTAATTCTTCTCGTGCACCTTCAACTGTCTCGATGCATAAGCTATCACTTTACCCTCCTGTATCAACACATAACCCAACCTAACCCAATTCTCGAAGCATCATAATAAACAATAAAGTTCTTCCCCTTCATTGGAAGGGCCAAAATCAGGGTTGTGCTCAAAAGTGACTTGAGCTTTTGAAAGCTCTTCTCACACTCATCGGACCACTGAAAAGGCACCTCCTTCTTAGTCAACCGTGTCAAATTAGAAGCAATAGATGAAAAACCCTTAACAAACTTACCATAATAGCTCGCAAGACCCACGAAGCTCCAAATCTCTGTCACTGAAGTAGGTCTCGGCCAGTCTCTGACTGCCTTTATCTTCTTTGGATCTACCATGATCCCCTCCTTGGACACCACGTGTCCTAGAAATGCTACGGAACTGAGCCAGAGCTCACATTTTGAAAATTTAGCATATAATTATCTCTTTTAACAACCCAAGAACCACTCTCAAATGCTTCTCATAGTCTGCCTTACTTTTCGAATAGATCAAAATGTCATCAATGAAGAAGATCACAAATGAATCCAAATAAGACTTAAATATCCCATCCATCAAATCCATGAATGCTGCGGGGGCATTGGTAAGCCAAAAAGACATCACTAAGAACTCATAATGACCACAACGAGTCCTGAAAGCCGTCATGGGAACATCATCAACCTTTATCTTCAACTAATGATACCCATACCTCAAAATCAATTATAAAAAACACAGAAGCACTCTGAAGTTGGTCGAACATATCATCAATATAAGGAATCAAATACTTGTTTCTAATGGTGACCTTGTTCAACTGTCTGTAGTTGATGCACATACTCATGGTGCCATCCTTCTTGTTTACGAACAACACATGAGCACCCCAAGAGACACACTCGGTCAGATAAAACCCTTACTCAATAAATCCTGAAACTGCTCATTGAACTCTCTCAGCTCCGTTGGAGCCATACGGTATGGAGGAATAGAAATGGGTTGAGTGCCCGGCTCGAGATCAATACAGAAATCAATATCTATATACGGCGGCATACCCGACAAATCTGTTGGAAAGACCTTGGCAAACTCACACACTACCAGAATAGAATAAAGGAAAAGAGTATCCGCACTCGTATGTCGAATATGATCTAGGTACACCAAACAACCCTTATCCACTAACTTCCTAGAATAAATGAAAGAGATAATATCCTTAAGAGCAAGGCTTGGAGTATTCTTCCATTATAATCTCAAAATACCCGGCATCGCTAAAGTGATTGTCTTGGCATGACAGTCCAGAATCGTATAGTACGGTGATAGCTAGTCCATCTCCAAAGTAATATCGAAGTCGACCATGTCTAAAATAACCAAGTCTACCCAAGTATTATAACCCATGAAAGTAACCACACAATGCTGATAGACTCGATTTACTATCACAGAATCACCAACCGGTGTAGACACACGAATAGGGACATCAAGCATATCACACCACATATCTAAATCATCAGAAATGTATATAGACACATAGGAGAACGTAGACCCCGGATAAAATATCACTTAAGCATACCGATGACAAACTGAGATGATACCTATGATAACTGCATCTAATGCCTCAGCCTCGGGTCTACCAGGGAAAACATAAAAATGCACACGCCCTCCCTCGGACTGAGAACCCTAATGACCATCTCGGCATAAATGCTCACCATCCATGTTAGCCTGAGATCCACCTCTACTAGGCTAATTACTACCACGACCTGACTGCAAACCCCTTCTGCTTGGGTGTCTGCCACCTCTAGATGATTGTGTTGGGGTCCTGGTTGTTTGGAATCAACCTAATCTAAGCCTGGGGCAATCTCTTTTAAAATGCCAACATCCCAACAATTATAATAAGCTCTCACCGCTGATGGCTGCTGAATAGTAATAGAAGGACCTGAATGGCCCCCACGATCAGACTACTGAGACTGAGTACCTCTAGAAGTTTGACCTGTAAAACCACCATCAGAAATCTAGAGAGCTGACTATATCAGTCGACTAGACTGAGAATGATGACATCTACATAACCATGGGAAGTAGACCCACTGTAATATACCTGTCAGCGAACTCTCTTGTCAGACTCTTGTCAGGGCAACTTGCCCCTCACAGACTCAACCATCCTAGCATGCTCTGCCATCATCTCAAAAGAAGCCCTAAAGGCCACCAACTATAATGTAACCAACTAAAGAGGAATAGTCAACCCTGTCATGAAACATCTAACTCGCTCAGCCTCTGTAGGTAGCAACAAAATCGCATAGCATGATAAGGCATGGAAACGAACCTCGTACTCAGGAACTAATAAAACCATCTACTACAACTTGGAGAACTCATCCCTTTTGTTTGCACGCAGGATGAGGGGCACATACTTCTCTAGAAAGACCCGATAAAACCTGGTCCAAGATAGTGAAGGCGACCCCGCTAGTCGAAAATCAATATAAGCCTTCCACCATTACTTCGTATCACCCAAAAGCAGAAGAGCAACAAAGCAAACCCCATATAACTCAACGATACATAAAGTGTGGAGATTCTCATGGCTGCTCAATATAAACTCATAAGCATCCTCCTCACGCAGACCATAAAATATGAGAGGCTTCATATTGGAGAAATGCTCCCATATCTTTCACTCGTCGCGGATCATAACGGCTCCAGTCACTAGCCGGGGACCATACTCCGGTGTTGGGATCTCATCGATACGGGGTGCCGAAACAGCAGCTCGTTGAACCCTTAGAGTACAGAACTCAAGAGTCTGACCTCCTCCCACTCGGGTCTGTGACCCACCTAGAGTTGTTGGGAGAATGCCCGCCTAGGCAAGACCATCAAGTAAACTCAGAATCCGGACCATAGTATCCTGAAGAACCAATGTAGCAATAATATCGGGTAGATACTGGGCTGGCCCTATGTTCTCATCATAATGATCATCCTGAGGCTCAATCTCTGGGTGAGGAGTCACTGACCTAGCACGAGCCTGGCTGACTCCCTATCCTCCATCCCTCACCTGTACAGCTACTCGGGCTCTACCTCAGGCCCGACCACATCCTCTACTATGACCGTGCACCGCAGAAGTAGGTACCGGTGCCTCCTCTCTCACCGCATGAGTACGAGTCCTCACCATCTGTGAAAGATTAGGAAACAAAGGTCAGATACCAGTTTGATCAATCATAGAACAAAAGGAATGAAGAGAGTGAAGTTTCCTAAATGTCCTATAACCTCTCAAAGATAAGTACGAATGTCTCCACACTGATTTGTAAGATTTTACTAGACATTGCTCTTGTATTTAAGACCGTTTAACTAGAGCTCTGATACCAACTTTGTCACGACCCCCTTTAGGCGTCGTGGTGGCACATACACTTTCTCCTTCGGTAGGCGAACCACTTCCGAATAAAAACATACAAAAATAAGAAATAGCAGAAATACCAGAAGAAATTATAAATGTTATTTCATCATAACATAATTAAGGAAACAAGTTTGATACTAAAGTTATTACAACCCCCAAAGATCTGGTTAATAATACAAAAGCACTAGAAAAACGGAAATTGTAAGTCTAAATATCTTAATATGTCTCTCGATCACCAGTAAAGACATAAAATAAGAGAAAGGCATCCAGGGCATGCTGAATGACCCCGAACACATAAAATCTTCCAAATCAGACTCAACCACAAAGTCCTGAACTGGTAGATGAAGTTGTATTTGCATCCAAAAAGAATGAAACAAGTGTAGTGTGAGTACACAACGTACCTCCGTAGGCATCATAGGCCGACAACGACGGAAGATACGAAATAGAAATAAACATCAAGTTAACTCTCAAGTAGATTCTATTCTAAGGAGTTCAATGAATCAGATAATCACCTTGTTCATATAGAAGTTCAATAACCAACAATCCAGATATTATGGATTTAATCAACAAGATTCATTAACCATGAAGTCACCCAAGTTCTAATGACCATTCCAAATTACGTTACCAATTAACAAGTAATCAATGCATAAGTGAATGTATGATATGAATGCAAATGGAAGGTACCTTTTCACAACCTGGTATACACACGTTCAAATTATATGAATAGTGACCCATGGAAGACCCATGCCGTCCATATACCGCTCCTAAACAGTCGAAATTCAACACACATATCTGGCTAGTGCTCGAGACTTATTTTGAACCATATAAATCATTTCCATCATCTTAGTGTTTCAACCTTCTCACAGGACCATCCTTACCCTTCCGGTCTCATGGGACCCACCGCATTCCCATACTACTCTACTTTCAATATCATCATGATAATATGAGTGTATGAATGCAATAATAACAAGACAAGTAGTTAGGATGTATGAGATGCCATCAAATATTGGAGGTGAATATCACATGCTTCATAACTCAATAACACGCAATTTACATGTAGTTCATTCTTTCATATCAAAAGCAATGTGATGAATAAACACAACAATTATAAAATTTGGCTACAGCCCACATAATGGCGACAAGCCCAAATAATAGTTGTAAAAATTAGCCTAAGGCTGATTCCCAAATCACCCATCAATACAGTTCAATACCAGTACCCACCCAAGCATTCATCACAGCCGCTAAGGTGAGACCCCCAAACACGCCCTATACCCGTCAACATTTATAACAACTACGTACTTATATCAGAGTCTATAAAGATAAACTGTAGCCTACCTTAGAGCCTAGTAGGTTCCACGAACCTTAATCCTCATCGCATACCTTGCCCTTTCAAAGCACCTCGTAATACTCATAGTCTAACACATAGATTCTACGTTAATAAGTAATCTAATACAATTACAAGGACTTAGTCCTTTCAAACCATCCATAGATTCACCCCAAATCGACCCTGGGCCTATGGTAGCAAAAGCAAAACTTTATTACTCAAAAAACATGATATCATACTATAGAATCACATCCTTAAGTTAATTTAAAAACTATTCACTTTTGGACCCTCAATTTCATGTTTAAACAAAAAACTTCAATTCAATCCCTAGGTTTTTCCTCAACTTCAAGAAGGGTTCCAATATAAAATTAACCATCACAATATCATCTTCTATCATTACTCAACACTATGTTACAAAATCATAACAATATAAACCTTAATCAATCCCCAAATCATGATTCATAGTCTCTTATTCTAACATGAAAACCTATGCTTTATCTTTCCCTAAATTAGGAATTATACTAGGATTTAGAAAACCCAAATGATAATTAATCAATGAAAAGGGATGAAAACTTTACCTCCAAGAAGAATAGTGATGGATGACCCAAGAAATCACTCTCCACCCCGCTCTAACCCCAAAAAAATGTTTTGGGAAAGTGAAATCATTTTTAGGCTTTAAATTCCGATTCTGGAAACATCGATTCCGCCAAAGTAGAATTGACGTCGCCAGGGCAGATATGCTTCAGTGGAAAATATGCCGCCGAGGCGGAACAACTTAAAATGTCGGATGGATATAGGAGAGGGAATGACACCACAGAGGCGGATCACCTTTGAGAGAAATAGTCCGCGGAAGCGGAGACCTCAAATGTATACATGGCCTGCATTTGCGAGCCAACCTCCGCAGAGGCGGGTCCGACCGAAGCAGTGAGAAACCCGTTGGTGCGGCACATCAGAAACCAATAACATCAAACTTAGGCAATTCTCTACCAAACACCCGAAACGCTCCCGAGACCCTCTGAATTCAAACCAAACATGCTACACCAAGATAAACGGTGCTACAAACTAGCTCGCGCACTCGGATTTCTCATACGACCGAGTTAGGGCATTCTTTTCTACGAAATCACCCAAAACATTCAAATTTCACAAATTTACAAATAGAGTCATAAAGTACATATGAATGCCTCGGAAAGTGAACCAATGACTCGACTAAGTCATAAATGACCCTACGGAACTATCGAAAATGACGGAACCCAGAAACGAACCTATATACCCAAAAATCAACTTTGGGTCAAACTTATCATTTCTAAACTATCCATTTTGGGGTTTTATTCCAAAAATCATATAAAGGTACCTCGGGATCCGTGCTATCCATCCCCGCACGTCATATACCCCACACAGAGTATACGGGAAGGGTAATTTAGTCAAGTAATGATCTTTTAGCTAAAAATGACTAGACGGGTTGTTACAACTTTATCTTCGTCATAACCATATGACCAACTCACAACCAAATGGGGTTGTGAAACCTAATCAATCTCCCAATCCTCTTCAAGTTCTGATTCTCCACGTAATTCCAGTGATCTTGTTAACACTTTACACTTTAAATCCACAAATTATCATAATATCTAGAACACAGCTATTTCTACCAACAAGAGATCCGTTAAGCGGACTAGCACATGAAACAATATCATCAACGCCTACACTAGTAGCGACTACAGGACTAGGGATAAGCATGGGGGAAAATCATAAAATAAGATAATCAAAGGGTTCTAAGCAACCTAGACCTCACAAAGAACTAAGGAAACAAAGTATGTTTTCCTCGTACCAATGAATCTACCTTGGACACTATCAGCTACCGCATAAACTCGGGGGAATCAATATCAGGTGTTAACGCTATAGTTGACTCACGACTTCCCTTAAATGGAAGAATCCCCAACCAACTCGAACCCAATTTATGAATTTCATTGTCTGGAACTGTCGGGGTTCTCAGTCCCTGGATTTCAGGAGAAATTTCTGTACAATGCTAAACTACTACAAACTAGTCCTAGTTGTTTTGGTTGAGACTCACTTAACCGAGCATGCTTTCTTACGTGATGATTTTGAGTGTACTAACATGGTGCAATCCCCTGCGGAGGGTCTTTCTAATGGTATGGTGATCCTTTGAAAAAATGACATAGTGGGAGTAGAGGAAATTGATGTTACTAATAAAAAAATTCACTGCATGGTACAAGTAAATACTCAATCCACGTCTTTTCTTTTCTCTGCCATATATTCTTCTAATACTCAGTTTCATCGAAAAAGTTTATGACAAAATTTGAGAGAAATAACAAATACGTATAAGGGCCTGGATAGTCGGAGGAGATTTCAATGATGTCATTAATGCAAATGAAAATTTTGGGGGCCAAAGCTTAAAAGTTTCTCATTCTGATAATTTCCTCAGTTGTCTAAATTATTGTAATCTTGTATATTTGGGTTATATAGAGGAAGGAAAAATACCTGGACAAATAATCATAAAAGGTTTCTCTTATACTTGATCGTTCAGATCATATTGTTGCAAATTATGATTGGCTCAATTTATTTCCGAGGCTCAAGTTCAACATTTACCTAGAATGCATTCAGATCACTGTCCTTTACTATTGTCTTTGATTCATTTAGACCACCTACTACTAAAGTTTTTAGATTTGAAACAATGTGGCTCTCGAGTCCTAACCTTACTAATATTATGCGACATTGTTGGGAATAAAATGATAATTTACTAAGTGCTATTGAGTTGTTCACTTACCAGGTTACTCATTGGAATTTGCATGAGATTGATAATATTTTCAAAACTAAAAAAACATTGTTGGCACGACTTGCCGGTCTCAAAAAGTCTCCTCACTATCCAACAAGTATGTTTCTCCAAAAACTTGAAAAGGATCTTATCACTGATTATAATTGCATTTTAAAGCTTGAAGAAGATTTTTGGCGACTGAAATCTAGCATAGCCCGACTTAACGATGTCGATGCAAACACTAAGTTCATCCACTTATCCACTCTTAAACTTTGCTGAAGAAATCACATCACTGTCTTAAAGGACACTGAAGGGAATTAGCAACATGAACCTTGTTTTATTCATAATACGATCTTCAACTATTACCATGATTTATATACTAAAAGTTCCTCCCCTATCACTTTTCAAACAATTATTTTTGGAGCACTAAAACAGGAAGATTTTCTCCGTCATGAGAATGAAATCATTAATGCTTTAAGCTCTTTCAAACCGTACAAATCACCGGGACTAGATGTCTTACACCCCATCTTTTATCAAAAGTTTTGTAACAATATTTTCCTAACTCATGAAATTCCCCCGGACATTAACAAAACTTTTTATGTCTAATTCCTAAGGTGCAAAGCCCTACCTCCGTTACTCACTATAGGCTTATCAGCTTATGCAATACTAATTACTAAAACTATTTGCTAATCGCATATGGACAAACTTATTCATCCTTCGCAGTTAGCGTTTCTCCGAAATAGGCGAGCGTCTGACAATACCATTTTAGTAAAAGAAATACTTAATTTCTGTAGAACCTCTTAGACAAAAAAGACCAATTTTTTTAATCAAAATAGTCTTAGAGAAAGCTTTCGATCGATTAGAATAGTCTTTTATTAAGCGTACCGTTACCCATTTTAATTTTCCTAAGGGGCTTATACAACTTATTTAAGTTGTGTCTCAACATCGACTACTCAAATTCTTATAAGTGGGGCTCCAACGTCTTCCTTTGTACCTAAGCAAGGTATCCGTCAAGGAGATCCACTATCCCCATATTTATTCATACCATGTATGAAAATGGTCTCGGGTAGTATCAATCTTGCAGTGGATTATTGTAACTGGAAGCCTCTAAGGTTGAACAAAATGACTCCTCCTATATCCCAACTTTTCTTCGCCGATGATATTATTTTGGTTTCATGACTTACCTCTCGTAGATAGCACACCATAATTGAAGACCTAAATCATTTCAAGAATGCTTCAGGTCAAAAAAATAATTTTCCAAAGTCAAAAATATTTTTTCATCGAAATTTCCCACTGGAGGATAAAAATTTCATCCTTTAACTTCTTTAATATTCAATAGGGCCGTAAGTTTGGAAAATATCTTGGTTTCCCTATATTTACTTCAAATCCTGTTAGACAAGATTTCCAATTTCTATTTGATAACTTGAAAAACCGTCTTGCGGGATGAAAAATGAACTTTTTGAATTTAACAGGACGTACTACTCTAATTCGTTCCACTCTCAATGCTATCCCCAATCACTTGATACAATTTATTCCTATACCAAAGAACATTATTCATCACCTAGAACGTTATCATCGTCAATTCCTTTGGGGTTCTAGTACACGAAAGAAAATACTTCACCTTATCAACTGGAATACGATTACTACTGCTCGCAGTGTAGGAGGGCTGCATATTCAAAATCTCCATATAAAAAATACAGAAATGCTTGCTAGAACTGCCTAGCGCCTCTTTCATAAACCTCATACATGTGGGCGTCCCTCCTAACCAATAACTATATGTCACGTTCAAATCGCCAAGCTTGTAAACCTTCTCGCACATGGAAGAGTATACTACAGGGTTGGGATCATTGCCAACAAGGTTTGCTCTGTGTCCTTAAGAATGACCATCATATTAAGTTGTGGACTGACCCCTGGCTAACACCAAATTTTACTCTAAGATAAGCTATCAGAGGCTTTTACACAATACAGACCAACATGCCAAAGTGTCATCCATTATCCCATCTGGTAGTTGGTCTTTTTTCACTATATCCTTCTCGTACTGGTCCATTTTCGTAGTCATTACATCCCTATGATTCCTCAGAGTTACGATGCTCTATCATGGGGCCTTACCAAAGATCGCACTTTCTCTGTCAAGTCATGTTATGATTCACTATTGCCAAGTGTTGTTGCCAGTATAAATTACAAGTGGATCTGGAAACTACATATCCAAAATAAGATTAAAATTTTCTTGTGGTTGTGTTCTCGTAATAGGCTTTCCACTAATTTATTTTTATATAGACTAAATATAATGCACTAATGCATTACATATTTTTACATATCCAAACGAACTTCTTTGTTCTAGCAGAGAAGTGGAAACAATCCATTACATATTTTTTAAATGCTCTAATGAACTACACTGTTGGGGTAACTTGGTCTTACTATGACAAATCGAGTCCCTAACTACCCCCACATGACATTTCATCACTGTTTGTTGCAGTTATATAAAGCCAATATATCCAACACCCCTTATGGCCTACCTAGTAATATACTTTTCTTATACTTTTATGGCATTTATGGGAAACGCTTAATGATAATATTTTTTTCAAGGAAAAAACATCATGCCAAACAAGGATATTATTTGTAATATATGTTAGATCAGGCTACTCCTATGCACTTCAAGAATCAGATTCTTGAAGCAGTTTGCTTAAGAAGGATTTTGTTATGCCCCGTACTTTCACGTTAGAATGCATCATAAGTAAATCAATATGATTCGGAGAGGTTAATGACCTTTACAAGATAAAAATGGGTTAAAACAAATGTTAAGGAAGTGTCGTGGGTGTTGGAGGTTAAATGAACAAAAGATGTTATAACCGTACTTTCGGGGTTAGATTAGGAGTGCTTAATATGCTAAGAAGGTCGTGTTCTAGGGTATTTGAATCGTACAATAGTCGTATGTTAAGCTTTGAAGTCAAGCAATTAATAAATCGAAAGTCAGCAAAGATCGTCACAAATTGCGTTCATAAGTTTTCTGAAATTTGGGTCAGATATTGTAGAGCTTTCCTCTCAATATATTTGGAGTAACTGGGTTATCCACTTACCAAATTGAAGGTCTACGAGTCTAGTTTCCAGCACATTAAACCTTTCATCAATATGATGTCGGAGTAGAGAGATATTCACGTTTTTCACCAGACTACCGGACATGCAATGAAGGAGCTCGCTGAGTGAGCTTCAAAGCAAAGGTGATACATGTCTTCAGTTTCGCTCAGAAAACCAAGTGAGGCGGTGCATTTCTAACTTCCTATTTATGCGGTGGGAATGATTTCAGACTTTATTTTTGCCTAAACTGATCCAAAATCACCCCCAAATGCTCTCTATGTGTTAATATATCAACCAAGGTTAAATCCACAAGGTTTTGACATAGATCTTCCCTCAAAAAAATTGTAGCACTTGTAGAACGTGTTTACTTCACTTTGTTGCTGGATTGGGAATTACTTCAAGGTGAAGTAAGGCTCGGGAAAGGGTCTTACTTGACGTATAAGGTAGTGTTTCTCTTCTCCTTTATGTAGTTAAGCTTATCTAGGCTTCAAACATATTGTTTACATGAGAACTTATGGGCCGATGATTAAAATGTCGTATATGAACTGTTTAGGTTGTTGTGGCATACTTGGGTTGTTCTTGTTATGTTGTAGAGCTGGGCATATGGGTATACATATGTATTTATGTTGTTGTTGTGGTTGTGAGTTGGTAATGAAGAAGGGTGTGTCGAAATACCATTTAGTTAATCGTATAGCGAGTTTGCCACTCATGGTGTTATGGTTGTGTCTTCCTTAGTTGACACTAATTTTTTATTTTCACTTTATTGTAGAGTGACGTGCAGAGGAGAACAAGTTCATCGTCAATAATAGAATTGACATTCGAGGTATGTAATGGCTATTCCCTATCTCTTTGTTGGCATGAATCCAAGTCCAAAGTGATTTCCGAATGAGACATGTTAAAAGAAGAGTTTTCTATCAAGTGTTCTCTCTAAAGTATTCCATCTTTCATGTAACCCAGTGTGTCCCTTGATAGGAGTTCATATCCTATCTAATCCCTATTATATGTTAGAATAGAAGCCGGTAAACATATGTCTAATACTCTATAGTATATTTTTATTGAGATACACATATATACATAGAGCCTAATTTGGGCCTGGTACGACATGAGACATACACACAGAGCCTTATTATGGCCTGGTACAATAACACAGAGCCTTATTATGGCTTGGTACAAAAACAACGATCCTCATTAAGACCTGGTATGGTATGATTTACACACAGAGCCCTCTTGTGGATTGATTTATTATGATATATATATATATATATATAAACACACACACAAAAGCTGATTATGGCATGTTACGTTATTATTATCAGTAAATTATATGAGTCAGTAGCAGGTAAGGTATATCCTTCGGTTACCTTGACTCTTAGTACATTCAGTTATTCTTGTATATTAGTTCATTTTTAGTTTACAGTTATTCATCTTCCTTACATACTCGGTACATTATTTCGTATTGACATCCTTTTTGCTTGGGGCGCTGCAGTTCATACTACAAGTCCTGATAGATATACAAGCCTCCTCAGTAGGCGTTGCTCGAGTTCAGCTTGATTGGTAAGCTCCATGCCATATAGAGTTGCCAAGTCTAGAGGTTTTGAGTATGTTGCTATATATATAGACATGACGGGTATGTCGAGGCCCTATACCGACCATAGTACAATTGATATTCCTTAGAGGCTTGTAGACATGTCCTTTGTATGTACGGTATGTTATATGGCCTTGCCGGCCTTGATGTTGTCTCATATCTTATATGGTGGCCTTGTCGGCCCGTGTAGATTATCCTTTTTGGGTTAGACGTTATTAACACTCATAGTGGCCTTATCGGCCAATTTGAGTTGATTCCATTCAGTTTAATATATCTGTTATCTTTATATTCTTATGAGATACGACATTGTCGGCCTAAGATATTACAGATTGTTATACATCTTGGCCTTGTTGGCCTAGATGTTCCCTTATATGTCCAGTTGGTTTGAGTTACTAGTTGGTACGCTCGGTCAAGTAAGGCACCTGGTGCCGGTCTCACCTCCCTAGATTTGGGTCATGACAAACTTGGTATCAGAGTAGGTATGTGTCCTAAAGAGTCTACAAGTTGTGTCTAGCAGAGTCTTGCTTATGATTCGTGTTGTGCACCACATTTATAAACATGATGCTACATGGCATTCTTGATTGCTTACCCTTCTTTCACACTTCAGATCGTGCAGTAGAGGTGGGTCGTAGGAACTCGATTCTAACTCACGCTTGCGATATGTAAATGTGAGGTCTCTATCAAATCATATGCGCACCAGATGTGCAAGTATAATGTTATAACCCTAAGGTGTGAACATCTGCCTCACCAATGCGGGAATGAGGTTATGAGGGCATTAGAAGGTAAAGTACGAGTTCCGAAAAGGTAAAAGAGGTAAGGTGAAGGATGTATGAGGTACCTAAGTAGAGAAGATTGTAAAGTAGCTGGAGATTGGAGAGAGGAACACAAGCATTATGATTCCACTTTCGGCAGTGATAGAATTATAGTTAGTAGTAACTACCCAGCTTATGATTTATAGGCGTCAATAGACGTAGCTCTAGAAAGGAATGGAAATTCAGGATCTAGTGAGGGCCAGAGTAATCCTTAGCAATGGACAGATTATTAGAACTGGATAACATTATTGCATAGTATTATGAGTATATCGATAATTCCTTTTTATGCGATATATATGTGGTATACTATGGAATGGTATAGTCAGATATGAATTCTTGAATGTTTTAGAAAATTTGGGGATTAGGTATTTGAATCATTGTATATAGGATAAACATTCACCTTAGTGTGACTCACGTCTCTAGTGAAGAAGGAATATTAAGCGACTAAAAGCGAAAGAACATCTCACTGGAGTTATCCTGAATAAGATGAGAGATGGTGATATTAGCAAGACATTAGTAGAATGATAAATGGAGCGTTATAATTAGATATGAGAAATGTGTAAGGGTAGTAAGTTAAAGTATGATAGTGCGACAAGATTCATAGTCGAGTAGGATAAAAAGGCAAGAGAAAGAAAGCATTGATATTATAAAGAGATATAAGGCATAACACTACGCCTTCATTATGAGGAGTGAATTGACGATTTCAATAAAAGTTATCCGAAGACCTATTTAGCTCCTTGAGTTAGGAGATATATGTACTAGGTAGTAACTTAAGATAAACCAAATGCGAGTTAGAAACTCGAAGAATTTTTGTAATAATTGGCATTGCAATAATTGCAAAGTGAGCGATTAGGCGGCAAGAGGATGAACGACAGAAGGTCAAACTTTAAGGGTCATTAAGAAAGACGTCTCCCAGACAAGCGTCATAAGAAAATTTAAGGTCATCAAGATCGATTATACCAGTGATAAATACATGGCACTCCATGCATGTAAGTGATTCAGTTGTCCCTAGTAAGGTAAGATTATCGTAAGGGGGTTATAAGTTATTAAAAGTGTGAAGAATTGTAAAGGTGAAGAGGTCACAATATGACTTCTACAGGAGTGGATTCCTTGAGCATATGTGTCAACTATTCTCCCAAGGAGGGAAGATGGTATTATGAAATATCGAGGGAAAACCGTGTGTTCTATTTAGTGTTAGAGTGATAAGAAGATTACGACAAAGGTTCATAATGAATGAGATTGTATTTATTCAGACTCTACAGATGTGCCACGAATTTAGAGCAATATGTAAGTACAAATAGTAGGAGGAGACAGTAACAACCTAGAGTATGAAGTGGGCGTGTGAAAGTAACTAGGGGTGATTGCACGCCATTCAAACTCGCCTAAGGTTCTACAGGGTAACATGACATAATGGGGAAGGATTCGATGTGGGTAAAGTAGAGTTACTTGGACGGGATTTGGTTCATCAAACTATAGACTAAGTGAAGCTAATTCAGGAGCAATTGTTGACATCCCAGAGTTGCCATAAATCTTATTTAGACATGTGAAAACGAGACTTAAAGTTTGTTATTAATAATTGGGTCTTCATGAAGGTCTCACCTATGAAAGGTGTTATGAGATTTAGTAAGAACGGTAAGCTTATCCTAAGGTATATTAGCCATACAAAATCATTCGGAGAATAGGCCTAGTGGCCTATGCATTAGAATTTTCTTCAAAACTGGAGTCAGTACATCTGGTATTTCATGTATCTATGTTGTGGAAATGCATTAGGGACCCTTCTCGGGCCATACCAAATGATAATGTCCAGATTACAAAAGACTTGTCTTATGAAGAGGTCCCATTAGCTATTCTTAATAGGCAAGTCCAGAAGTTAAGGACCAAAGAAGTAGCCTCGATAAACGTTCCATAGAGGAATCCTAATATGGAAGAAAAGACATGGGAAATTGATAAGGAAATGAGATCCAAGTATCCATACTTATTTCAAGCTGAAGGTTCTTGACACTCATTGTCACTATGTGTTCCATCGTATGTTATATGATAGTAGACTTACCCATCATCCTATGTTTAAGTGATGAGTATAAATGAGGCATTGTAGCACCGATAGAACCAGAGCTATATCTACTTGAGGTGAGTCATGATCTGTGGTACTTCTATTTGATAGTTGGCGGCCATGTGAGGCCCTGTGTTATGGTAGGATGTCTCATATGACCTTGTGAGGCATATATATTGTATTTTCTGGCTACTTGGCAGGATTTGAATAGTCCGATCTACAGAGGACACTGTCGAAATTTCCAAAAACCTCATAGACTTATTTTCTTCTTTATATACCCCAACATCCGAGGATGAATATTTCTGAGAGGGAAGGATGTTACATCTCATACTTTTACATTCGACGTGTTGTAAGTAAACCAATTTGAGACAGATATGTTAATGACCTTTACAAGACAATGATGGGTTAAAACATGTGTTAAGGAATTGTCATAGGGGTTGGAGGTTAAATGAATTAAATATGTTATACCCGTACTTTCAAGGTGAGACCAGGAGTGCTTAATATGCGAAGAAGGTCATGTTATGAGGTATTTGAATCATACAAAAGTCATATGTTAAGCTTTGAAGTCAACCAAGTCCAAAATGTTGTGAGTAAATCAATTCGAGGTATGTAATGGCTATTCCCTATCTCTTTATTGTCATGAATCCAAGTCCAAAATGATTTCCGAAGGAGACATGTTAAAAGAAGAGTTTTCTATGATTTCTGAATGAGACATCTCTCTGTAGTATTCCATCTTTCATGTAGCCCAGTATGTCCCTTGTGGGGAGTTCATATCATGTGTAATCCATGTTATATGTTAGAAGAGAAGCCGGTAAACATATGTCTAGTACACTACAATATGTTGTTATTGAGATATACATATATACACAGAGCCTCATTTGGGCCTGGTACGACATGAGACATACACACAGAGCCTCATTTGGGCCTGGTACGACATGAGACATACACACAGAGCCTCATTTGGGCCTGGTACGACATAAGACATACACACAATGCCTCATTATGACCTGGTATGAAAACATAGAGCCTTATTATGTCCCGGTACGATAACACAGAGCCTCATTATGGCCTGGTACAATATGATTTACTCACAGAGCCCTCTTGTGGCATGGTACATTATGAGATATATATACACTGAGCCTGATTATGGCCTATTATATATTATTATCAGTATATTATAGGAGTTAGTAACAGGTAAGGTATATCCTCAGGTTACCTTGACTCTCAGTACATTAAGTTATTCTTGTATATTAGTTCAGTTTCAGTTTATAGTTATTCTGTTGCTTTACATAGTCGGTACAATATTTTGTACTGACGTCCTTTTTGTTGGGGGCACTACATTTCATGCTGCAAGTCCTGATAGACATACAAACAGACTTCCTCAGTAGGTGTTGCTCGAGTTTATCTTTATTGGTAAGTTCCATGTCATCCGGAGTTGCCAAGTCTAGAGGTTTTGAGTATGTTGCTATATATGTAGACATGATGGGTATGTCGAGGCCTTGTCCCGACCACAGTACAATTGATGTTCCTTAGTGGCTTATAGACATGTCTTGTGTATGTATAGTATGGTGTATGGCCTTATTGGCCTTGATGTTGTCTCGTAGCTTATATGGTGGCCTTGATGGTCCGTGTTAATTCCCCTTTTTGGGTTAGATGTTATTGACGCTCATGGTGGCCTTGTCAGCTTTTGGGTTGATTCCATTTAATTTTACATCTGTTATCTTCAGATTCTTACGAGATACGACCTTGCCGGTCTAAGATATTATAGATTGTTATACACATTGGCCTTGTTAAGCGGACGTTGTCAAATATAGTAACCCAACTAGGTTTGGGTCCAATCCCACAGGGAATAGGGTGCAAAAGGTTTACTAGTGTAGTGTAGTACTCGACTTGAGGACTTTGTTCATATTCCGGTAAGGTTGTAAAAGATTGTGTATTCTACTGGCTATTTTGACTTGATTGTAATAAAGTTGATTAAGATATCAAGGTTGTGTTCCCTCTAGATGAGATGTTATGCCCTAGGTATTAGTGTGATATAGTTCTAATGGATTGTTGTATTGTAAGTACTTAATATCTACGTGACATCCTAATATTTCTCAATAGTTAGGAAGTATTTCTCTTTATAATTTTTACACATATAAAAGAATGAAATTAAGAACGATTAATTATGCCAAGTTATCTCATCTTATTCCTAATTGAGTTTATTAAATTAGAGTTAACGTCTGAGTTCTTGTTACTTATCCCTACCAAACCCTACTCACTTTTCCATGTAAATTAAAGTTTATGGCTAAAGCAAATGCTTGCAACCATTAACCAACATGAATAATTAAGGATAAGTAAATACTAATAACTCATTATGCATATATTAGTATTAAATATACATTCACATAACAACCATCATTGGGTCCACAATCTTAGTATTAAATTTAGCTACTCATAATGTTGATTACAAAACAAAGTATTAAATATTTCATTAAAACATACAAAGGAATAAAGTAGATGAAAAGATGGAATCTTGTCTCGAAAGCTTCAACAAAATGCTAAATATTCAATGTTATGGAATTAGAGTCTCAAAACTGATGTTAGATGACCCACAAAAGCCTAAAAACTATATATACAAGTCCAAAAACGCATAAATAATTTCTGACAAAACTGCCCCAGCGGCACCAAGTACGGATCGCACAATTAAATACGGTCTGTGTAAGTTTATATAGTCCAATTATATGCCCAATTATACGGCTCGTACAATTAAGTACGGTCCGTACAATTCCCTCCTGTTTTCTTCAATGAAAAGGCCCTCAAAGTAGGGTAGGAAGTACAGTCCGTACGAATCCACCACCTCGAGTCTTCTCCCAAGTCGAGTAGTGTGTCTCAAACCACCCAAATATATGCACCAATGTACGATCCGTACAAATAAGTACGGTCCGTACTTCTCTAAATTCTATGGACTTTGGTTAAATTTTCCTTGTTCTTGCCTTTTGGTCATCAATTACCTGAAACATAACAAAACACATAAAAACGACACAAACTTTCTTACAAACATGTAAAACTTATCATCAAAACTCAGTGTCATAATTCTACGGCACATCACCTGCAGGCATGAAATATAGCATTCCCGGCAAAAAAGCGTCAGTAGGAAATAATGTCCCGTGTATGTAAGGTGGCTTAAATAAGTGAAACTGAATCTGAACTGAAATATAAGATATGCTAAGTATAAATTGAGGAATCACTGGAAAACTGGAGATATCCGTACTAATATATACTCCCTTAAATCTACATCATCAACAAAAACATGGTTTAATTACTTGTATTCTCCTTTTAGCTCCTCAATTTGGCCTAGAAGATCTTTTTTAGCTTCACACAACTCGTCACTAAATAGTTGGACATTAAACGCATCTACCTTTGCACTCAAATCTGCATCGAAGTTGCGCATAGCAAAGAAAAACATGCCAATTCCGTGTGCAAGATCAACTCTCTCCTTAGACCAATCATTCACCAACGTTGTTAGAAAATAACGTTGTTCCACATATCCCTTAATCGTTAATATTTGTCACAATATCAACCATTACTCACATATTCAAATCAGACTTTCAAGATGCCAGGTCATGAAAATCCCAAAAATATGGGCCATAAGTGATTTCCGTCAACCAAGCGTCTACATCAATATCCTTACCTCCGTATATTTTATCCCCAAATGTCACGCTGAGAGAACTAGAAACACACTAAGAGAAAAAATTAAATAATTATAATTGTTTGGTCTGGGGCTACGGATAAGCAAGAAGATGTAAAAATAAAACCGTAACAGCTAGAACAATTAAACCAGTTTCTGGATGTTGCCTTCAATGTTGTGTCAACATCTGAGGCAACATTGTGATAAAACAGTTATAAACCTTTATAGAGTAAATGCAGCGGAAAAGTAAAGAGACACAAGGTTTATATTTTCAAGGGTATATATTAATATATCCCTTGATGGTCAATGACCAAAGAATTGTATAATTATATACAATTACAAATGAATTTATTTTTACAAGATTGAACAATAAATGCGAAAAAGAAATTACAAACAAAAGTGAAGTCGCAGATGACTTCAGCCTAAAGTTAAAAGATCTAAAAAGACAAATACAACATCTTCATTACAATTGCTTGAAATATAAGCTTGATCTAGAATCCGGGCAGCAATTGTAATGTGGGACTAGATGTTGTTATACTACTTTAGGCTAAGTGTGTTGATCCAGTTTCTAAGGTGAATAAGCGAGAGCTCTCTTGGTAATTCTTCTCGTTCAATTCTGGATATCGATACTCTGAAGCTCCCCTCTATTTATAGTGTGGAACTTCCTTTGAAATCCTCATTGATTGGTTGCGGAGGCTGAGTAAAAGAAGTCTTCAGCATGGACCGGTTCTTGCTCCTTAAAAAGCTCAACGTTCTGGACTTGGTCTTCACGCTGCTTCCTCTCCAAGATTTGACTGTTTCTTTTACCACGTTTAAACACAACATCATTGTAAGCTTGCCTAGGTTATTTTTACTCACAATAACACAACCGGTTTTGGCTGGAAAAATAGGCAAAATTGTTAGAGAGATGTTGTCAAGAATGTTGTCACAACATCGCAGGCAACATTCTTATTTTCATAAGATGTTGTCCTGAGCATTTACAGATGTTGTCACAACATCCATCCAACATCAACAATCTCCCCCTTTTTGCCTTTTTTCACAAAACTCCATACGAAGCAAAAATGACTAGGATACTGATTCCCGATGTAGTCCTTACATTCCAAGAATCAGTAGGATCAGTGATATGCTCCTCCTTAATCTGCAGTATTAAATTCCAAGCAGTGTTGTATCGATGATTTAATTAGATAGGAGTTATGTTCTGTTAGTCGGGATGCTTACAGCAACTACGTAATCAGTCTACAGTAACCATTCATAACAATCCACATCAGACAAACATATATAAACATCTTTAGAAAGCAGTCACAATATCTGCAAGAACAGACCAAATATCCCAAAGTAAAATAAACCAAAAAACAAAATTCCAAATGTCAGTATATCCAATATTCAAATAAACAGAGATTATCAGCACTCCATCCATCATTGAATCAACACTACATTCCATCATCATGATCATCCTTGACTAGAGTAATCGAGTCATAGTAGCTTCCAGCCACTTTCTGTGATCGATCACTCTGTGCAGCACCATCTTCATCTTCATAGCATCAGAAGTAGTCAGCAATCATCATCTCAACTCCTCTCCCCCTGCATCATGGCATGCATACTCCTCTCCCCCTGTATCATGGCCTGCATCCTCATCAGTAGCAGCTCCCCCTGTCTGTCTGCTTCCAGCAGCAGCATCATATCCCCCTTTTTGTGAAGAAAGTAAGCCCACATAATAGTTCCTGGCTCGCACTAGGTCTTGAATTTTCCTGTCAAGTTCAGCAATGTGTTGTCGAAGCCAGTCTTTGGACATTGGGACCTTTCCTTGACCAATGTTGCCAGGAATGTCGGCAACATCCTTTGATGTGTCAGTGTCCCATTCATCTTTCTTCTAGGGCAGGTCAATAACCTTGTCCCTGCTGTTCACAACTGCTCGCCATTCATCCTTCTCCTTTTGGAGTCTTAAAACCTTGGTTGAGCAGAATTTGAAAAATCAAGGAGTGGTATGGAAGGGCAGAGTTGCTTTGAATTTCTGCCAAATTGGCAACATGGTTGAATATGAGGATTCCTAAGTCAACTTTTTGATTCCTTCCAAACTTGAAAAGCAGTGATGCTTGATCAAGGGTCACTACTGTCTCATTGAGGGAGGGTAGCCAGTTGTATATAGCAAGTTTGTGCAAAGTGGCAAACAAGGCAGTAAGTTTTGACACAGGACTGCGAGGAGCCCAAACAGTGATCAAATTCCCCGTAAGGTACTTGATCATCGAATTGAGTTCCTCCACAGTGGGGTTTGGTTGAGGTTCTCTTTCACTAACAATTATCCCAATAGTGGAGTTGATGATATTAGGTGTAAAATTGTATACCTTGTTGTATAGGTACACTCTCCCAAATTTCTTTGAGGTTGTGTCCCTAACAGCAAGCGTCAGATTAGCATAGAACACCCTAATCACCTTCTCACAATAAGGATTCTTACCAGATACAGAGCTTAAGATCTTTCGACTACTTAAGAAATCATATAAACCATTTTTAGAGAATGAAGTTAGGTCAATCACCTTCTCCCCTCTAACTCCTCTATTTTTAAACCAATTCCAGTTACTGGAGCATGATTTTTTTTTAAACATGGAAGAGTAGGGAATTACCTCAGAATCGGTGTTTTCTTATTCGGATGAGGTGGCTGCAGGTGTTGCCTTGGATGTTGGGGCAACATAGTCTGGGTCCATTTTCTCATCTGTTGCCTTTGATGTTGAGGCAACATTTTTATCAAAATTCCAGTATGTTCTGCGGACCCCTTTAGGAATGAAGTTCCGTAGAGGTATGTCATCTGACATCTCTTCTTCTTCTTTTTCCTTCTCTGTTTCTGCTTATGGAGTGGAAGTTGATGGAGTTCTGGAAGAACTAGGCACACTGAAATCGGTGTCAGTGCCGCTGCTAGTGGTAGTATCAACAGGGAAAGTTGACTCTTCTGTGGATCTTTTGGCAGACTGGTTATCACCGAATTGGTTTTCAAAAACCCTTTTTGACCTTTGCGTCGGAAATGTCAATTTTGACTGTCTTGAGGCAAGGTTTGAGAAATCAAATGTTGCATCAACATCGATTGGGTTTTCATTATCGCCTGGGTAGCTCACCTATAATGGCTTATCTGAACCAACTAGGATCATAGCCTGTGTGCAGTCCTCCTCGATCGGTTTTAAGTCATTGATAGAAGTATAATGCTTGTAAACCTTGTTGCTATTTGCTGGACTAGTTGACATTGGGGAATGATATTTGGTGTTTGTGAATTTTGGGGAAATGGACATGGGAGAGGGTTTTGAAGGATTGGGCGTGTTAGAGAAGCTTTGGGTTTTGAAAAATGACGGTGGTGTTTGGGCTACCATAATTTGATAAATTGGCGGATGTGACGATTCCAAGACAAAAATGGGAGGTTTCATTATGGTAAAAATATACTTACACTCAAACTCCTTTTCCTTAAATTTAGATTGTATAGAAGAATAAGAACTCTTTACACACCTAAAATAAAGGATTTACACAGCACATAACATCATTTAAAATTTAAATAAAAACGATTCTCCAGAATTTTTGGATTTTCCGTTAAGGACAGAGACGTGTTAAATACCAAAAACAAGAATAAAATAAGATAAACCAGATTGATCAATGTACTGGAACACGATGTTGTTAACGATGTTGGTAACATTTCAAGGTTAAACAAGCATTATGAGACTCCAAGAATTTTCTGATTTGGCAGATGATATTTCCGTATATGTTCCCTATGAGACTGATCGCTGGACTAATGTATCATTTTACCATTGTCCTTAATCAACTTAGTTGAACACATACAGATTTAAAAAAATATTGAGGAATTTTCAACCTTTTTGAAGCACGTGGTACTCCTATAGAATAGGAACGATACCAATCTTAGAGCTTTGCTCTTTTTGTATACATCCAAATCTTTTAGCAGAGGCTTCGCCTTCTTATGATACTTTTAGATTCATGCTTGGATCTTTTGAAAAACAGTGCAACATCACTACAACACTTATCATGTATATTGACTCAATCAGTAAATGTTACCCAGAATGTTAGGACAACATTTCAGACAACATCTACCTAGTCTGTCTTATTTTCAAAGAAACCAGAGACCAAGAGATTTTTTCAAGCTAGAAAATTTCTCATGATTTAAAGGTTTGGTAAAAATGTCAGCCAGTTGAAAAAGAGTATCAACATGTTCGATTTAAACTAGTTGTTTTTCCACTAAGTCTCTTAAAAATGATGTTTTATGTCTATGTGCTTTGTACGTGAATGCTGAACATGATTTTTGGAAATATTAATGGCACTCAGATTATCACAGTGCAAAATCATGGAGTTATTAGATATGCCATAGTCATCTAGCATATGTCGTAACCAGATCAGTTAAGCACAACAACTTCCGGCTGCCACATATTCAGATTCGGCAGTCGAGAGTGATACACAATTTTGTTTACGACTGTACCATGAGACTAGATTATTGCTAAGATAAAAACATCCACCACTAGTGCTTTTCCTATCATCTACATCACCGGCCCAATCCGAGTCACTATATCCTATTAGATTAGGATTAGTGTCTTTGGAGTACCAAATTCCCAAGTCACTTGTACCGGCAACATATCGAATGATACGTTTCACAGCATTAAAATGAGATACCTTGGGACTGGCTTGGAACCTGACGCAAACACATACGCTAAACATGATATCGGGGCGGCTGGCAGTAAGGTATAAAAGGCTACCTATCATAGATCGGTACAATGTTGGGTTAACATCTTGTCTAACATCGTCTTTACATACCTGTTGCGTAGAGCCCATTGGATTCTTCATGTGTTTAGCATTTTCCAGAACAAATCTCCTAACAAGTTCTTGGCGTACTTACTTTGAGATACAAAGATCACATCTTCATCCTATTTAATCTGCAAGCCTAAGAAAAATGTTAGTTCTCCAATCATGCTCATCTCAAATGTTGTCGACATTGCTTCGACAAACGACTTCAAGAATGATTTTGTAGTCGAACCAAAAACAATATCATCAACATAGATTTGAGCTATTATTACATCTACACCGTGTCTTTTAATGAATAATGTTTTGTCAACTTCTCCACGGGTAAAACCAAACTCAACAAGGAAGCCAGTTAGACGAACATACCATGCACGTGGTGCTTGTTTTAGTCCATACAAAGCTTTCTTGAGCTTGTACACATGATGTGGATGGTGAGGATCCTCAAATCCCTTTAGTTGTTCAACATATACTTCTTTGTCCAAGTATCCATTGAGGAAGGCACCTTTAACATCCATTTGGTGCAAGGTAATCTTTAGATAGCAAGCAATAGCAAGAAGCAATCTTATTGACTCAATTCTAGCCACATGAGCGAAGGTCTCGTCATAGTCGATACCTTCTACTTGTGTATATCCTTGAGCAACAAGTCGAGCTTTGTTCCTAACAATCTTTCCTAACTCATCTGATTTGTTTTTGAATATCCACTTGGTCCCAATAACATTTGTGTTGTTGGGTCGTGGTACCAAGTCCCAAACCTCATTTCGGGCAAATTGTTCAAGCTCCTCTTGCATGGCTTGAATCCAAAAATTATCTTTTAATGCTTCCCCAATATTTTTAGGTTCAAAAGTAGATGTAAGACAAGAAAGACTTACCTGTTGATATATGGTGGACATGCACACATACCTTACCATTTCTCGATAATTCACTGGCTCTTTCCATCTTGTACGCCTCTTCTCAAAAACTCCCCCTATCACCTGGTCGGGTGGATGGTTCCTTCTAATCCTTGATGGAGGGTCTCTTCTCACTTGATCATTCGGTTCGGTAGAAGACTACTCCTCGACTTCATCCCTTGTGTTCTCTCTTTGAGGTTCATATGTTTTTTCTGATGTCGGGACAACATCTGGGACAATATATGTTTCTTCAATGGGTTGCTCCTCTTCAACTGCAACCACAATGTTGTTTTCTGAAGATCTACCAAATATATCCAGCAGGTCATCAAAAATAACATTGACTGACTCATGTATAGTCTTTGTCCGAAGAATGTATATTCGGTAATCATGGCTATTCTGAGAGTAGCCAACAAATATTCCCTTGTCACTCTTAGCGTCAAATTTAGCCAGTTGATCCCTGTCATTCAGAATATAGCACACACACCCAAATACATGAAAGTACCACAATGTAGGTTTCTTTCCATTTAACAGTTCATAGGATGTCATCTTGGTCCCTGGCCTTACATAGATTCTATTAGTTATGTGACATGCCGTGTTCAAGGCTTCTACCCAAAACCTCTTTGACAATTGCTTAGAACTTAACATAACTCTAGCCATTTCTTGTAAAGTTCTGTTCTTTCTCTCGGCAACCCCATTTTGTTGTGGTGTTTTTGGGGCCGAAAATTCATGGAATATGCCTTTCTTTTCACAAAATTTTGCAAAGGTTTGATTTTCAAACTCCTTTCCATGATCAGATCTAATTCTGAAAATCGAAGAACAAAACAGATTCTTAATCCTAGAGTAAAGTGTTCTAAACATCTCAAAGGTTTGTGATTTTTCCTTTAAAAGATAGATCCAAGTGAATCTGGAAAAATCATCTACTATCACATAAGAATATCTCATCCCTCCTAGGATATCTACCTCGATTGGACCCATAAGATCCATATACAATAATTGGAAACAATGAGACGTACCTGAATGTTATCCGTTATGTTGGACAACATTGTGAGAGACTCGGGTCTGCTTTCCTTTCAAACAATCTTCGCACAGTGTTTTATCTTTTAGATCCAGTCTGGGAATGCCTCTAACAGCTTCAAATGAGATCACCTTCTCCAAGGTGTTGTAGTTGACATGTCCCAAATTTTGATGCCAAAGTGTCAAGTCACATACCTTTGCGGAGTTGCAAAACTCTTGTCTACTGACTATATAGCAATTATCTCCACTTCGGGTTCCTGACATGACACGTTTTTTTGCAGAATCTGTAACATTGCATCCAAGCTTGTTGAATTTCACCTCGAGATCATCATCACATAGTTGGCTTATGCTAAGAAGATTAGCAACCAAACCTTTTACATGAAGAACATTTTTCAAGGCTGGTACATCCGAAACATTAAGAGTTCATTTACCAATTATCTTACTCTTGCTTCCTCCTCCAAAGGTCACGTATCCTCCATCGAATGCCCCATACTCATTCAATAGACTTTTGGTACCTATCATATGACATGAGCATCCATTATCGAAGTACCAAGACCCTGTAATATTAGTACGCAAAATAGTTATGCACACATTACATTTCAAATTCAGTTTGGGTACCCATTCCTTTTTCTTCCTTTTGCTTTCAGGCTGGTTGCTTTAAATGTTGTCTGTGATGTTGGGCAACATTGCTGACGACATTTTAGGTAATGTTCTAAGTGCGGAGTTTTGATGTTTGTAGCAGTAGGGAATAAGATGTCCTAACTTTTTACAGATGCTACATACAAACTTCGATCCAATCTTAGTGATCTAAGAATTACTCGGATTTTCTTTGACAAATTTTATCCTCTCAGTTTGACTATGGATTCTGGAAGTATTTGTTTTGCTACGAGATTGGTACCCAAGCCCAGCCCTTGTAGGTTTATTGAAGTTCAATATTTCATCCAGTTTGGAGGTTCCCATGTTGAGCCTTTGAAAGGTGGTCTCAGCTACGTTCAATCGTGCACGCATCTTACCAAGCTCTAGGTCCTTCTTGGTAAGTGCCACCTCTAATCGGTTGATTGTGCCTTTCAGATTGCTATTCTCAAGAGTCGATAATTTTTCTTTTGAGTCTAGTTGCTCAGATTCGGTGATTAAGGCTTTACAATGATTTTGTAATTCCTTTATCACGTCATCTTTGGAGTCAGCTAGATCTAAATTTATAGCCTCAGATGAAGAATTAAATCCACTAAAACAATTTACATCAGAATAGTCAAAGTATACATACCTCTCTGATGTTGAAGACATTTCAGATGTTGAGTCTGATGTTGTTCCTGATGTTGTCGCAACATTGTCAACAACATCTTCATCATCGGACAGGAAGTGTTCGAACATGGCTGCCAGCATTGCCTGTGGTTCTTCTTCTTGATCTCCTTCCTCCTCTTCGTTCTCATCATCACTTAGAGTTACCCACATAACCTTACCAATTTTTCTAAGGGTGTTTGCACACTCAATTGTATAGCGTCCCCAACCCGAGCTTGCATGACACTGCACTCCCTCGAGTTGTTTGGGATTGAAATTGGTACTGTCGGAGTTAGATTTCCTCAGTGGATTGTGATTTCTTTGCTCAGAAGGTGACCTATTCGGTTGTTTATTGAAGAGTGGGTTTTGATGCTATTTGTATTTGGCTTTATTGCGATCAATGTTGATCTTTCTCACCATCAAATTGAATCGACGAGTAAGTAAGGCAACAGTTGCACCATTTCCTAGTTCCTCCAAGTTTTCTTCCTCGTCTTCCAATTCAGTTTTTGAGGTTTGTCCTTGGAGTGCCAAAGTCTTGTCTTTATACATATCTCTTTGGCTCTTCATGTTCATCTCATATGTTTGAAAGATGCTCATCAAGGCATGTAGATCCATAGTAGCAAGATTATGGGCCTCTTCAATAGCACAAATCTTAGTATTAAATCTTTCAGGAAGAGATCTGAGAGCTTTATCCACAAGTTGTGTGTTGGATAAAGGAGAACCAAGCACTTGACACTAATTAGCAATGTCAATTAACTTTTCAAAATAGGATTTTATGTCTTCATATTCTTCCATCCTTAAGCGTTCGTATTGGCTCAAAATCATGTGAAGTTTTGTACGTCATACACTCGAGGTACCTTCACAATGAGTTTGTAAGGTCTCCCAAGCATCCTTGGCCGTAGTACAATTCTGGATGAGTTTAAACATATAGAGATCTACCCATCCAAATATCGCATTTAGGGCATTTTCATTGAAGCTCGCACTGTTGATCTCTTCCGCGGTCCATTCAGATTCGGGTTTTGTAAGTACATCACCATCATCGTCTGCTGGGTACTTGGGAATCACATAGCCTTCGAAAACTGATCTCTAAGCTCGAACATCAATGGATTAGATGTGCGAACGTAGTCGAATTTTCCAATAGGCATAGTTAGTTCCGTCAAGAATTGGAAGTCTACCAACGTTTTGTATAGCTGAGTCCATAGCCATAATATTCAGAATCAAACACTTATTGTATCAAATGTTGGCTCTGATACCACTTGTTGGGTCCGGGGCTACAGATAAGCAAGAAGATGTAAAAATAAAACCGTAACAGCTAGAACAATTAAACCAGTTTCTGGATGTTGCCTTCAATGTTGTGTCAACATCTGAGGCAACATTGTGATAAAATAATTATAAACCTTTATAGAGTAAATGCAGCGGAAAAGTAAAGAGACACAAGGTTTATATTTTCAAGGGTATATATTAATATATCCCTTGATGGTCAATGACCAAAGAATTGTATAAATTATATACATTTACAAATGAATTTCTTTTTACAAGATTGAACAATAAATGCGAAAAATAAATTACAAACAAAACTGAAGTCGCAGATGACTTCAGCCTAAAGTTAAAAGATCTAAAAAGACAAATACAACATCTTCATTACAATTGCTTGAAATATAAGTTTGATCTAGAATCCGGCCAGTAATAGTAATGTGGGACTAGATGTTGTTATACTACTTTAGGCTAAGTGTGTTGATCCAGTTTCTAAGGTGAATATGCGAGAGCTCTCTTGGTAATTCTTCTCATTCAATTCTGGATATCGATACTCTGAAGCTCCCCTCTATTTATAGTGTGGAACTTCCCATGAAATCCTCATTGATTGGTTGCGGAGGCTGAGTAAAATAAGTCTTCAGCATGGACCGGTTCTTGCTCCTTAAAAAGCTGAACGTTTTGGACTTGGTCTTCACGCTACTTCCTATCCAAGCTTTGACTGTTTCTTTTACCACGTTTAAACACAACATTATTGTAAGCTTGCCTAGGTCATTTTTTACTCACAATAACACAACCAGTTTTGGCTGGAAGAATAGGCAAAATCGTTAGAGAGATGTTGTCAAGAATGTTGTCACAACATCACAGGCAACATTCTTATTTTCATAAGATGTTGTCCTGAGCATTTACAGATGTTGTCACAACATCCATCCAAATATTCGCACCAATGTACGATCCGTACAAATAAATACGATTCGTACTTCTCGGAATTCTATGGACTTTGGTGAAATTTTCCTTGTTCTTGCCTTTTGGTCATCAATTACCTGAAACATAACATAACAAATAAATAGGACACAAACTTTGTTAAAATTATGTAAAACTTATCATCAAATGTGTCATAATTCTATGGCACATCACCTGCATGCATGAAATATAGCATCCGCGCAAAAAGGCGTCAGTAGGAAATAATGTACCGTGTATGTAAGGTGGCTGAAATAAGTGAAACTGAATCTAAACTGAAATATAAGATATGCTAAGTATAAACTGAGGAATCAATGGAAAACTAGAGATATCCTCACTAATATATACTCCCTTAACCTCGGCATCATCAACAAAAACATGGTATAATGACTTGTATTCTCGTTTTAGCTCCTCAATTTGGCCTAAAGGATCTTTTTTAGCTTCACACAACTCGTCACTAAATAGTTGGACATTAAACACATCTACCTTTGCACTCAAATCTGCATCTAAGTTGCGCATAGCAAAGAAAAACCTGTCAATTTCGTGTGCAAGATCAACTCTCTCCTTAGACCAATCATTCACCAACGTTGTTAGAAAATAACGTTGTTCCTCATATTCCCTTAATCGATAATATTTGTCACAATATCAACCATTACTCCCATATTCAAATCAGACTTGCAAGATGCCAGGTCATAAAAATCCCAAAAATACGGGTCATGAGTGTTTTCCGTCAACTAAGTGTCTACATCAATAACCTTACCTCCGTATATTTTATCCCCAGATGTCACGCTGAGAGAACTAGAAACACACTAAGAAAAAATTATATAATTATAAAAATAAAAATATTTACTAAAGAAAAAACTTGTTCAAATGAAAGTAAAAGTCTAATCTTGAAAACAACTAATTTCTAAGTCCCCGGCAACGGCGCCAAAATTTGATACACTCAAATTACACATATTAAATGGCGTAAAGCTGACGTTGTCAAATATAGTAACCCAACTAGGTTTCGGTCCAATCCCACAGGGAGTAGGGTGCGAAATGTTTACTAGTGTAGTGTAGTACTCGACTTGAGGTCTTTGTTCGTATTCCGGTAAGGTTGTAAAAGATTGAGTATTCTACTGCCTATTATGACTTTATTGTAATAAAGTTGATTAAGAAATCAAGGTTGTGTTCCCTCTAGATGAGATGTTATGCTCTAGGTATTAGTGTGATATACTTCTAATGGATTTTGTATTGTAAGTACTTAATCTCTACGTGACTTCGTAATATTTCTCAATAGTTAGGAAGTATTTCCCTTTATAATTTTTCCTAATATAAAAGAGTGAAATTAAGAACGAATACTTATTCCACGTAAACTCTTTTTATTCCTTATTAAGTTTATTAAATTAGAGTAAACATCCCGAGTTCTTGTTACTTATCCCTACCAAACCCTACTCACTTTTCCAAGTAAATTAAAGTTTATGGCTAAAGCTAATGCTTGCAACCATTAACCAACATGATCAAATAAGGATAAGTAAATACTAATAACTCATTATGCATATATCAATATTACATATCCATTCACATAACACCCATCATTGGGTCCACAGTCTTAGTAATAAATTTAGCTACTCATAATGTTGATTGCAAAACAAAGTATTAAATATTTCATTAAAACATACAAAGGAATAAAGTAGATGAAAAGATGGAATCTTGTCTCGAAAGCTTCAACAAAATGCTAAATATTCAATGTTATGGAATTAGAGTCTCAAAACTGATGATAGATGAACCACAAAAAGCCTAAAAACTATATATACAAGTCCAAAAAACGCAGAAATAATTTCTGACAAAACTGCCCCAGCGGCACCAAGTACGGATCGTAAAATTAATACGGTATGTATAAGTTTATAAAGTCCAATTATATGCCCAATTATACGGCTCGTACAATTAAGTACGATCCGTACAATTCCCTCCTATTTTCATCAACGAAAAGGCCCTCAAAGTAAGGTAGGAAGTACAGTCCGTACAAATACACCGTCTCGAGTCTCTTCCCAAGTCGAGCAGTTTGTCTCAAACCACCCAAATATACGAACCAATGTACGATCCGTACAAATAATTATGGTCCGTACTTCTCTGAATTATATGGACATTGGTGAAATTTTCATTATTCTAGCCTTTTGGTCATCAATTACCTGAAATATAACAAAACACATAAAAATGACACAAACTATCTTAAAAACATGTAAAACTTATTATCAAAACTCATCAAATGTGTCATAATTCTACGGCACATCACCTGCAGGCATGAAATATAGCTTCCCCGGCAAAAAGGCGTCAGTAGGAAATAATGTACCGTGTATGTAAGGTGGCTGAAATAAGTGAAACTGAATCTGAACTGAAATATAAGATATGCTAAGTATAAACTGAGGAATCAATGGAAAACTAGAGATATCCTCACTAATATATACTCCCTTAACCTCGGCATCATCAACAAAAGCATGGTTTAATGACTTGTATTCTCGTTTTAGCTCCTCAATTTGGCCTAAAAGATCTTTTTTAGCTTCACACAACTCGTCAGTAAATAGTTGGACATTAAACGCATCTACCTTTGCACTCAAATCTGCATCCAAGTTGCGGATAGCAAAGAAAAACCTGTCAATTTCGTGTGCAAGATCAACTCTCTCCTTAGACCAATCATTCACCAACGTTGTTAGAAAATAACGTTGTTCCAAATATTCCCTTAATCGATAATATTTGTCACAATATCAACCATTACTCCCATATTCAAATCAGACTTGCAAGATGCCAGGTCATAAAAATCCCAAAAATATGGGCCATGAGTGTTTTCCGTCAACCAAGCGTCTACATCAATAACCTTACCTCCGTATATTTTATCCCCAGATGTCACGCTGAGAGAACTAGAAACACACTAAGAGAAAAAATTATATAATTATAAAAATAAAAATATTTACAAAAGAAAAAAAACTTGTTCAGATGAAAGTAAAAGTCTAATCTTGAAAACAGCTAATTTCTAAGTCCCCGGCAATGGCCACAAAATTTGATACACTAAAATTACACACATTAAATGGCGTAAAGAGGACGTTGTCAAATATAGTAACCCAACTAGGTTTCGGTCCAATCCCACTAGTTATAGGGTGCGAAAGGTTTACTAGTGTAGTGTAGTACTCGGCTTGAGGTCTTTGTTCGTATTCCGGTAAGGTTGTAAAAGATTGTGTATTCTACTGCCTATTTTGACTTGATTTTAATAAAGTTGAGTAAGAAATCAAGGATGTGTTCACTCCAGATGAGATGTTATGTTATAGGTATTAGTGTGATATAGTTCTAATGGATTGTTGTATTGTTAGTACTTAATATCTACATGACTTCCTAATATTTCTCAATAGTTATGAAGTATTTCTCTTTATAATTTTTCCTAATATAAAAGAGTGAAATTAAGAACGATTACTTATTCCAAGTAAACTCTTCTTATTCCTAATTAAGTTTATTAAATTAGAGTAAACATCCGGAGTTCTTGTTACTTATCCCTACCAAATCCTACTCACTTTTCCAAGTAAATTAAAGTTTATGGCTAAAGCTAATTCTTGCAACCATTAACCAACATGAACAAATAAGGATAAGTAAATACTAATAACTCATTATGCATATATAAATATTAAATATCCATTCACATAACACCCACCATTGTGACCACAACCTTAGTATTAATTTTTTCTACTCATAATGTTGATTACAAAACAAAGTATTAAATATTTCATTAAAACATATAAAGGCATAAAGTAGATGAAAAGATGGAATCTTGTCTCGAAAGCATAAAAAAAATGCTAAATATTCAATGTTATGGAATTAGAGTCTCAAAACTGATGATAGATGAACCACAAAAAGCGTAAAAATTATATATACAAGTCCAAAAACACAGAAATAATTTCTAACAAAACTGCCCCAGCGGCACCAAGTACGGATCGTAAAATTAAATACGGTCTGTATAAGTTTGCATAGTCCAATTATATGTCCAATTATACAACTCGTACAATTAAGTACAGTCCGTACAACTCCCTCCTCTTTTCTTTAATGAAAAGGCCCTCATAGTAAGGAAGGAAGTACAATCCGTACAAATCTACCGTCTCGAGTCTTCTCCTAAGTCGAGCAGTTTGTCTCAAACCACCCAAATATTCGCACCAATGTACGATCCGTACAAATAAGTACGGTTTGTACTTCTCGAAATTCTATGGACTATGGTGAAATTTTCCTTGTTCTTGCCTTTTGGTCATCAATTACCTGAAACATAACATAACAAATAAATACGACACAAACTTTCTTAAAAATATGTAAAACTTATCATCAAATATGTCATAATTCTACGGCACATCACCTGCAGGCATGAAATTTAGCATCCCCGGCAAAAAGGCGCCAGTAGGAAATAATGTACCGTTTATGTAAGGTGGCTGAAATAAGTGAAACTGAATCTAAACTGAAATATAAGATATGCTAAGTATAAACTGAGGAATCAATGGAAAACTAGAGATATCCTCACTAATATATACTCCCTTAACCTCGGCATCATCAACAAAAACATGGTTTAATGACTTGTATTCTCGTTTTAGCTCCTCAATTTGGCCTAAAAGATCTTTTTTAGCTTCACACAAATCGTCACTAAATAGTTGGACATTAAACGCATCTACCTTTGCACTCAAATCTGCATCCAAGTTGCGCATAGCAAAGAAAAACCTGTCAATTTCGTGTGCAGGATCAACTCTCTTCTTAGACCAATCATTCACCAACGTTGCTAGAAAATAACGTTGTTCCACATATTCCCTTAATCGATAATATTTGTCACAATATCAACCATTGCTCCCATATTCAAATCAGACTTGCAAGATACCAGGTCATAAAAATCCCAAAAATATGGGCCATGAGTGTTTTCCGTCAACCAAGCGTCTACATCAATAACCTTCCTCCGTATATTTTATCCCCAGATGTCACGCTGAGAGAACTAGAAACACGCTAAGAGAAAAAATTAAATAATTATAATGATAAAAATATTTACAAAAGAAAAAACTTGGTCATATAAAAGTAAAAGTCAAATCTAGAAAATAGCTAATTTCTAAATCCCCGGCAACGGCGCCAAAATTTGATACTCTCAAATTACACCTATTAGATGACGTAGAGAGGACGTTGTCAAATATAGTAATCCAACTAGGTTTGGGTCCAATCCCACAGGGAATAGGGTGCGAAAGGTTTACTAGTGTAATGTAGTACTCGACTTGTGGTCTTTGTTCGTATTCCGATAATGTTGTAAAAGATTGTGTATTCTACTGCCTATTTTGACTGGATTGTAATAAAGTTGATTAAGAAATCAAGGTTGTGTTCCCTCCAGATGAGATGTTATGCTCTAGGTATTAGTGTGATATTGTTCTAATGGATTGTTGTATTGTAAGTACTAAATATCTACGTAACTTCCTAATATTTCTCAATAGTTAGGACGTATTTCTCTTTATAATTTTTTCAAATATAAAAGAATGAAATTAAGAACGATTAATTATGCCAAGTAAACACCTCTTATTCCTAATAGAGTTTATTAAATGAGAGTTAATGTCCTGAGTTCTTGTTACTTATCCCTACCAAACCCTACTCACTTTTTCAGGTAAATTAAATTTTATGGCTTAAGCTAATGTTTGCAACCATTAACCAACGTGAACAAATAAGTATAAGTAAATACTAATAACTCATTATTCATTTATCAATATTAAATGTCCATTCACATAACACCCATCATTGGGTCCAAAATCTTAGTAAGAAATTTAGCTACTTATAATGTTGATTACAAAACAAAGTATTAAATATTTCATTAAAACATACAAAGGAATAAAGTAGATGAAAAGAGGGAATCTTGTCTCGAAAGCTTCAACAAAATGCTAAATATTCAATTTTATGGAATTAGAGTCTCAAAACTGATGATAGATGTGTAGGGTTTTTGTTGGGTTGTTGTACGCAGTGGATATTAAAACTTATTTCAAACCCAACAAACGTAGAACTGTTTTGACTATAGGGTAATTTAAAATCGTAAACATAAGACTTGAATGGTACTTACATATTTACAATATCTGGAATCTTTATCAACTGTGGGTGCGCACTCGAATGCCCTTTCGATTGCAAGCTCCAAGCTTCAATGTATTCCTCCTTTGGAAAGCTAGGAAATCCGGCAGAGGTTCGAGAGAGTGTTTTGATTCTGAGTCTCTAAGACTTAGAATAGTGATATGAAAATCAAGTATAATGAATAATGAAGTGTAGGTCTGTATTTATATGTGAAAAATTAGGTCAAACCGGATTAGGGTTTGACATTGGGCCTGGGCCAAAAAATTTCAGCACATTCTTAATTAAATTCAAAATCCAATTTTTACTTAATTAAAACAATCATCATTCATTTAAATATCTCGATTCTAAATTGAATATTTAATATTCTCTCAATACATCCTTAGATCGAAAGGACAATCGACATAGTGTGACCCTACAGGCCTTCTTATATCGACACTAATCAAATTAAGGCTATGCGGAACTCTTAGACGGCTCCACAAGACGAACTCAATATGTGAAGTACGTTTACATGAATCTAGTAAACATAACCTCTATGTGGTACAATAAAATCCTTTCATTCACGATACACTCGATCAAGCTTAGGATTTGCCAACTGTCTATCCAAATGGTTGATCATTATATCTCATCTATATTGGTTGACAACAAGACCATATTCTAGATATGTCTATTGTGTTGGCCAATGACCTAGTCAACCCAATATCAATGAGAAGCTAAGTGTTCTCTCGAATATACATTCGAGGAATGAATCCTAATCTTGGCTCATCTACCACATTTAATCCACATCGTAATGTACCCAATACAAGATGTATCTCAACCTATAAGGCATTTGAGCTTAGGACAGGATCAAAGTATATTACTATGTAGACCAGGTGTGTATTGACCTCAAGTCTAAGGACTTCTATCTTCCACACGCTGATCATACTTTAGACATGTATAACAAACAGTATATCAGCAGGGTATACCAATACTTCCAAAAATATCCATGTGTCCATCACGAGATCGTAGCAGGTGAGACATACTACATCCTCTAAGGAAGTGATGCAGACCACATGTCGACTTATCACATATCATCGATATCCAATTCTTGATGATCATTAGTCGAGGCTATTTTAAGAGTTACGTTATAATATTAATATCTCACATTATTAATAACAATGTAACCTCTAGGAATGCATATTATAGAATATTATAAACAATCAACTAATAATTCAATAATTCCAAATGCTAAAATATTAATCTCCATTAATAATAATACGAATGTGTATAAAGTACATTTGTCCTAATACATATTGTCTCTAGGACATAAATATACTTTTAATCTCCCACTTGGCCTAGAGCCAATCTCCAACATATCTAATGCCCATATTCTCAAAATGACCATTATTCTTGACTAAGCTTAATGGTTTAGTGAATGGGTCAGCTAGATTATCGTCTGTGGGAACATATTCTAATCTAATCTCTTCAGTCTCCACCATCTCCCTGAGTATGTGGTACTTCCTTGGTACATGCTTGTTTCTGTTTGTTGATCTTGGTTCCTTAGCCTGTGCAATCGCACCAGTGTTGTCACAATAAATAGTCATTGGACAACTGGTACTTGAAACCCCTTAGTTCCTTCAGGAACTCAAAAATTGCGACAGCTTCTTTACCAACTTCCGATCCAGCAATGTACTTCGCTTCTGTTGTCGAATCAGTAGTTGTAGCTTGTTTGGAACTTTTCCAGCTCACTGCTCCACCATTGAAAATGAACGTGTACCTAGACTGAGATTTGAAGTCATCGAGATCTGTCTGGAAGATAGCATCAGTGTACCCAGTAGCAGCTAGCTTTTCTTCCCCACCATAAACTAAGAAGTAATCTTTAGTTCGTCTAAGATACTTAAGAATATTCTTGAATGCTTTCCAGTGTTCTTCCCCAAGATTCTGCTGGAATGTGCAAGTCATACTATGTGCAAAGGACACATCTGGCCTAGTACAGGTCATGGCATACATGATCGATCCTATAGCCGAAGCATATGGGATCATCTTCATCCGTTCAAGTTCTATAGTATTAGAAGGACTATCCTTCTTAGATAACTTGATGCCTTGTTCCATAGGTAGACCGCCTTTCTTGGAATTTTCTATAGAAAAACGTCTAAGCACTTTGTCTATGTAGACTGACTATGACAGCCCCAACAATCTATTAGGTCTATCTCTATAGATCCTAATTCCCAGAATGTAGCAGGCTTCACCTAAATCCTTCATCATGAAGGTACTGGACAACTACTCCTTGATCCGATCGCGGAGAGTCTTATTGTCTCCCATTATCAATATGTCATCTACATATATAATAATGAAGGCAATACTCCCATCCTTGCGTTTACTATAAACACAGGGATCCTCTTTGATTCTGACGAAATCAAATGACTTGATAGCCTTATCAAAGCAAATGTTCCAACTCCTCGAGGCTTACTTAAGCCCATAAATGGACTTTTGTAGCTTGCATACAGTATATGGTTTGGACTCAAGCGAAAAACCCTCAGATTGTTTCATATACACCTCCTCAACTAGATTACCATTGAGGAAAGCGGTTTTGACGTCCGTCTGCCAAATGTCATAGTCATAATATGCAGCTATTGCAAGCAAAATCCAAATGGACTTAATCTTAGCAATATGTGAAAAGGTTTCATCATAATCGATCACAGGCCGTTGATTATAACATTTAGCCACGAACCTTGCTTTATAAGTCTATACATTTCCAAATGCATCGATCTTCTTCTTGAAGACCCATTTGCATCATATGGGTTTAACCCCGGCTGGCAAATCAACCAAGTTCCACACTTGATTGATGTACATAGATTACATCTCGGATTTCATGGCTTCTTGCCATCTCTTCAAATCAATGTCCAACATTGCTTCGTTATAGGTTGTAGACTCATCATTATCGGGAATATCTATCTCACTGTGTGTTTCCACAAGTAGATTTAGTTTTTCAAGAGGACGGTGAGTCCTAGTGGACCTACGGAGTTGATTGTTTTGCAGTTTAATGCTTGGTATGTTCTGACTGTGAGAGGGTTATTGTGTGTTGGATAATCCACTAACTTGAGAGCGTTCAAGAATATCATTTTCATGTATTTCCTGAATGGAAGGAGGTGCAACCATTGCATCTACTCCCAAAGCCTGTGTATGAGGATCTTGCATTTATGCATTGTTCCTCGTAACACTCCCAATGGCCAAAGGGCGTACTTGAAGTACCCAATCTTCGCCAAATACCCCCACTGAATTCTTGCCTTGGTCATTCGGCAAGGATTCAACATCTATGTTATCTTGTGCTTCTTGAATTTCTTCAAGTTCTATCTCTGTGCAACTATGTTCCTTTTAGACATATTCTTCTTCAAGGAAAGTTGCATTCCTGGAAACAATGACCTTACGTTCTCCAGGAAGATAGAAGTAGTATCCCTTAGTTTCCTTTGGATACCCCACGAAGTAACATTTCTCACTTTTGGATTCCAACTTGTCAGTGAGCATTTTCTTAACATATGCAGGGCATCCCCAGGGTCTCATATGTTTAAGAGTTGACTTCTTGCCACACCATATCTCATAGGGTATCTTTTCTACTGACTTGGAAGGAACTTTGTTCAGAACATATATTGAGGTTTGTATAGCATGTCCCCAAAGGTATGTCGGTAGAGCTGAGAAGCTCATCATGGATCGAACCATATCTAATAAGGTTTGATTTCTCCTTTCGGCAACACCATTCATCTGTGGTGTTCCAGGAGGTGACCACTCTTTTTGGACTCCATGTAGCTTTAAGTAATCTAGAAAATCCTTGCTCAAGTATTTACCTCATCGATCCGATCGAAGGGTCTTGATACTTGTTGCAAGTTGCTTCTCTACTTCCGACTTATACTCTTTGAACTTCTCAAAAGCCTCAGATTTATGTCTCATAAGATACACATATCCATACCTTGTGAAGTCGTCAGTAAAAGTGATGAAGCATGGGAAACCTCCTTTAGCTTGAGTCAAAAATGGCCCACATACATCAGTATGGACCAACTCAAGCACCTCCTTAGCTTGCACACCTTTCCCAGAAAGTGGCTTATTGGTCATCTTTCCTCTCAAACAAGATTTGTAGTTACCATAAGACTCCAAGTCAAATGGTTTGAGGTAGTCTAACTTCCTCAACATTCCTATCCTTGATTCGTTGATATGACCAAGTCTGCAATGACATAGGTAGGTAGAGTTTCTATTAATTATCTTAGCTCATTTATTTTGTACATTGAATTTTCTCGACTACAGTTTAGTGTATATAATCCGTCCACAAGAGGAGCAGTTCCATATATAACATTATCAAAAGACAATACTTGACTGCCATTATAAATATATGAGGAAAAACCCTATATGTCCAAAACAGGGATAGAAATGATATTCCTCGTTAACGATGGTACATAGTAACAATCATTTAACACTAGACAATAGCCAGAAGGCAAATTTAATCTATAAGTTCCTACGCGCTCAGCATCCACTCTCGTTCTCCATTTCCAACGCGTAGGTCCACCTCTCTTGGTCCAATATTCCTTCTATCAGTTAGCCCCTGCACATTGGTACAAATGTGTGAGCCACAAGCGGTATCCAATACCCAGAAATGAGAGTTATTTATAGACATATTTATTTCAATGACGTACATACCTTGTCCACCAGAGGTAGAAGCACCTGGTGTTTTTCCTCCTCCTGGTGCAGTGCAGTCCTTCTTCCAATGCCCCTTCTTGTTGCAGTTGAGGCATATATCCTTAGTCGGATTCATCTTCATCTTCTTCACACCTCCCTTAGGCTTCATAGCTGAGGGCGCAGCCACTGCTTTGCCCTTCTTCTTTTGCCATTCCTTACATTTTGGCTTGGGTCGGCTAGTAGATCTCACCATGAGCACAGCTTTGACTATGGAAGTGGAAGACTCAAAGGTCTTGAGCATGTTATGCAGCTCTGCCAGACTCGCCTTCGTTCCATTCATATTGTAATTCACTATGAAGTTTTCAAAGGAACGAGGAAGAGAGTTCAGGATGAGGGTGGTAGCGACATTCTTTTGCAGCTTCGTTCCAATTGAAGGAAGTCTCTCTATCAGCCCTAGCATCTTCAACACATGCTACGAGACCTGGCCCCCTTCATTGAACTTACACTTAAAAAGTTCTATCAGTAACTCATATTCCATAGTCTGGGATTGTGAGTCATAGAGACTCTTCAAGTGTTCGAGCATCTCATTGGGACCCATGTTCTCATGTTGTCTCTGAAGTTCCATAGACATGGAAGAAAACATCACACATTGTGCTGAAGTAGCATCATCTAGGTGTTTTTGGTAAGCATCCTTATCAAAATAGTCATATTCAGCAGAGTCTGTCGCAGGGACTGTTGGGAACACCGTGTCCAACACGTATTCTAGTTTCTCTTGTCTCAGCACTATTCGCAAATTTCTTAGCCAGTCAAGGTAGTTAGGTCCAGTAAGTTTGTTCATTTCAATCAACATTTTCAATGATAAGCTCGACATCTTTGATAATCTGAAGAATTAGATAGACTGGAAATCAAACTCAAAATTTATTTCCTATTATACACATTCGTTTAGGCTAATCAACATGGTCTTTTGTTTAATTAGCTCCCACTATTTTAACATACTTCTACGACCCCATGGTAGAATACGGGCTTATATTAATTGAGGTCATAATGGGCCAAGATCCAAGCCTATGCTATCTCCGCGTTTTCTTTGGCTGATAACTTCAATAACACATCTTGGTAGGTTCTAAACCAATTGCAAAACTTATTTGCAACTCTTGGTTGATCAAATATTTTATTTAATCTTGCGTCCTTAGATTAGTCCGACACTTTGGCACCAAGATTTGTCTAAGGAAGTCAACCCCATTACACGATTGTGTTTATGTATCTAAGTAAATTTGGTCTTTGTGAGCAAACACTTTGGTGTAAATACCCACAAAAGTTTATCGTTTACCTTTACATTTAAAACACATCTATGAAAGAGTCTGGGTCCTCGTAGACTTAGAGCAAATGCTTTGGCATAAATACTCGTATCGCCGAAAAGAATTTTGCACTCTAACAATTATAATGGACGACGCGTTTTAATTTAGACTTGTATTTAAAAATTTTGGGAACATTTTAATTCAGGATTTTAACCAAGATCAACTCTTTTACGCCATATCCAATATGGCATCTTAATATCATGCAAAACTAATGACACATATAGTTGGGAACCGTCAACCCAATATGCATGATATAAGATGGTTCAATCAAATATTGGGTGCTTCCTGCCCAGACAGTTATAGCGGACACTATGTTAAATATTAAATGAAAGCATTTAAACACTTAACATATAGTTCGTATATTATTCAATAATATACAATTAATAATAATCATGGGTTAACTTGTCTAACCTCTAAAATTTAAGTCTAATCCAAATAGTCACTTAAACATTTTCTGATCTTAAAAACTAAATTTCAGGATATTTCTGTAAGTTCCGGATTTTCAGAATTTATAGTTTAGTCCCTCAAGAATTTAAAATTTCAATTTTGAACCCCTTTAAATTCAGAAAATTCAATTTTAATTTACAGAAAATATTTTCAGATTTCAGGGACCTGTCTGTAATTTCCAGAATTTTAAATTAATTACAGATTTGGCCCAAGGGACCAAATCTGCTTTTTAAAATTTTACAGATTTACCCCAAGGATCAAATCTGATGATTTTAAAAACTTTTCCAGGGACCAAATTGCAATTCCAAAAAGTTCTAAAATTTTCAGAATTGGCCCAAGGGCTAAATTGCAATTTTGGAAACCGCCACTGCCCCGCCGGAACAGTGATCGCTGCCACTGTTCACGTCGGAACAGTGTTCGGTACTGTTCACTTTGTTCCGAAAAAGAAAAAAATGGAGCCTCAGTGCCGCGGCGTTCAATCGTGGAGTTGCGACGACTCCATCTCAGAAGCACAAAATCCGCATTTCTGAAACCAAAAAAATGGTTCAGGGACAAATTGGCAGATTCATCTTCATTACCCTTCACTATCAAACAATACGTTCATCGACCATCATCCAATCCCTTCTCATTTTTCACTTCAATGCACCATGTTCGCAATGAACTGGTTAAGCACATTGACTTAGAAGAGTTAGATCGGAATGACTTCCTCGATTACATCATTGTTTAATAGTTACAGAGACAATGATGATGTGCTTTTAAGATATTAGGTTTTTCAAGCTTTAAACGATATAAATTTTAGATTAAAACAAATTCTAACACATATTATTATTAACTAATTACCTTATAATCATACAAAACAGCTCTGGCTCTTGATACCATTGTAAGGTTTTTGTTGGGTTGTTGTACGCAGCGGATATTGAAAACTTGTTTCAAACTTGTTTCAAACCCAACAAACGTAGAACTGTTTGACTATAGGGTAATTTAAAAACGTAAACATAAGACTTGAATGCTACTTACATGTTTACAATATCTGAAATCTTTATCAACTGTGGGTGCGCACGCGAATGCCCTTTCGATTGCAAGCTCAAAGCTTTAATGTATTCCTCCTTTGAAAAGCTAGGAAATCCGACAGAGGTTCGAGAGAGTGTTTTGATTCTGAGTCTCTAAGACTTAGAATAGTGATATGAAAATCAAGTGTAATGAATAATGAAGTGTAGGTCTGTATTTATATGTGAAAAATTAGGTCAAACCGGATTAGGGTTTGACCTTGTGCCTTGCCCAAAAAATTTCAACACATTCTTAATTAAATCCAAAATCCAATTTTGACTTAATTAAAACAATCATCATTCATTTAAATATCTCGATTCTAAATCGAATATTTAATACTCTCTCAATACATCCTTAGATTGAAAGTACAATCGACATAGTGTGACCCTACGGCCTTCTCATATTGACACTAATCAAATTAAGGTCTACGCGGAACTCCTGGACGGCGCTGCAAGACGAACTCAATATGTGAAGTACGTTTACATAAATCCAGTAAACATAACCTCTATGCGGTACGATAAAATCTTTTCATTCACGATACACTCGATCAAGCTTAGGATTTGCCAAGTGTCTATCCAAATGACTTGATCATTATATCTCATCTATATTGGTTGACAACAAGACCATATTCTAGATATGTCTATTGCATTGGCCAACGACTTAGTCAACCCAATATCGATGAGAAGTTGAGTGTTCTCTCGAATATACATTCGAGGAATGAATCCTAATCTTGGATCAACTACCACATTTAATCCACATCGTAATGTACCCAATACAAGCCGTATCTCAACAATAAGGCATTTGAGATTAGGACAGGATCAAAGTATATTACTATGTAGACCAGGTGTTTATTGACATCAAGTCTAAGGACTTCTATATTCCACACGTTGATCATACTTTAGACATGTATAACAAACAGTATATCAGCAGGGTATACCAATACTTCTAAAGTATACATATGTCCATTACGAGTAGCCATTAAATGAGACATACTACAACCTCTAAGGAAGTGATGCAGACCACATGTCGACTTATCACATATCATCGATATCCAATTCTTGATGATCATTAGTCGAGGCTATTTTAAGAGTTACGTTATAATATTAATATCTCACATTATTAATAACAATGTAACCTCTAGGAATGCATATTATAGAATATTATAAACAATCAACTAATAATTCAATAATTCCAAATGCTAAAATATTAATCTCCATTAATAATAATACGTATGTGTATAAAGTACATTTGTCCTAATACAGATTGTCTCTACGACATAAATATACTTTCAAAATGAACCACAAAAAGCCTAAAAACTATATATACAAGTCCAAAACCGCAGAAATAATTTCTGACAAAACGGCCCCGGTGACACCAAGTACGGATCGTATAATTAAATACGGTATGTATAAGTTTATATAGTCCAATTATATGCCCAACTATACTACTCGTACTATTAAGTACGGTTCGTACAATTACCTCCTCTTTTCATCAATGAAAAGGCCCTCAAAGTAAGGTAGGAAGTACAATCCGTACAAATCCACCGTCTCAAGTCTTCTCCCAAGTCGAGCAGTTTGTCTCAAACCACCCAAATATATGCACCAATGTACGATCCGTACAAATAAGTATGGTCCGTACTTCTCTGAATTCTATGGACTTTGGTAAAATTTTCCTTGTTCTTGCCTTTTGGTCATCAATTACCTGAAACATAACAAAACACATAAAAATGACACAAACTTTCTTAAAAACATGTAAAACTTATCATCAAAACTCAGTGTCATAATTCTACGGCACATCACCTGCAGGCATGAAATATAGCATTCCCGACAAAAAAGCGTCAGTAGGAAATAATGTACCGTGTATGTAAGGTGGCTGAAATAAGTGAAACTGAATCTGAACTGAAATATAAGATATGCAAAGTATAAACTGAGGAATCAATGGAAAACTAGAGATATCCTCACTAATATATACTCTCTTAACCTCGGCATCATCAACAAAAGCATGGTTTAATGACTTGTATTCTCGTTTTAGCTCCTCAATTTGGCCTAAAAGATCTTTTTTAGCTTCACACAACTCGTCACTAAATAGTTGGACATTAAACGCATCTACCTTTGCACTCAAATATGAATCTAAGTTGCACATAGCAAAGAAAAACCTGTCAATTTCGTGTGCAAGATCAACTCTCTCCTTATACCAATCATTCACAAACGTTGTTAGAAAATAGTGTTGTTCCACATATTCCCTTAATCAATAATATTTGTCACAATATCAACCATTACTCCCATATTCAAATCAGACTTCCAAGTTGTCAGGTCATAAAAATCCCAAAAATTTAGGCCATAAGTGTTTTCCGTCAACCAAGCGTCTACATCAATAACCTTACCTCCGTATACTTTATCCCCAGACGTTACGCTGAGAAAACTAGAAACACGCTAAGAGAAAAAATTAAAAAATTATAAAAATAAAAATATTTACAAAAGAAAAAACTTGTTCAGATGAAAGAAAAAGTCTAATCTTGAAAACATCTAATTTCTAAGTCCCCGGCAACGGCGCCAAAATTTGATACACTCAAATTACACATATTAAAGGACGTAAAGCAGACATTGTCAAATATAGTAACCCAACTAGGTTTCAGTCCAATCCCACAAGGAATAGGGTGCGAAAGGTTTACTAGTGTAGTGTAGTACTCGACTTGAGGTCTTTGTTCGTATTCCGGTAAGGTTGTGAAAGATTGTGTATTCTACTGCCTATTTTGACTTGATTGTAATAAAGTTGAGTAAGAAATCAAGGTTGTGTTCCCTCTAGATGAGATGTTATGCTCTAGGTATTAGTATGATATACTTCTAATGGATTGTTGTATTGTTAGTACTTAATCTCTATGTGACTCCTAATATTTCTCAATAGTTAGGAAGTATTTCTCTTTATAATTTTTCCAAATATAAAAGAGTGAAATTAAGAACGATTACTTATTCCAAGTAAACTCTTCTTATTCCTAATTACGTTTATTAAATTAGAGTAAACATCCCGAGTTCTTGTTACTTATCCCTACCAAACCCTACTCACTTTTCCAAGTAAATTAAAGTTTATGGCTAAAGCTAATGCTTGCAACCATTAACCAACATGAACAAATAAGGATAAGTAAATACTAATAACTCATTATGCATATATAAATATTAAACATCCATTCACATAATACCCACCATTGTGTCCAGAATCCTAGTATTAAATTTTGCTACTCATAATGTTGATTACAAAACAAGGTATTAAATATTTCATTAAAACATACAAAGGAATAAAGTAGATGAAAAGATGGAATCTTGTCTCGAAAGGTTCAACAAAATGCTAAATATTCAATGTTATTGAATTAGAGTCTCAAAATTGATGATAGATGACCCACAAAAAGCCTAAAACCTATTTATACAAGTCCAAAAACGCGAAAATAATTCTGACAAAACCGCCCCGGCGGCACCAAGTGCGGACTGTACAATTAAGTATGGACCGTACAATTAAATACGGTTCATATAAGTTTATATAGTCCAATTATATGGCTCGTACAAATAAGTATAGTCCGTACAATTCCTTCTTCTCTTTTCTTCAATGAAATGGCCCTTAAAGAAAGGTAGGAACTATAGTCCGTAAAAATCCACTTTGTCAAGTCTTCTCTTAAGTTGAGAAGTCTGTCTCAAACCATCCAAATATATGCACCAATGTATGGTCCATACAAATAAGTACGGTCCGTACTTCTCTGAATTCTATGGACTTTGGTGAAATTTTCTTTGTTCTTGCCTTTTGGTCATCAATTACATGTAACATAAAAAAAACACACCAAAATGACACAAATTTTCTTAAAAACATGTAAAATTTATCGTCCAAAGTCATCAAATGTGCCATAATTCTCCGGCACATCACCTGCGGGCATAAAATGTAGCGTCCCCAGTAAAAAGGCGTCAGTAGGAAATAATGTACCGTGTATGTAAGGTGGCTGAAATAAGTGAAACTGAATCTAAACTGAAATATAAGATATGCTAAGTATAAACTGAGGAATCAATGGAAAACTAGAGATATCCTTAATACTATATACTCTCTTACCCTCGGCATCATCAACAAAAATATGGTTTAATGACTTGTATTCTCGTTTTAGTTCCTCAATTTGTCTTAGAAGATCTTTTTCAGTTTCACACAACTCATCACTAAATTTTTGGACATTAAATGCATCTACCTTTGCACTCAAATCTGCATCAATATTGCGCATAGCAAAGATAAACCTGTCAATTTCTTGTGCAAGATCAACTCTCTCCTTAGACCAATCATTCAACAATGTTGTTAGAAAATAACGTCATTCCGCATATTCCTTTAATCAATCGTATTCATCACAATACCAATCATTACTCCCATATTCAAATTCACCCTTCTAAGATGCCAAGTCATGACAAGCCCAAAAATATGGGCCATAAGAGTTTTCCATCAACCAAGCATCTTCATCAATAATCTTACCTCCGTATATTTCATTCCCATATGTCATGCTGAGAGAACTATAAACACACTAAGAGAAAAATTCAAATAATTATAAAAATAGAAATATTTACAAAAAAAACATTTTTAGATAAAAGTAAAAGTCTAATCTAGAAAACAGTTAATTTCTAAGTCTCCGATAACGGCGCCAAAATTTGATACGCTCAAATTATACCTATTAAATGGCGTAAAGTGGACGTTGTCATATATAGTAACCCAACTAGGTTGTGGTCGAATCCCACAGGGAATAGGGTGCAAAAAGGTTACTAGTGTAGTGTAGTACTCGACTTTAGGTCTTTGTTCGTATTCTAGTAAGGTTGTAAAAGATTATGTATTCTACTAGCTATTTTGACTTGATTGTAATGAAGTTGATTAAGAAACCAAGGTTGTGTCCCCTCAAGATGAGATGTTATGCTCTAGGTATTAGTGTGATATACTTCTAATGGATTGTTGTATTGTAAGTACTTAATCTCTACGTGACTTCCTAATATTTCTCAATAGTTAGGAAGTATTTCTCTTTATAATTTTTTCAAATATAAAAGAGTGTAATTAAGAAGGATTAATTATGTCAAGTAAACTCCTCTTATTCCTAATAGAGTTTATTAAATGAGAGTTAATGTCCCGAGTTCTTGTTACTTATCCCTACCAAACCCTACTCACTTTTTCAGGTAAATTAAATTTTATGGCTTAAGCTAATGTTTGCAACCATTAACCAACATGAACAAATAAGTATAAGTAAATACTAATAACTCATTATTCATATATCAATATTAAATGTCCATTCACATAACACTCATTATTGGGTCCACAACCTTAGTATTAAATTTAGCTACTCATAATGTTGATTACAAAAGGAAACATTAAATATTTCATTGAAACATACAAAGGAATAAAGTAGATGAAAAGATGGAATCTTGTCTCGAAAGCTTCAACAAAATGCTAAATACTCAATGTTATGGAATTAGAGTCTCAAAACTGATGATAGATGACCCACAAAACCCTAAATACTTTTATAAATGTCTGAAAATGCGGAAATAAATTCTGACAAAATTGCCCTGACGGTACCAAGTACGGACCTTATAATTAAGTAAGCTCTGTATAAGTTTATACGGTCCAATTATGTGCTCAATTGTATGGCCCGTAAAAATAACTTTTCTTTAATGAAATGGCCCTCAAAGTATGATAGGAAATATGGTCCGTACAAATAAGTATGGTCCGTACAAATAAGTACGGTCTGTACAAATAAGACAATCCTTACAAATAAGTACGGTTCGTACAAATCCATTGTCCCAAGTCGGCAGTCTATCTCAAACCATCAAAATATACACTCCAATGTACGGCCTATACAAATAAGTACGGTCTGTACATATCTAAATTCTATGGACTTTGGTGAAATTTTCCTTGTTCTTTCCTATTAGTCATCAATTAACTGAAGCATTAGAAAAATACATCAAAATGATACAAACTTGCTTAAAAAAAAGAAAACTTATCGTTTAATCTTTACAAGTAGTTTACACCTTTCTACAAGCTTGGAAGAAGTTCCAAATTCACAATCAATGTAGAAAGAAGGATTACACGAACACCACGGCTTTCTGAAGGTAGATTCACATCAAAACCTCGTAGATCTTCACTTGTTTCCTTCTTTAAAGAAGAAATATGTTGTCTTCTAGTATGAAAATGTTGTTGTTTCATATCTCTCTTATTCTCACAAAGAGAAGCTAGTGAAAGAAATAATCTTTTTGAAATTTTCCGGAAAAAATGATCAATTCCACATAAAACCTCTTCTAGTGGATTGTGGGACCACTTGAACATAAGTAGTCTTACAATGATAATTACACTCCACCAGAAAAAGTGTCACAACTAAAAATATATCTCTTAATCATCTTTTGCTCTCCACCACATGTCAATATCCACTTCCATGCATATCCATCATTTATTAGTCAATTTAGTAGTCTCCTGCTAAAATCCAACATTTAATCATCTATACGTATAATTAATTTTTTGATCTCAATTTACTTAAATAATAATAACTTTTAACTCACTTCATGTTCTTATTAGTATGATCATGTGATATAACACTAGCCCATAGCCTTTTTTGTCTTATACAGAATATCATTTCCAATCATCGTCGACACATTTTTAAGTCTTAAATCATTTCAGGACTTCATCATTTTATACACCGAGCTCTTTATATGCACAATTAAATATGACTAAAATTCTCCATGGATCAGGCCTACTTACATACGTCAAGCGATACAAACCATAGTCTAAATGTATGGGCTATTACATTGACAAAACTTATTCTCACTCTCGAAGCTTACGTCGACTAACTTACACCGCACTCAACGTATAAAAAATACGGTATGTATCACAAAGTATCGAACTACAACATTCATGATGCACCAAAACCTTAAAACTACAATTACAAGAGAACAGATCAAAGAAAGCTTAAGATTGATAACGCGTTTGACGTCGTTTAAGCCTCCGCCGTGTCGTGTCTCTCTTTGAGAACCCTAGAATATGACTTCCTCCTCTCTAATATTTGTAGAATAATTTGCTCAAAAAGGAGTAGGAGTTGTATTTATAGTATTAGGATTTGACCATAGGCCGGATCTTTGAATAAAGCCCAAAACCAACTTGGACTGGCGAATATTAGGACACGTTGTGTGTCCTAGGTAGGGGCCACTGTGTGCCCTTATATTTTTAGTAGCTCCACTTTTTGTTGCCAATTAACAAGGACACAGTGCATGGCCTCCCTAGGGGCCACAGGGTGTACTTGTATTTTCGGCGATACTTTACTTTTTAATCTCCTTTTCATGCGGCCTTGACCCTCGAGTGCTTAGCTCATTCCAAATGCGTCAAACTAACTTCTACTCAGACTTCAAAGACATATTTCATCTCTTTTTGCATAAAACATGAGCTTCACATTAAGTCATCACCTAAACACAATAAAACACATATAAATTGTAGAGCTACCGAAAAGTGCTCAAAACACAAGAAAAGTGCAACAAATGAGTGGCGTAAGATTGCTAAAAACATGTACGTCAAGACACCGATCACCCATTCCATGTTTTACCATGATTTTATGAATACTTCATCAAAAGTAGAATTATGCCCTAGATCATGATAAGTCTTAATGTTCTCATGTTCTAAATGATGAAACTGTCACATACCAGCTTCGGGGGATGTGGCCAGCACTCGGCTCCTGGACGGTCCGAGCATACCACATGTATATCATCGCATAATTGTAAATAGTTAGGGGAGACAAGGCCTCAGGATAACAACCACAAGGGGAAATTGAATATGACACCCTGATAAAATAACATCAGAACTAACATGTGGATATACAACAAGGCCATGATCGACATCAGAAGGCTGACAAGGCCAAACAGTTATACCAACCGAATAACAAGAGGCCAGCAAGGCCATACAAAATGACAAATACATAAACCACTAGTCTACAAGCCTCTACAAGTCATATCACAAAACAACCAGGTCGGGACAGGGCCCCGCCATACTCATAATATGTACATAAATACATACCCAAAAACTCGAATAGCAACTTCAGAAGAAGAGGAGTGCTCCAACTCAAGATGAATAGTATTCCTACTGAGGAGGCTCGTCAAACCGTCTATTAGAGGAACGTCAGTACGAAAGATGTATTGAATATGTAAGGCAGGTAAACATGTATATAAGAATGTAATATAAGAGGAGGGTATAGGAATCAACCTGAAGCTCATAAAAAGGTCATTGATGGCATATAATTGTCATAACCATGAATATATGCATGTACGTAAAAATTGGGTCACTCTATGGGGCTATATAATATAAAGTGTCGTCCATATAGGATGCGGTAATATCTGCCAAACTAATCAGTGGTAACTGCCCAACCGGTGGTAAATAACGATACATAATTTCCCAACTGGTGGTATGCACATATAAGTGTCTGCCCAGTCGACTATAGCACAACGCGGTAAGAAAATAGATACATATATATAAGTGCAATGCAAAAGAGACCTCAGGGAACATCATGAATAGAGTCAAAGTGACCTATGGTCATTATCCTCCGACTATCATTGTGGGATCATATATAGAGAACATTACAATCCAACCCTACTGCTCTGAATCAATCGTATCATAAGGAATATCATAAGATGTGAAGGAGAATTCCGACAAGGAACATACTAGAATCATAAACAATAATGAAAGGAAAACACAAAGTAACCAAGCTACTGGGAATAGAATTGTTTGCGGTATTTTCTTTTACTTTTGGGCTAAAACAAGATCATGCCAAAGAAGGGAAAAGCCTTACATACCTTGTTGTCGAAGTTATTTAAGTTCCACGGGTCCTTATAAGCTCTACAAATGATTATCTACATCATACAAATAATTTAAATCACAATCGGATCGATAAACTATCAATTGATTCACTGAGACATTTTATCGAACACCTGGTATGCGTAGTATTTATGTTTTCTTCTATATGGAAACCTATACATGTAGCAACACAATCGGCCTTCTTAATCATCCTCCTTAACCTCCATAACATATATAACAATCCAACAACTTCATATCCAACCTACAACTCCATATAGGTTGCCCCAACAATACACAACAACACTTAACATTTCAGACAATCACTTTAGCAAACTAGTAGCAAGAATAATGCTCTATAACTTGTATAATCTCAAGAAAAAGAAGGAGGAGATGGGACTTACCTCCAAGCACAAGAATCACTCCAAATTTCGAGATTACTTCACTTCCAAGGAGCCTCCAAGTTCAGCACACGAAGTGGAGGATGATCTAACGATAACCACAGGCTTCATTATGTCGGATTCACTTGTTTTGCCTTAAAACATGGCCTTGAATGATATGGAAGACTCTAGGGAGAGTTCTAAGGTGTAGAGGGTTTGTTTTGGTAGAGAAAGGAGTGGAAAATGAGGCAAAAATCGAGTTTAAGAAATTTAAAGTCGGCCACCGCCTAGGATGTACGCCCGGAAGTACGGGCAGTACTTTTTTTGTACGGGCCGTAAATGGAAACGTAATTCTCCGATTGGAGAACAGTCTATTGCATTGAAAAATAGACTCTCTGAACTTGAATTTAGATAGGTTATGCACTCCATAATTCCTTATATACTAGTAGATATACTCCCGATAAGTTGGGACAAAAATTCGGTCCGAAAATTCTGTCTGCTTTTCCCCGAGTTTCGACGAACTTAATTTCTTTGATCCGTTCAACCCCGAACTTTACGAAACATACGTAACACTTGTTTAAATTTGTTTCCATCCAAAAATGGTATGTTAGCCTCACCGAGATTTATGTTACTTTACTTACAACGCATATGAGCGCGAAAATACGGGGTGTAATAGAAACCTTGCAATTCATTCATGTTATATCATTCCAAATACGATGAATTCATTATGTAATCCATGTGTACTCATGTTTTTTTCCATGAGTTTCAAACATGAAACACGAAATACCTATAAACAATCATTGCTCTAACTCCATGAATTCTTATAATTCCATGTCTCTTACAACTATACTAAGATATACACGATGAACTTCAATTGTTCTTCCATGATAATTTCTAATGATCCCATGATTATGAACCCATGTTTTAATTCGTTGATAAACTATAATACGATGATTCTATGATTCACGTAAACATGATATGAATTACGAAATGATGAATACTTACACTTGGGTCCTAGGCCACATGTTATATATTTATATTTGGTCCTAAAGCCGTGTGATATGCAATTGTTTTTGGGCCCGAGGCCACATGTTATACACTTATAATTGGGCTAGACGCCACATGTTATGAACCCCTATGATTACGACATTCATATTATCAAGTTTAGGTTTCAGTTACTCTACCATGTTATGTTGTACGTTATGATTTGGGCTACCTACTCTCCCGAGCATCTCATTTACTATCCTTTCATTCAGTTGGTTTTACATACCAGCACTATTCCACAGTACTTACGTACTTTTTATCGAGGGCGCTGCATTTCACGATGCATGTATGTAGACTAAGGACGATTGGACTTCTCGCTAGGATTCATTTCTTACCAGCTTTGATGAGCCCCATTATCATTCGGAGTTCTATGTTATCTTTTATTTCAGTCATGATTAGACGTTTAAGATATGTCGCGCCTAAACAGTTAGATTTCATGTTCATGCCAGAGATTTCATAGACTAGCATGTCATGTCAGATGAGTAAATGTTATCCTTAGCCATAATGGCTATGCATTTATGTTCTTGAAAACTATTTCAGTCTCTTATTTATGAGACTTGTGTAGCTGTTCGGTTCTTTGATGATCTATGATTTATATTCCGCACAGTCCATCATGATATGTCAAGTTATGTATAGTAGTCATGATATTTGCCTTTGAATTCTTTATCAAATCCTTAATTTTTGCATCATGCTTCCTTAAGCACTATAGCATATATTGAGCTAAGAAAATATTTGGGAAAAAGGGATGGTCGAGTCTAAAGGCGTACATTGATGAGGTACATGTGATGAAAAATACCCTTTTAGAAGGAACACTACATGAAAAAAAATGTTCTTATGTGAGGGAACAAGATAAAGGAAAAAACTTGGGAGAATAATTAATTGAATGAGGGATGAAATAAAGCAGAGAAACAAAAATGGGTATAGTTGTCCTACCAGTCTCCTAGAAAACATTACAACCCGTTAAAGTCCTATTTGATTCTAGCTGAGCATACTTAGCCTATTGTTCTATGTGCATGCATGTGAATTCGTTTGTGCGAGAGAGTGATCTTTGATGCTATGTTCTTAAATTACATTCGTTTCTTTGATTTGAGAGTGTGGACGATTATTTTATTTTGTTAGAACACGTGTTCCATGATGTTATTAGTTTTATTTGACTGAGATGAGCAAGCTTAAATTTGTTGAGTTAGAGTTTGTCCTTAAGCTTAGGAGGTTAGGATTTGTTGTTCGATTGACTTGTATTGTATATCTTGCAATGATGAATAGGAAGTATTGTTTTGATGATTTGAAAGTTTGTAGACCTAATTGTTGGTATGAACCTATTTCATGGGGGTTAGGATAATTTAGTGTTGCCTAAGTAATTGTAGGATTTGCTACATTTTGTGGGATTTTACTGGATTATTGCTCGAAGACAAGCAAAGGTTCAAGTGTGGGTTGTGATCGGCGGGTAGAACTACATATTTTAGTTATATTTCTCCTTATATTTTGATCGCTTTTTTTGTGTATAAGTTCATTTCGTTCACTTTGTTCTTAATAATAGTGGTTTACTATGTAGGAGATAATTTGGTGAAAAAGTGATAATTTGATACTAAAAAGAACGAAAATGGTTTTTTAAAGCGGGAGTAGAAGGCATAGCAAAGAATGAAATAAAGACTACGACCCGAACTCAAGTCCGCATGAAGAAAAGATGGGGGAAAAAAAGTCACCCGAAATTAGCCTAGTGCGTTACTAGCAGCATCGTGCCTGGCGCCGCACCAATGCAATTTTAGGACTTGTCTCATAGTAACCTGCTCTCTAAAGTTCTGGCTCGAGGCCACACCAGTGGCACCGTCCCAAGCTGATTTTTGGCCAATCCGAATTTTTTTGGATCGTTAAGGGTGTTTTGATCCGGCGTTATTCCAGCACAGTACAAATAAGTCTCAAACGCATTCTTAAGAAAACTTTTGACCTATGAAGATCATAAGGAGGCTAAAGCACCATGGAGTAAGGATTTATACAATTTCTTTCTTTCTTCTATTCTTGTAGTTGAATGATTGTTAAGACGTGTTTTTGGTAGGAGCATGAGTGGCTAGTTTTCGTTTTTCCAATGTTGTGATATATTCATTAATGTTGTAGCTTACAGTTTGGTTGTCATTTGATTATTGTCATTGCTTTATTTATTCGATTTTGTTGTTAAATATTTTATTGCTTGATCACCAATTAATACTATCTATGAATTTAGGATTGAACTCGTGAGAGGGAATCGTAAATTGCACATAGGTTTGAATAGGGCTTGTTCTTGAACTCTGTCTCGAGGGAAATATTCGTGTTTAGGATATGGATTACGTACTCACCTTGCTTAATCAAGATACAAGAAATATAAATACATTATTGCTAATTCCATAGGAATATAAGCTTTAGAATAAATTGAATAGGTAAGTAAGAACTCGAAAGAATCTTACGAGCAAAATTAATTATGTGACTAATAAATCAGATAATCGGATTAGTTAGCTAAAATGGATACTCAACAAGATTGATGTTCTACGACTGACCCTGAAATGTCTCCTCCTATTGATTTTTTTAAAAGTAACTTGTAAAAAAATAACTTAAATTCTGTTTAAGATAACTTAAATCTTGTAAAAATCCTCGGATAAATATCTTACAACTATTTGATCTAATTTGAAGAGTTAATTGAGTTCTCATGGAAACGATACTCTACTTACTATAATATTACTTGTCGGTCACATATACTGGCATGTGCAATAAACCCGACTATTGTTCATTTGTACTTCTATAAGAGATCCGCCCCGCTGTTTATATGACACTAGTGATTGCATGACAAGAATAAGCTTTTAGAAAACAAGTCCGGAGAAATATACCATCTCGGTTCAGTACTATCAACAGACATGTATGTATTTAGGCCCAGAAAGAGGACCGCATACATGAGCTAACAATCAAACATATATGAAGTGCAAATAAATTACTGAACCCAGTTTAATTGGCAAGCCTACCACTTGTCACTTGTCAGGACCCATCACATATTCAAAGATATCAACCAATTTCTACTTCCATCATAGTTGAGTGGACCAGAGCCTGCAAGTGGAAACTCTCCTTGTTATTGTAAATCGGCAATTGTTGAGAGTAATAAAATTGAGGAATTCTGCTCAAGACATGCTGAACAAGCCCAATATAAACCGAGAAACAAGCAGGATATGATGATTTTACACTACTTCTAGATTAGCTACCTCACATAGACTACGAAACCACAGAAGATGGACTAGTTATGTAATTCAGTACCACGTAGCAGAAAATCCTAATAGGACTTTCATTCAGACCTGTAGCTAAATGGACCAGGAGGTGGAATAAATGGAATCGCAGATGCTGTCATGTAACTAATACCAAACTAAACTCTTAAGTTTAAGTTCTATAACCCATTTCCTCATTTAATGCACACATTAGTATTTTCAGCTTGTGTTACATGATCCTTTATTTGCCTTGACATACCCATAACAAAAGGGTTTATCAAGGGCTTGGTTGCAACATGCTGGTTCTTCAAAAGGCACCAAAAACTTGCCAAAAAGAACTTGACAAACCCGTATCAGATACTTACACTGTTCCACATGCCCGTGTTGGATATGTAGCCGTAAACAGAACCATGTACCTTAGGTCATAACTAATACTCCTTTTGTCCCACTTTATGTGACACTCATTCCTTTTTAGGAAGTCCCATAAAGAATGACACCTTTCTATTTTTAGTATCAATTTAACTTAAAATACTCATTTTACTCTTTTAATGAAATGATTATAACCACATAAATATATATAGCGTATTTTAGACTACAAGTTTTAAAAGTCTTCTTTTATTTCTCAACTCCGTGTACAGGCAAACACCTTCACATAAATTGGAACAGAGGAAGGAAACATCTCCATCAATGGAACTTGCTCCTTCCAAGCATCCTTCCAGAATCTTATTCTTTTAGCATCTCGTGATAGTATTTTACTGAAGGCCTTCAAAACTTTTCATGTGTGCGTTCAGACCAAGGCAGGCCACCAAGTTCAGCATAACGAGATATCATGTGTGCACCCAAGGAGGCCTAACGCATGCATGGTATTCCTGCACTCTGAAGTTGTCGAAAACATCAAGCAGGCATATGGTTAGGGCCAGGCAGCACGCACGCATGGACATCAGACCGAGCACTAGAAAAATAGCAGAAGGTCGGGGAGAGAAATTGGAACAAAGATTTTCTAACTCTTCAAAGATATTTGGAGGGGGATTCGACAAGGGGTTCTTCTTTGTCATCCAAGGTGAGTTTCCATATTTTGTGTTAATTAACATTAGTATTAACTCACATTAACATTGGAAATTGCTAGAAATCATCAGTTCTTGAAAAATCAAACAAGAACACCAAAAAGAGGATTTTTCTAATGTTTGCTTCAAAAGGTAATTTCCACTACTTGGAACTTAATTATGGAGTATAAGTAAGTGGCTTAATGCTATTTATGAGTTAGGAAAGTAGTTGGAATGAGGTATTAAATGAGCCCTAGTTTGATTAATGGTGGGTTGTTATGAAAGAACATGAACAGTGCTTTTTTATCAAGAATAATGGCAACAATTTTAAACAACATGAATAGTGCTTGCGAGCATCAAATACATCTTGTAGTGTATAAAATGACTCCGATGGACTATTGAATGGCAAGAATGAGATTAGTATGGTTGGTTAAACACTTTGGGATAGAATTTCGACTTGGAAGACTTACAGTCAAAGTTTAAGCCCTAAAATGGGTTATCTTATTCTTTATATGCAAAAGCAACAACAACATACCCAGTGTAATCCCACAAGTGGGGTCTGGGGAGGGTAGAGTGTACGCAGACCTTACCCCTACCTTGGGAGGTAGGGAGGCTGTTAAATGGATAATTCTTTAGATGAATTGAATATTTTGTGTAGATTGTGAATTGTTGACGATGTTGGAATGATGGGGTTGAATTTGAGAAGTTGAAGTAAATTAAGACTGACTATCTCTTGGAGCGTTTTCCTTGAATTCATGGGATCGTAATGGAATTGGAAAACTTGTTCTAAACGTGAATCCTAGCTTGTGGGGACAAGCAGGTCTTAATTACACCATTGTTTTCACTTATGAAATTGGACGCGTGCAATTTGGATATATGTTTTACGAATATGTTGTATTTATGCTTTTGAAAGCTAAATGGTTAAAATAACACTTGTTTGATGTTTCAGTGAGCTTGTTTCTCAATTGTTAATTTCTTTGACATACCATGAGAAATGGTTTGCATTTGTAGATGTTCCAAGTGTTAAAGAGAGGCCATGACAACCATGATTTGATAAAATAGATGTTTCAGGCCTATGATTACCATGTAATCTATTTTGGATATATAAAATGTTTTGGGAGATACTATGGATAGTTGCGATCGATGTTTGGGTATTAGGACTCGTCGTCGGGAAACTAAGTATCCATATAGTTAGTGAAATTGTTGAAGTCGTACGACATTACGGTGGAGATGGCGTATCAAGAGAGGAATTATTGCCCGCCATGGAGACATCCATGGTGAATTATTCCTGTGTCACATTGTATTAGTAATCCCGATTGAAGTACAAATCTATATTTTTATGTTTTGAAGCCTATGAGCTGATGTTGACTTCGAAGTGTGTCTATACTTGATTTACATTTCAAATGCCAAAATTGTGAATTGATATAAATGTTTTTTTATACCAACTTTTTTTTTTGCAATGTTCATGCTTTCTTAGATACTTATCTCACTCCTTGGGAAAACAGTATATGATAACTTAGTGGGCATGAGGAGCTCAGACTGATAGGGTACCATCTCTTTACTTGTTTTAGGGACAGGTGTGGTCCATGATGAGCACTCTACTCCTCAGTCACTTTTGGCGAGGCCCCACATTGCTATCATGGAGGCTAGTTATATCTATTCTTTTCGGTAGTTTGGGCCTGTCCGTGCAGTCTTTAATTGCATGTCATTTAGGGTTGTATTTATAGTTACTCATATTGCATGCATGAAAGAAACATTGTTACTTCTATCTATTTTCATTTTTTTTATAACCGTAGTGTTTGGGTCAGCTTGCGCGCACCTCTACTAATTCCACAGGTTACCTGCTACCTTCCGTCAACAAAGATACACAGTAATTTTAATATGATGAAATCACTTAGTGTTTTTTTCTTCATTGGGATTTGAACCTGACACCTCATGGTTCTCCCCTTGGATGCCTGTCTATTTTCATTTACATATGAACTACTTCTCCTGTCCCAATTTATATGGCACACTTTCCTTTTTAGTCAGTTTCAAAAAGAATGACACATTTTCTTATTTGGCAATAATTTAACTTTAAACTTTACCTTTTACGCTTAACGAGATGATCTATAACCACACAAATATCTTTGGCTTATTTTAGACCACAAGATTCAAAAGTCTTCCATTATTTATTAAAATTCGTGCCAAGTCAAACTACATCATATAATTGGGACGGAAAGAGTAATAGATCTAATTTAAAATTTATTGTTTCATGCATGGTTTTCAAAATGAAGTTAATGTGGATTTTAAAGCATATGGTCTGGGTGAATCATATGGTTTGGTTCACTCAGTGCAGGTACAATGTAAAGTAACGGTCACGTGTTTTTGGGGTATGACAAGTTTAATCATTTTTCTCAAATGTTAAATATGTACCATTCTTTGTAATATGGCAGTACAACCTTGATATGCACTGCAGCAAATAATTCAAGGTATAACCTTTTTAATGCATAATGCAGACACGAGTCAATAAGACAAAAGATCAGTCGAATGTCTGAATATACAACACATTCTTTCTACAGCCATCAAGATAAGGCACAAAGGGACTGACCTGGAGTTCCTGTTCTGATATTTTAAGCCTTTCACCACACTCTCCTACTTGTGCATAATGTTTATACAACTACACAAATCATTGAATGCGGCTACAATTAGCATGGATCCGGTCATTAGATTCATGAGAAGAAAATAGATATTTACGAGATACCTTGGATAATTGTTTTTGTCTCTGTGAGGTAAGATTCTTTGCAGCTGTCAAAGAATCCTCCAATTTCTGTTGTTATCATCAAAACAGATGTGAGTAAGAAGGACGAAAGAATATCTAGACCATGTTCAACAAACTCAAAGAGATTATTTTGGTAGTATAAAAAAGAATATGTTACAAAGGAAACCCTGCAAGTTTCATAACCTTGGATCTTTCATGCAACTTCGACACCAAATTTTGTTTCTCGTTGACCAATTCTTCTATCGAAGACACCTGATCATGTCCACTAAACATTAGCTTCAAGTAATGCATAACTTACTACTCACTATGGTGTCTCTCTTCTAGTAACAAAGTAAAGGGCAGCCCGGTGCACTAAGTTCCCGCTATGCGCGGGGTCCGGGGAAGGGCCGGACCACAAGGGTCTATTGTACGCAGCTTTACCTCATAGTGACAATAGACCGTGATAAGTGAAAATAATGAAGTGGATGGTCCGTGGTTGCAGGTTGGACAATCAATGAAATAAGTAAAATAAAAGTTTGGAGTACTAGCAACTCATGACAATTGACATGCAAAGAATCAAGAATTTCAAGTAATAATAGTTCTAGCTTATATCTCGAGTTGATTTTGCCCTTAATAATTGTGCTTAAATTTGCAATTATCCTTCAGGGAGCAAAATGGAAAGCCATCTATCATTCATTTCATTTCACACAACTGAAACTATTCAAAATTGTACGTTCAAAGATGATCTGCACGACCATCAGTTCGAAACCACTTACAACACCCAAATATAGCAATGGGTCTACTATTCTTCAGTTCGCCTTAGTGTAAAAATGAACACCTACCTCTTTCTTAAGTTCTTCAACTTTCCGACTTGAAATTTCTAATTGCATTTCCACCTGAGAACAACCAGAACAAAGCATCACATGAAATAAAGCACTAACACCAACAATTATTACGAAGTTTAACATTCTAATATCAGACATGTTTGGAAGGTCTACCTGGTGTTGATCATTCTCACTTGACTCCGCTGACCGCTCTCTACTGACATGGTCGTCTAAATAAGACCTGTTCAAATTAGATTTTCATCAAAACTCTGTCCATTATCGTCATCTAATATTAGATCACCATCAGCAAGTGGGTTGATTTTCCATGTTAACCAAATCTAGAAAAGGCCAGAGCTGCAGGGCAAGCATGGGATAAATACTTTCAAGCAATGGTGAATACTTCTCTTACTGGAATTTGCAGCTGATCTTATAGTAATATTGCACAAGTTTCTGTCAGGCGTAAGTGCAACATATAAGCAATAAGGTCTGTGCATCTATATGATTCCGCAGAATGTAACATTCTATCTGCATTAGAATGTATGTCAAAATAAAAGCCCAGAACAAAGTAAATCATACATGAACCGTCAGCATAATTTCTTCAGGCATGCCACATATATTAGTTAACTGATGAAGTGATGGAATGCTCTAGTGCAAATGAAGAATAATGAAAAATCAAAACCAATTTTTTACAATTTAATAATGGGTAATCCAACTTTAATGTGATCGCAAAATGCATAGACAAGGTATTGAGAAATAATAGATCAATGACATCCAAGGTTGAAAAAGTGGAAGAATCAAAAACTAATATGCTTGACCCTTCCTACCACTTCTCAGGAAAGCACCAGTTGGAAGAGGATATAACACACTGTACAATATAATGACTACCAGGAGTACCTCAGGCAATTTATATTCAACCCATTTATTAGCTTAAAAATAGCAGCAGCACATTAAGAAATGTATTTCCTACCCAGTCAGTAACTTAGGCATTTGATACTTCTCTCTATCTCTGCTTTCATGATTACTGTTAGTTTTCTGCATCTTTATAGGCTGGTCCCTCTCTCTTTCCCTGCTATTTTCTCGAATTCTTTCATCTTCCTGCTCAACATCCTCCAAACTTCTTTCATCATCCACAACCTTATCTCTATTAACTTGAGAATCTCGTGATCGACCATGATCACGAGGCCGGTCATATCCTCTCTCCCTTTTGTGATCACGGTCTCGAGAATTCTCTCTATGTCTGTTCTCATCACGATCATAGCCTCTTTCCCAGTGACCCCTTTCACCACCTTTCACCCCTCTCTCATAATGTCGAATGCTTTCTCGACCAAAACCTGATCTGCCACCTCTTGTAGTCACTTCATTTACTTTTACAACTCGCCCTTCAACAGTCTGGTACAAATATATGTTATTATAAAGTATGATAAGCTCATATAGAATTTCATGAAGAATTAAAACTTATGACATACATGGATAGAGAATCATCAATTATGGATTTAAATCACTTGTGCAATAAATAAGTCATAAAACAGATAGATCAGAAGATACCCTCCCGTCCATTTCAGTGATGGCATGCATGGCTGATCGAGGATTCGTGAAGGTGACAAAACCATAACATTTTCCCCCAACCTTACGGTCATTGATTATCTGAAAACAAAATATCCAACTTCCAAAAGTAAATAGAGATGCAGAAAAAGAAAAAACATTTGCAGCCAGCAAGAAAATATCCAACTTCTAAAAGTAAAAATAGATGCAGAAAAAAAAAACATTTGCAGCCAACAAGGTTTTTCAACATTAGCTACTGCCCTTGATTCTAAGTTACTGTTTTCAACCAAAGCGATAAAGAGATATAGGTACTTATCATAATGAACCTATGTAGTCATACACAGAAATCCACTTTTTAATACATTAGCTTTAACTTCAACGAAAGAAATGATGCCAAAAGCAACCAAAAAAAAAAAACTGCATGATTTCTAACTAGAAGCTGAATGGAAACTGAATGCAGTCAAATTTATCGAATCAATTCTCCTCTTATAGAATTTTTCCCTTCAACTATTTCCCTCTGACTAGATATGGATTTCAGCTTATCTAATTCAAACATCACCAAGTCACAACCTTTTCGGCCAGTAGCGGATCTACAGGGTAGAGTTTGGTTCACGTGAACCCATGGTCACCCCTGCAAACTGGGTATATAAATTCTTATAATAGTTGTTATATTACTTGCTGGCCCCCATGGTATGAGAGGTGCACTGGTTGGTAGCTGCTATGTTTCCAAAAGGTGAAAGGATGGAATCCCACTCATTCTTGCTCTTGTAAAATGTTTAATGGGGCTTGATATAAATTACAAAGACTCACAATAAGACCTTTTTACTTCTTTAGGCATTCCCTCAACCAACTATAATTTTAGGCACCAGTTTTACCCGCATGTGATGTCAGTACCAACCACTTACAATAGAAACGCAAACAGCCTAATCCTTTAAACAGAGACTAAAACGTGTTCATGGAGCAGAATTTTTCAATTAATAACTAGCTAACATAACTTAAGCAACTATTTTCTTGTGGGGAGGGGGGGATTTAAAATGAACAATTAGCTCACAGAGGACGCCACTTTCTCCCACTATTTACTAGAATCCCAATTACAAAAACCTAATAAGCGGAGACAAATAATAGAAAATAGCATGATTAAGACCTTAGTATCTATAACAGCACCATAGATATCGAAGACTCGACGGAGAGTTTCTTCGGTGGCGCTGTACGGTAGCCCTCCCACATATATCGAGCTCTCGTCGTCAACTGTCATCTTTTTCTCCTGCACAGCTGCAACTCCAATTGTATTTGTTATTACGGAAAAAGATGCGATAATTAACGGCTCATTCCCACAAATGCCCCTATTTCGGTGGTCTTTAATGTTTCCCTTCTCTTTATATTGACGAAATTTCAGAAAAGTACACTTGACTGACCGACCTGATCGACTCACATCGTAAAAATATAGCCATATAAATATATAAAAATGTATAATATGTAGATGTATATAGTGAAAAAAATATAATTATATGTTATTATTCACGAAAATAAACACTTATATACATTTATACATAATTATACAATATTGTATAAGTAGATATAGACATATATCTGGATTGGATTTTGAATAAGAATTGCATTTTTATATAAGATATATACATTTTATATAAAAATGTATAATAGTGTATAAGAGGTGTGTATAATATACACTATTATATAACATTATAAATCATTATACAAAAACTAACTTCGTCTTTTTTGTTGTGTCTCTTCTGAAATTTAACTCAAATCTACTCCAAATCACTTCAAATTTAAATTTTGAACTCCTCTAGAAGTTTTCAATCGATTGGAGCAACACATAATCCAAACAATTAATAAACTCCAAAATTGAAGCTTTGAACGCTTTCAATGTTGGACTTCTATCGAGAGTTCTCTGTTTGTCCATTCCTCCACCCTCTTTCCAAATGGTTAGTTTTTCTCTTCGTTTTTTCATTTTGGTGTCTCTGCATATTTTAATTTTTTGTTGCTTGGTTTGTTTTATTTTATTTCTTACGAGCTACTAATTCTCAATTGATTTGATGTGTATCTTTTGTTTTTAGTTAGTTATCAAATCTAGATATGCCTTTTCATAGAACTCGCAAGAGATATTTTTCTGGGTATTTGATACAAAATATGCATCTTCGTTAGATTTTGAATTGGAAATCGAGTTTCCCGTTCTGGGTATAAGAATTTGTTGGGTTCGTAAACAAATAGTAAGCACAGCGGAAGTTCAAAATTTCTTACCCAACAACAATTCTGGCATGGCTTATGCGATAATCATGTTGTATGTTCAAAACATGATAAAAGAAAACTTATAGGTTTTCGTTCGCGGGATTCAACAATTGCAAGATCTAACTCCAGTGTATTTCCTACTCAAGAAAGCTAGGAAATCTTGTTTTAGGATCTGAGAAGTTATTTTCTATCTACCTATAATTATAGGGTATATGTTGTTTATATAAGAGTTCAGGACAAAACCTAAACATATATAAAATAGGAAAACCTGGGCTCGTGTTAATGTTCAATGGACCAGCCCAGCTGGTCCACTTCACACGCCCAAAGTGAACGTCCAAGCTCCTATTTTGGGCCAGTAATTTCTGGTTCAATTGCTTCCATGTATTTGTCCGAGTACCCATATAATATATACAACACATTTAATTAAATCTGAAATCCAATTCGACTTAATTAAATAATTTCTATCAAATAGAAATATTCCATAATTATTATAAATTAAATATATCGATTCTCAATCGAATATTTAATACTTTCTTAATACACTCTTAGATCGAAGAAACAATCACATATACTGTGACCCTATAGGCCTTCACATATAGACATTAATCTAATTAAGGTCCATACAAAACTCCTAGATTGCGTCGTATGACGAACTCAATATGTGAAGTACATTTACATGAATCCATCAAACTTAACCTTTATGCGGAACTATAAATTTCTTTCATTCGCGATACACTCGATTAAGCTTAGGATTTGTCAAGTGTCTATCCAAATGGCTTAATCACTTTATCTCACATTTATTAGTTGACAACTAGATCATATTCTAAATATATCTCTTGCACTAGCCAATGACTTTAGTCAACCTAATAACATTGAAAAATTGAGTGTTCTCTCGAATTTTCAATCGAGGAATGAATCTTATTCTTGACTCAACTACCACCTTGATTTACATCCTGATGCACCCAACACAAGTCGTATCTTATCCAGAAGGAGTTTAAGCTTAGAACTTGGTCAAAGTACATCATTCTGTAAACAATGTGCGTATTGACCTCAAGTCAAATGACCTTTATATTCCACACGCCGATAACACTATAGACATGTATAACAAATAGTTACCGGCAGGGTATACCAATACTTCTCCAAAGTATCCATGTGTCCATTATGAGTAACCATTACTCGTAGCTGTGAGACACACTACATTCTCCAAGAATGTGATGCAGACCACATGTCGACTTATAGCATATCATCGTATCCCATTCTCGATAATAATTAGTCGAGACTATTTTGAGAGTTACGTTCTATCATTAATATATCACTCTATTAATGACAACGTAAACTCAAGGGATGCACATATATGAATAATTGCAAACAATAATTCAATAATTGCAAATGCCATAAATATTAATCTCATTAATAATACGAATGTGTTCAAGTACAATTTTGTCCCTAATATAGATCGTCTCTAGGACATACATATTTTCACTAGGTACCATAGATATCCAGCAAAGCAGAGAAGAACTTTGGATCGTAGGCTAAATAAGTTCACTATTTCATGATTCAAACTTCTTTCTTCTTCTACTACTGTCGGGAGTGAGTCATTTTTTGTAAGATTTAAAAAGATTGATCAATTTTGATACCATTATTATCCTAATTAACATACAATGTAATTATTCCCTTTAAATTTGTGATTTTTAATGTTTTCCATTCAGTATTTTTAGCGCGGCATACTTTAGATTTCACAAGGCATATTTTATATTTAACTTCGACATATGTGTCATAATACCCACACAAATTATGTCGGGCAAGAAAAACTTTCAACACAAACATAATCTGAAAAATGAAATAATTATAGATTTCTCTCATCATAGTTTACATTTAACTTCGGCATATGTGTTATAACATCCACAGAAAATATGTCGGACAAGGCAAAACTTTCAACAATCAACATAATCTGAAAAATACTACACAAAACGTATACCACATAAGTTAATTCCTACAGAATTTATGTCGAGCGACGTAAAAGATTAGTTTTTGAAGATAAAGATATTACAAAAATTGTGATTTGCGAAGCATGTCTTGATATTTTTATTAAATAAGTAGCGGGGGGGAAATTAAAGACCACAAATATGAGGGATAAAATTTAAAGACTAGAGCATTTTAAGGACAATATGTGGGGGGGGGGGGGGGGGGGGGACGCGCAGTACCACTTGCTGATCTAATTTACAGATTTTTTCTCAATCCCTTGATTATTACCTTATAATCAATTATCTTCAGCTTCTCTCTCCCGTAACTTATTTATTTCGCCCCAATTTAACTTTGTAATTCACTGGTAGATGTGTTGACACGGCATGCAGGGCCCAAAAGTAGGCACCGTTATGAGAGCTTACATTAAAAAGAGGAAAAGACAAAACTTCCTTAAACTGGTTTACGCCTTTCCACTTTGTATGATTTTTTGTTTCAGTAATTTTGGTTTTCTATTTAATTTATGGCTTTGTACATTAACTTAATTTGAGTTTTGCTACCACTTTGTTTCATAGTTTGTTATCATTCTGTTACGCCCCGCACTTTTATAAATTGAATTTGTCATAAGTTAATCGACACAAGTTCAAGGAAAAGAGTATTTTTGAGGTTATAAAGTAAATAAGCAAGTTAAATCTTCAAAGAGTTATAAGAGTTTAAGAATCGTTAAGCCACTTGTATGTGTATCATTTATGTGGATCGTATTGTGAGTAAACTAATGTGAGCACGGAGAGGTTATGACATTCTTATAAGCTGGGAAAGGCCTTTGAAAAATTCTAAGAATGTACCAAGAGGTTTCGACGTCAAATGAATCAAAGAAATTAAGTTCGTCGAAACTCGGGGATGGACATGAACAATTCTGGACAACATTTTTAGCCCAACTTTCTAGAGGTATATTTCTTAGTATATAAGGAGTGATGGGGTGCATAACCTATCGGCAATTGGGCGGGTCAAAATGGGTTAAGTTAATAAGCGGGTCAAGACCCAACCCACCTAAAATTATTCGGATCAAAATGGGTTGGGCCAAGATGAATCAAATAACGGACCACAACCCAACCCGTCAATTATTATGCAAGTCGAAGCAACATATGTGTGCCCAGCAACATACACTTGCTCAACATCTCTTTTGGTCAAGTAATCGAAGGATTACTCTTCTACACCTATAAACCCTCACTGCTTTACACCCAGCTCCTAACACTATATTGAAAAAGAATGATTTAAGACCCACTTCACATTAATATCTAAACGGCCTCTCCTTGCGTTAATTACAATAGCAATAAATCAAACTCCCAAAAACCAGAGCTCCCATCTCATATGAGAAATATTAATATGAAGAAGCAATATTTGAATCTCAAAATTGTCGGTGCAGAATTTAGTACATTATGCCGATGAAACAGTTGCTTGTGGACCAAGAAATGTCATCCGAAATTTTGAAGATATTTATAAGTTCTGTGTTGCCTATAGAAAACTCAAGCGGGTGAAAAATAGGAAGATTGAGGGTTGATAAATTGACCTATCGATTGACCCACTTAAGAGATGGGTCATTTTGGGTTCAACCCATTGAGTCAACTCAGTAAACGGGTCATGACCCAACCGTACCAACATAGAGCGGGTTGGATGGATTTGGATTGATTTTGCCACCCCTAACCTATCTAAATGTAAGTTCAGCGAGTCTGCTTTTCTATTCATCAAACCGCTTGTCAATCGGAGCTCATTACAGAAAGTTATGAACGTTTTAAGAAAGCGCTGCAAAGAAAATGCAGTTTCACGGTTCACTTTCATGGACCGTGAGTCATTTCACGACCGTGAAATGTGGCTGTGAAAGTGATAGCAGTGGCCGACCTTAGCTACTTTTAAATTATTTTTGGGGCTCCCCCTTGGTTAGTTTTCGACCAAACTCCACCCTAGATCTCCAAATATACAATATTGTATAATTGTGATGATGATGATCATAGGCGGGTCGGGGTGGGTCAACAAAGAGAGTGGGTAATTTTTTCGAAATCCGATAATTTAAGAGGATTTGGGGTTCCATCCAAATAGGGCTATAAGCATAAAGTTTGAAGACGACAAGGATATTTTTGTTCACAATCACTAACGGAAGGTAAAATTAACTAATAAAATAAAGTGGATGGGTATATTTGACCCTTTTCCCTTAATTTTTCCCTTTTCTTTAAATTAAAGAAATTTCAGAAAAGTACATTTGACCGACTCACATTGTAAAAATATAGCACATACCTTATATTATAACAATATAGCCCAAAAATACTTTTATACAATGTTATACACCTATATATAAAGACATGTATATTGTGCATATAGGTGTATGAAGTGTATAATGGGTAGATCTATACAGTAAAAAATATAATTATATGTTATTATCCACAAAAATAAGCACTTATACATATTTACACACATTTATACAATATTGTATTAGTGGGTATAGACATAGATCTGCACTTGTTTTTAAATAAGAATTGCACTTTTATACAAGACATATACATTTTGTATATAGGTGTATAAAAATGTATAATAGTGTATAAGAGGTGTGTATACACCCATAAACACTATTATACAATATTATACACCATTATACAAAAACTAACTTCGTCTTCTTCCTTGTCTCTTCTGAAATTTAACTCAAATCTAATTCAAATCACTTCAAATTTAAGTTTTGAACTCCTCTTGATGTTTCCAAACAATTAGAGCAACACATAATCCAAACAATTAATAAACTTGAAAAACACAATTTCCAAAATTGAAGCTTTGAACGCCTTCAATGTTGTACTTCTATTCTATTGAGTGTTCTCTGTTTGTCCATTCCTCCACCCTCTTTACAAATGGTTATTTTTTCTCTTCGTTTTTTCATTTAGGTGTCTCTGTATTTATTTATTTTTTCTTGGTTTGTTTTATTTTATTTCTTACGAGCTACTAATTCTCAATTGGTTTCATGTGTATCTTTTGTTTTTAGTTAGTTATCAAATCTAGATATGCATTTCTATAGGACTCGCAAGAGATACTTTGCTGGGTATTTGATACAAAATATGCATCTTCGTTAGATTTTGAATTGGAAATCGAGTTTCCCATTCTGGGTACCATAGATATCCAGCAAAGCAGAGAATAACTTTGGATCGTAGGCTAAATAAGTTTATAGTTTCACAATACAAACTTCTTTCTTCTTCTACTACTGTCGGAAGTGAATCATTTTTTGTAAGATTTAAAAAAGGATGATCAATTTTGATAGAATTATTATTCTAATTAACATACAACGTAATTATTCCCTTTAAATTTGTGATTTTTAATATTTTTCATTTAGTATTTTTAGCGCGTCATAGTTTAGATTTCACAAGACATATTTTATGTTTAACTTTGACATATGTGTCATAATATTCACACAAATTATGTCGGACAAGGCAAAACTTTCAACACTCAACATAATCTGAAAATAATATAATTTTAGATTTCACCTATCATAGTTTACATTTAATTTTGGCATATGTATTATAACATCCACAGAAAGTATGTCGGACAAGGCAAACCTTTCAACAATAAACATAATCTGAAAAATACTACAAAATTTATATCGCACAATTTAATTCCTACAGAAATTTATGCCGAGTAAGGTAAAAAATTAGTTTTTGAAGATAAAAATATTATAAAATTATGCCTTGCGAAAGATATCTTGATATTTTCATTAGATAAGTAGTAGGAGGGGAAATTAAAGACCACAAGACTAGTGCATTTGAAGGGAATCTGTGGAAAGAAAAAAAAAACGCGCAGTACCACTGGCTGATCTAGTTTACAGAATTTTCCCATTTCCTTGATTATTACCTTATAATCAATTATCTTTAGCTTCTCTCTCCCAAAGCTTACTTATTTTTCCCTCAGTGTAATTAACCGGTATATGTGTTGACACGTCATGCATAAGATGATGACTAATTAAGCAAATAGGGTCCAAAAATAGGCACCGTTATGAGAGCTTACATTAAAAAGAGGAAAAGAGAAAACTTCCTCAAACTGGTTTATGCCTTTCCACTTTTTATGATTTCTTGTTTCAATATTTTGGTTTTCCATTTAATTTATGACTCTTTACATTAACTTAATTTGAGTTATGCAACCACTTTGTTTCATAGTTTGTTAGCATTCCGTTACACCCCACACTTTTGTAAATTGAATTTGCCGTATGTTAATCGACATAAGTTCAAAGGAAAGAGTATCTTTGAGGCTATAAAGGAAATAAGCAAGTTAAATCTTCAAAGGTTATAAGGGTTTAAGAATCGTTAAGCCACTTATATGTGTATCCTTTACGCCGATCGCATCGTGAGTAAACTAATGTGAGCACGGAAAAGTTATGGCATTCTTATAAGCTAGGAAAGGCCTTAGAAAAATTCTAAGAATGTACCAAGAGGTTTTGAAGTCAAATGAATCAAAGAAATTAAGTTTGTCGAAACTCGAGGATGGGCAGATAGAATTTTGTACAACATTTTTGGTCCAAATTTCTGGGGGGTATATCGCTTAGTATATAAGGAGGGATGGGATGCATAACCAATCTAAATGTTCATTCAACGAGTCTACTTTTCAATTCAACAAATCGCTCGTCAATCAGAGCTCAGTACAGAAAGTTATGAATGTTTTAAGAAAGCGATGTAGAACGACTGCAGTTTCACAGTTCACTTTCACGAACTGTGAGTCATTTCACGGCCGTGAAACGTGGTCGTGAAAGTGATGGCGATGGCCGACCTTAGCTACTTTTAAATTCATTTTGGGGCTCCCCTTTGGTCAGTTTTCGACCAAACTCAACCCTAATACTCCCCTAAGCTCTCCAAATAGTTCTCTAAGGATTTGAAGTGAAACCCAAGTGATTTCATCTAATCTTGCTACCAAAAGCTTGCTAGTGTGAATAATAAGCACTCCTATCGTTGTTGTGATGGCTTTGGAGGTTGTTGTGAGCTGAACAAGACTTAGTTTTTGAGTTGAAGATACTGTATAAAGTAAGTATGTTTTTTTGCTTGTACTTGAGATTGTATGCATGAAGGTTGAATGATTTGATTGAGAAAAGTACAGCTAGCACATAGAAGTGATATTTGAAGTTGTTGAATTATGTGGTCCATTTTGAAGAATGTATATGGACCTGTATGGCTGAAAATCATGGGAAAAAGCATAGTTATGATGTTGTCAGTATGATTATTCTTGTCTACATGTTGAATCTGTTGAAGGAATTGCTAGCTAGAAAATGAAATGGCTAGATAACACCTAAAGTACCATTGTTGAAGAACATGAATCGCTACACACATTAAGGGGTCGTTTGGTAGGATGTATTAGAGAAAAATAATGCATGCATTAGCTTCGTTTATTACTAATATCTTGTTTGATATTCTTTTTTTTAACCTATGTATAACTAATACAAGCATTAATTATACATCCTATTTGGTTTTATCCTATGCATAACTAATACCTAGTAAACCATGGTATTATCAATGCAATGGATTTTAATGCATGCATAACCATGGTTAAAGACACAATTGTCCATGAAGTCCCTTACATAGTATATTATGAAGGGTATTTTTGTAAACAATCAATTATTTTTAGAAATTATGCAATGCATGTTATTTCTAATACATCAAACCAAACGGTGGATAAAAAATAATACATGTATAACTAATGCCAGCATTACTAATACACCCTATTTAGCATTATTCTTATACACTCTACCAAACGACCCCAAAGTGTTCGATGAAATATCGTAATGAATCGATCTTTTAGCTATCAATCTAATCTTGATCCAAAGCATTCTTATTACGTAGGTTATCGTTCGTAGAGCGTGCGAGACTTTGTAAGACTAATGTTGGCCAAGCGACAAGGTATGTAAGGCTTACCCTTTCTATCTTTTGACATGATCCTAGTGTAAACAATACATAATGAAACGTCTCGCAAAAAAGACTTTACTCTTGAACATTGGAGATGAACTTGTTCTTTATTCTTGAAGATGTTTCTTTAATATTGTTTGTCCCTTGTCGGGAGTACTTTTCCACATCTTATGTTATCTCTCACATCGTGATATTCTATGCTACTTATTGGTTTCACAACAATTGATGTATGTAGTTACATAATGATAGTCGGAGGAAAATGACCTTACATCACTTCGACCATGTTCATGATGTCCTTCTGAGGTCTTTCAAGAATTATATATATATATATATATATATAACTATTTTATGAAATCGAGCCACACGATAGTCGGTCGGGTATGACACTTATATGTGCACACCACTACAGTTGGATACATTATAATGATTATAGCCCCAAGGAGCAGCTCGCTGATGATAGTATTGCCCCATTGTGAGGCTTATATATATGTATATGTTTTTAAACGAAATATTTCATATCATTCACCCTCAGTGGCATTCAGAGTTTCAGGTTGTCTCTCTTTTATCTTTATTTACGTTACTGCATCTACTTATATTTTTCTTGCCTACATATTTAGTACATTATTCGTACTGAAGTCCCTTTGTTAGGGGCACTGCGTTTCATGCCTGCAGGTTTAGATAGACGGATTGATGCCCCTTCGTAGTAGGTTCTCAGCTCAACCACTATATTGGAGCACTCCACTTGTTCTGGAGGTGCTGGTCTGAGTTAGTGTGATTTTATGTATATATTATAGGTATGGCGGCGCCCTATCCTGACCTTATAATGTTGATGTACTCCTTAGAGGCTTGTAGACATGTGTCATGTGTATAGATGTCATGGCCTTGCCGGCCTTCTTGTTAATCATTTGACATACATTATCCATCTATATTTGAGTTGTTTTACTTCTACATGTTATTATGTTATGATTGTCATATTAGGGCCATCCTTAGGCCTTGTTGGCCCAATTATATGCATATCTAGGTCATGTTTCAGAGGTGGTACGCTCGGGCCGTTAGGGCACCGGGTGTCGGCCACCCCCCAACGTTGGGGTGTGACACATTTATATTTGGCATTGTAGTATATATAATGTGTATATATAGCTATATAGAATATACATTATCTATACACTGTAATTTGAGTTGGTTTCATATGGTTATACAAAGCATATACATTATATATACAAAGTATATACATTATATATACAATGTGTATATATATATACATATACAATGTGTATACATTATGGTTATACATTATATATACAATGTGTGTGTGTATATATATATATACATTGATGATACAGTCTATGTAGACTGCAAACTAGATGTGTGAATTGTATATATGAGTTATTTCCCTGAAAAGGATTCTTTGCTATTACTGTTATTCTTGGGCCATTCAATTCATCGACTTTAAAGATGAGAACTTTACATAACTATATCGTGTTAAAAAGGACAAAACATAGTTTAAGCATAAAAGTTAATATATCAAAAGTAGCAAAAAATTGACTTCTAATTATTCCTTAAAGAAAGACTTAATTACGCTATCTGCTAATTAGGATAACAATGGTACTAAAATTGATCCACCTTTTTAAATCTTACAAAAAATAACCCAGCCTTCTCTCTCTCTCTCTCTCTCTCTCTCTCTCTCTCGCTTTCTCTTGCTCTTACTCTCGCTCCCCCTCTATGTCGCGCTGCTCCTCCACCACTCCACATCCGTCGTCGTCGCCGGAGAAATCACACACACAAACACCCAAAACATCATCGCCGAAAACTTGTTGCTCTGAGTGTAGCCATTGGTGCCAGAACCTCGCGGCATTTGTAGTCTGATTCCGTTGTACAACCTCGCCAGAAAATAGAGAAAGAAAAAAATTAAAACCTAATTTGCTAGATCGAAATCTATGATACAATATTAAATGCAGAAGATAAAGAAACAACAAGAAATTGAAAGATAAAGAGGTGGACACAAGAGATGGAATCAAAAGCAACCCAAAGTATATGAGACTAAGGACTCAATTAAATTAACCATACAAAAGCACCTAAACTATGAAGAAGACCTCAAGGGAATTGTATTCTCAAGCAATTCACTTTTCCAAAATAAGTAATCAACAAGAGCTTATCCATAATACTAGCTAGGATAGGAAGACTAAGCTGGTTATTACAAAATATAATTAATGAAATAAGGGCCTTCTTAAGTCTTCCCTTGAAAATGATGGCCTGCATTTATGAAATAGCCTATTTGCATGCATAACCATCTTCTTCATCAATTTGTCCACTGTGATGCTCATCCTTCTTCGTTTCGCCTCCCCATGCAATCATCCACACTCGGAATCCCCAGGATTGCACTAAAGTATGCTCTCAGATATTCATTTCCATGTACTATCCTTGTGAAATTTGGAGTTCATAGTCTTGACTCCTCATCAATGGTTTTGATGCAACTAGGATTGTATCATTCTCCCCTTGTTGAAAATGATTCATCCTCAAATCTAAACCTTGCAAGATCATAAGGAAGACAAGCAACAACAAGGTCCTCAATAGATGAGGGTTAGCGTTAGAGTAGGCCAATCTACTAACATGCAAATTATGCACACACTTATGATATAACCAGATATCTACCATTTTCATGAAGAATAAGCTCTTAAGTAGAGCACCAGGAACTTGGTTATCCCAGAGATCATGAAATGAGGATTTACTAAAGGAACCAATGGTTTAATAATACCAAGTTGTCAAGGTCACATTGGTTTTAGTAGTCATGACACACAAATGATTCCCAATTTCAAAGTGACACCATCCCCAAAGTAGTACTATGACCAAATCACACAAATAGATAACACCCCACCGGGTCAAAAAGGAAGAATACTCACATATCTTGGTCAACAAAACAACTATATGCCCTATGTAGATCCCTCCCCACATAAGATGCACCTTCAATACAAGCATGAGTGTCATCATAAGCAAACAAGTAATAGAGGAAAGTGCCCTGCAATGCAAAATCAAGTAGAAAATTCTTAGAGAACACATATGCCTCCTTACACAAACGTGAGACCTCACAAGAAGACAATTTAGTAAGGAAAGTATCTAACGAAGAATATCACCAATATAACTCTCTTCACTAGCATTTTTATCAAAGACCAGGTTAAGTCCATAGAGGCCACTTGAATCAAGCCTAGCATGCATATCATTATCATAGATAAGTGGAGTATCACAAAAAGGCTCACAATTAAGTTCATTAGAGGAAGGGTAATGAATAGTTGAGCTCCTCAAACAATCAATCAAGTCAATTTCCACTCAAATATAGATGTATCTTCTTTTGACTCATTAAGAACATCAAAAAATTCCACCCCTATGATTGAATTACAATCCCTTAAGATGAGGCTTCCGTTTAAGGGAAGGGTGTCAATCTCCCATAGTGGGTTTCCATAGATCTTGTAACCCCTAAAAGTGGCTACATTTCTAATATTACCATTTAAGCCACTATGGACATTATCGTCGATAGTCATGTCATCATCAAATAATATACTATCTTTAAAGACAAGGTAATCAACCAATGATAAAGATTGGAAACATACAAGACCTTTATCCTCAACACAAATATGTTTTTCATCATATGCAAACAAATAGTAAAGAAATGTGTTACTTAGAATGACTTCATTTATGATGTCCATACATGTAGCATTTCTATTAGGTTCAGTGACACAATCAAGTATACTATAAGAGTTTGGAACACTCAAGAAGGAAGTAACAATTTGGAAACAAGAATCGCCTTCTTTTTTGAAACATCCCTCCACATGAGGTTCTACATAACATACATCACCACCACATCTTTGGACCTATTCACTTGACACAAAAATAAGACCAAAAGACTCATTGTCACATTTATCAAACAAGGGTAGGGTGTGACACTCATTCAAATGATAAATTATATCCACATCATCACTAATCGGAGGTTCATTAAGCACATCAAGAGAGACTTCGACTAGTATATTATCAATATACTCAAATTGATCATCTGTATCACATGATAATGTACTATCATTCAAATCACAAGTGTCGACACTAGGTGGATACAAATCGACCTTATAAGAAGAATCAATTCAGTCATCAATAGGATCAACACTAGGTGGGCACAAATCGACCTTACAAGAACACCTCAACAATGACATTATCATTACATGGCAAAGAATCATTAAGCTCACACAAACATAAGTTACAACTCACACTCATATCAAAAACTTATTCATTCAAAGACTTTGAAGTGTTGACTTTAGCTATTGTACCTTGAAGTTCACACGAAGAAGGATATTCTTGTAATCTCACATCACTTGCCTCTTGTTAAAGCGGCACGGGGGAAAGAAAAGTCTCGATACTTATCCATGACATACTTGTGCCACTCTCTTTCATAGGCTAACTCCCATGACTTTCAAGCCAATCAAGCCCCCAAAACAAGTCACAACCTTCCAAAGGGATCACATCACACCAAACTTCCTCTTTATAGTCTCTACACGAGAATGGTACCTTCACCCCTTTATCAATCCATTTTTTTAATCATAATAGGGGTTTTTCTCCTTGAGCAAGGTAAGCCAGAACAATAAACCACATTAGAGGCAATGAAGTTATGGTGGTAGGAAACATCAATTACAAGACTATATCCCATAACACCACTTACCCCACTAACATATGTATGCATATCTTTTTTAGCTCTCTTTGTTGTTACATCCTACATTTCATAATTTTCACCTTGCCCTCTAGGGTATCCATTTGTTTACCAATAAAAACCAATATGTTCATCATATCAACACCGTAGGTTCCCGGGTGGGAACATATGTTTCATCACCTTGATTCACCATGATACCTGTTTGAAGACACTCAACAAAACAAGCAAACACGTTAAATTAGCGAAAATAAACTCACAAACACTCTTGTTTACACACCTTTTTGAATTGCCTGACAAATCAGATCGGTCAATGTTGATCCACACTTAGGCTAAGTTGTCACAAAGGTGCACAATTTCTACTCTCAGTCAGAATGGATTTTTATTAATTAGAAGAACGGATGACTCGATTAAAGCTAACAGACTTGAATCAATAAGTTAATGATGAAGTAAAATGAGAAAAGAACAAAAAAAAGAATCACGAAAGAAAATAAGGACACAAGAACTAATTAACCTTAAGTAGGATCAATTATTAAAGTTAATTATATTAGAAGATCAAAGAAAAGAAATGGAATATATTTGGATAGGAATTAGAAATGAAAAACCTGAAATTTTTCCTCAAAAACACTTTTCACTTGAAATTTTGGATCAAAACCTTCTTTTGTTTCATCTTCACCAAGAACACCTATGAAGATCTTGAAGAACACTATGAACTTTAAAATGAAATGTACCTCGATTTCAACTCGGATTGGCTTCAACTTTCGGATCTAGCCTCCACTCAACAAGGAGAACAAAACCCACTCCATATCGAAATCAATGGACCTTCAAATCACTAAACCCACTTTGGTGTTCTTCAAAGCTTGAAAATCCTTTAATGGTGATTTGTCCAAAACTCTTCCAAACACTTTGAAACTTTAGATCCAATTAGATTTGACATCTAAGAACTCAAACCCAACCTCAAAAACACCTTTTCCAAATTCTAGATTGGAGTTATGGATCAAACCTTACTTTTTGCATTCTTCTTCACCAAGAAGACATGAAGATCCTCAAGAACATATGAATATTCAAAAATTTTAGATCTTCAAATCAACTCGGAATGGCCCCAAATTTTGGATTCTAGATCTTCTTCACTAGGAGAACAAAACTCAATAGGTTTCAAGCTCCAATTCTCTCTTCTTCAATAAGACTCACTTTCAAGTTCTTCAACCCAACAATGATGAATTCTTCAAATTTGTATGTGGCTTTCTCTCAAATTGGAGAACAAACCCCAATACTTTTTAAGCTCAAAAGACCACGAATTCTTCAAGACGCAACTTCAAGTTCTTCAACCCAACAATAGTGGATGAATCAAATAAGCTCTAAATAACTTGAAGTTTTAGATCAAGACTCAAATAATGCTAAGAAATGCAAATCTAGTGTAAAAAATAACAAACAAATACGAGTTTGATTTTTTTTAATTTTCATTTTTTTAAATCAAACCTAAGACTAGATTTATTAGGACAAATCTTTTAGTGGCTATGATACCAATTGATACAATATTAAATATGGAAGATAAAAAAACAAAAAGAAATTAAAAGCTTTCTCAGGTGAGTTTCGGGTGTTGGATGGAGAATTGAAATTTTGCTACTACTATTGTTGCGGGTGTAATCACACCAGAGGTGTGAGGCCATACCCGCGGAGCCACTTCTACAGAAGTTTGTTCACAGATGCGATCTCTGGTGAGATAGGGTAAAATTGATTTTATAGTGTTTTGTGAGCAGGTGCGAGGCTGCTTCTGCGGACCTTGGTGACTCATGCACAAATCTGGAGGGTTAAGTGGGACTGTTTCTGCGGTCATATATCCGCAAAAGTGAGGCCGCTTCTGTTAAGGAATTCTACAGAAGCGGGATCGCTAGTTATGAAATAGTTAAAAGACACCAAGTTCTGATATCACTATTCATTTCCCACTTCACTCAAGTCTAAGCTCAGTTTTGGGAGAATTCTCAGAGTTTCAAATCATTCCATACTTGGGGTAAGATTCTCACTTTATTACCATAATTTATTCATGTTTCTTTCATTAATTTATGAGTTGTATCTTGATTTGGGGTGGAAAACCTAGGGTTCTGTTTCTACGTTAAGAGACCTAATTTGATGAAATTGGATGCCACGAATTAGTCTTTAATGGTTAATATTCCAAATTTAGGCTTGTAAATGATTGGGGAATCTAGTATAAGCTTGAATTCCTGTTTCAATTCCATGAAATTTAAGTGAAATTTCTATGGTTATTACAAATTGGGGATTCTTGATAATTGGGGCAATTGAAAGTCTAAATGAGACCAATTTCTTACTAAACTTAAGGATATGACTATTTAGACAATGAGGGGTATATTTCTAAATTAATGTTCTGATTTTGCCCTTGTGGGCCCGAGATTGCTTTGAGGGTCGAGTATTGAATTCTTTAAAAGATCTTATCTTTATGGTTGTGTTTAGTACTATGTGTTAAAGAAGAATCTATTTTATTAGACTACTAACGTTCAGAGGCAATACGAAAGGGCTTGCCTTGGCGTGAGATTGAGTTCATGGAACCTGCTCGGCTGTGAGGTAGGCTACAATTTACTCTTCTAAACTCCAATAGATGCATGTAATATTTATAATTATTGAGGGGTATTGGGTGTGATGCGGGTCCCATCTTGGTGACTGTAATGAGAACTCATGTGGGTATCAGTGTATTGTATTGGGTGATCAAACTTAGGTTGGTTATGTCAGATGTTATGCGGGCTTGTCGCCATAATTGCTCTTACTTGTGACTGTTGATTGGATTTACCTCATCACTATATGCCTCTTAATATGGAAAAACCGATTATCTAGAATTGTGTGTTATGTATGATATTGAGGAACATGTTTACTCATCTCTTGAAATATGACTTTCATCTCATATTACATGATTAATTGCCTTATTTACCATTACATTCATACACTCATATTATCATTGATACTGAGGTGGATTAGTTATGAATGTTGTTTGGTCCAATGAGATCGGAAATATAGGTAAAGGTAATTACTATGAGATGATTTGGATATTGAGATGATATGATATGAAATGACTCGACAAATGAGTCTGTGATTGATACTTTACCAGTCTGATGGATCATTTTGGTTGGTGTGAGTGATATATGGACTAGCAGAGTCCCCCATGGGTCATATCTATGTGGAAACGTATGGTAGCATGTGTATACCAAGTTGATGAAAGGTACCTTAAATTCATGCATTTCATACATCATCATTCACATAATTTATGTGTTATGTGTCTATCTGATTCTCTCTGTCAAGAATTGATTTGTGACTTGGAATATCTTGAGTTGTTGAGGTTAAGTGTTAGGTAGACTCAATCTTTATATGTGTTACATGTTCTCGATCGTTGTCGGCCTATGATGCTTACGGGGGTACATTGTGTACTCATACTACACTTGTTGCATTCTCTTTTGGATGCATATACAACGGCATCTACTAGTGCCAAACCTCGTGGCTAACGTCTGAGGCTACTGACTTAGAGATTCAGGGAGAGCCTTGTCGTTCTTAAGAAACCAGACTCTCATTTTCTTTAAATCTATTCTTGTTTTACTACTTTCAATATAGTATTTTAGACATTGTACTTCTTATAATGTAGTCGTTCTTGTATTAGTTTAGACCAGGTTTTAGGAAGTGTAATAATTTGATATTCTCATTATTTTATGGTTATTTATATATATTGCAAGACAATTTAGTATTAACTCTTTCTTTTATGCTTTTAAGTTTAAGTTGTTGTTAGGTTTCGGAAGTGGTTCGCCTACCAAGAGGATAGTGTAGGTGCCACCATGGCCCCTGAAAAGGGTCGTGACAAGTTGGTATCAGAGATATAGGTTTATCGATATCACAAGTACAAGAGCAATGTCTAGTACAGTCTTGTGAATCGGTACGGAGATATCCATACTTATCTTCAAGAGGTTATGGGACATTTAGGAAACTTCACTTCTTTCATTCCTTTCGTGCTAGTTTGATCAAATTGGTATCTGATCTTACTTTTAATATTCTCTCATATATGGTGAGGACACGTGCAACCGCCGCTAGAGATGAGGCACTGATGCCTGCGACTATGACACTTAGTAGAGGCAGAGGCAAAGGCTATGGTAGAGGTAGACCCCGTGGAGCGGTACTAGCTAGGGGTGGAGCACAGGTGGCCGGTCAGGCCCGTGCTAGATCATTGTTCCCCGCACCAGAAGTTGAGCGTCATGGTGTGCCTTTGGAGGAGGAGCTGGGATCGGCCCAGGTTCTGTCGAAGATGATTGACATGCTAGTGCTTTGGAATGCCATGGTCCGCATCTTTATCCTTCTTGAGGGATTAACCTAGGCGGGTGTTCTTTTAGCTACTCCATATGGATCTCAGACCCGAGTGGGAGGTCAGAATCTAGGTCAATACCGTACTCTAGGGGCACAACATGCAGCTGCTATGACACTCTATATTGATGAGATTCCAACACAAAAGTTTGGTCTTTGGCCTAGTTTATGTACCAGTTATGACCTGCGAGGAGCAGATGATGTTTGAGAAATTTTCCAACATGAAGCATCCCAACATTATGGCACACCTGAAGATGATGCTAATGGGTTCATTGTGGGTTGCCATGAGAGGCTTCATACTCTGGTATTTTTGAGTCGTATGGTGTGGATTACGTTGCTTTTTAGCTAATTGGGGATGCAAAATAGTGGTAGAGGTCCTACATTGAGTTTTGGCCAGCTGGGTCATTTCTGTTGACTTGGACCCGGTTCTATTAGATTTTCTTAGTGAAGTATGTTTCCCTTAATTTGAGAGTGACCAAGAGGGATGAGTTCTCTAGATTGGGGCATGAGAGTTTATATGTCACCAATTATGAGTCCCGATCTCATGCCTTGTCTCGTTATGCCTCACCATTCACCCTACTGAGAAAAAAATTGTTAGATATTTTGTGAGATGATTGACTGTGCCACTTCAGTTGGCAATTCTATAGTTGGTATCTTCTGGGTTATCATTCCAGACAATGGCAGATCGCGCTAAGATGGTTGAGTCAGTGAGGGGTCTGTCTTAGAGGAGTGGCACTGATGGAAGTCTCACAAGTTTGGTAACTTAAGTGATTCTTATTTCGAGGGGGGGAGTAGGAGGCCACACCATTCTTAATCTAGTTGCCCTATTCAGTCAGCGCTCCATACTTTAGCAGGTGGTACTTCAGGGCAGAGTGGTTATAGAGCAGGGCAGATAACTAGGGGTGCTCAGTCCTGATTTTCAAATCGTTGAGGGCATCCTAGTTTATCTATGTCAATTCAGCTGCCCATGTCGGGCAAGACTTGTTATGAGTGTGGTGGCCTTGGACATTTTCGAAGAGACTGTCCCAAACTTAGATTGGGCAGGGCTCAACATGGTTATCGAGCTCAGATGCCCAGGATTCCAGCACAGTCTGGTAAAGGAGACTCGCTGTCGGGCAGATGTGGTATTTAGTCAGTGGGAGGTAGAGCTCAGGAAGCTTGAGCTGGTCACATGGGTACACAGTCTGAGGGAGGACGTACCCATTGCTATTCTTTTCCAGGTAGACCAGAGGTCGAGGCTTCTAATTAAGTTATCATAGGTATCATCTTAGTCTGTAATCGTTCTGTTTCTGTGTTATTTGATATGTGTTCTATGTTATCTTATGTGTGTACTTACTTCTCTACGGATATGCTATGTGATATGCTAGATGCACCTATTCATGTTTTTACTCCTATTGGTGATTATGTGGTAGTGGATCGAGTCTATCGGTCTTGTATGGTTACGTTTATGGGGGTATGACACTTGGGTAAATCTAGTAAATTTAGATATGGTAGACTTTGATGTTATTTTGGATATGGATTGACTGTTATCTTATCTTGCGATACTGGAATGTCATGCCAAGACAGTCACGTTGGCGATGCTGGGTATTCCAAGGTTAGAATGGAAGAGTACTTCCAGTCCTGCACCAAAGAAGATCATATTATTTATTAAGGGGAAGAAGTTAGTGGATAAGAGGTGCTTGGCATATTTGGTGCATATTTGGGATACTAGTGTGGATACTCCTACCCTTGAGTATGTACTAGTGGTGAGAGAGTTCGCGGAGCTCTTTCCAACGAATTTGCCTGGTGTGCCGCCGGGCCAGGATATTGATTTTTTATTAATTTGGAGTCGGGCACTCATCCTATTTCTATTCCTCTGTATCGAATGGCTCCAACAGAGTTGAAGGAACAATTATAGGATATGTTGAGAAAGGGGTTCATTCGACCTAGTGTCTCTTTGGGGTGCTCCCGTGCTATTTGTAAAGAAGAAGGACATTACAATGCGAATGTGTATTAATTATCGGTAATTGAACAAGGTCACAAACATGAATAAGTATCATATACCCTGCATTGATGATTTGTTTGACTAGCTTCAGGGAGCGTCAATGTTCTCTAAGATTTATTTAAGCTTAGGGTACCATTAGTTAAAGATTAGAGTGGAGGATATTTCGAAGACAGCCTTCAGAACTAGTTATGGTCAATATGACTGCTTAGTTATGTCATTTGGGCTTACAAATGTCCCTGTAGCCTTTATAGATTTGATGAATGGAATTTCCAAGCCCTATTTGGATTCTTTTGTCATTGTCTTCATTGATGGCATCTTGGTTTATTCTCGAAGTAAGGAGGACCGTGAAAAGCATTTAAAAATTGTCCTTGGGTTGTTGAATGCGAATAAGCTTTATGCTAAATTTTCTAAGTGTGAGTTCTGGCTCAGTTCAGTGGCATTTATGTGGTATGTAGTATTGAATGAGGGTATTATGGTGGATCCTAAGAAAATTGAGGCAGTCGGAGATTGAGCTAGGCCTACTTTAGTATCGAGATTCGAAGTTTCGTGGGCCTTGCGAGCTATTATCTTTGGTTCGTGAAGGGTTTATCATCTATTGCTTCTCGACCAGGTTGACTCAGAAAGATGTACCATTTCAGTGGTCAGATGACTGTGAGGAGAGTTTTCAAAAGCTCAAGTTGTTATTGACCTCAGCCCCAATTTTGGCTTTACCGGTGGAGGGCCAGAATTTTATAGTATATTTTTATGCTTCACAGATTGGATTGGGTTGTCTATTGATGTAAGAAGGCAAGGTTATAACTGTCACACCCCAACCTTGGGGGGGGGGTGGCCGACACCTAGTTCCCCAAGTCTCGAGCGTACTAGCTATGATACCTATAGCAAACTTAACAATACAGAGGCTGACAATGCCTTTAACCTAAACTATACGGTCAGATTACACATCAACCTGCATAAAAAAGAGGGCTAACAGACATATATACACATACTAAGTTGACGAGGCCGACATAAGTACAATAGATCAACTGAAAGGCTGGCAAGGCCATACATGATCATTATGCACAAGACAACTGTCTACAAACCTCTAAAGAGTACATGAACGTTATCCAGTCGGGACAGAGCCCCGCCATACCCAAACTATACACATATATGCAACAACTATTACCTACCAACTCACTAGATATCTCTGGAAGAAAGGAGTGTGACAATCAGCATATTAGATAAGTCACCTACTGCGAGGGTTCATCAGTACCTCGGTCTATACCTATGGGCATGAAACGTAGTTCTCCCCAACAAAAAGAGACATCAGTATAAAATAATGTACTGAATATATAAGACTAAAACTATAAACGACTGCAATACTGTAAATAGAATAAGAGAGGAAGACCACCTGTAACGCTGAGTGCCACCATGGGCGAATGATATGCATACTTTCTTTTATATATATGTATGTATGTATATATATATGTATGTATGTATGTATATGTATATATATATGTATGTATGTATATGTATATATATATGTATGTATGTATATATATATGTATGTATATGCAATATGTTGAAGCTATATTATCATCTTTAAGTCGCTCTTTGGGGGCATGCCCTCATTATAAACTACCCAACTGCAGTAGTGTGCACTTATAAGTGCTTGCCTGGCTGACTATAGCGCGACTCGGCAAGAAAATAGCTATATATATATATATATATATAGGGCATGTAATACCTCAGAACAACAATATGAATAGGGTAGAGTGACCTATTATCGTTAACCCTCGCATGTAGTTATGAAATCATGTACATCAAACATTATAATCCAATAAGAGCTCTCAAAATCAATAATATCACAAAGAATGTCATAAGATGCGAATAAGAGTTCCGACAAGGGATATACAAGTATCATAAGCATTAATGGGATGGAAACACAAGGAAGTCAAGCTATTAAGAATGGACTTCGTTCAACAACATTTTGTCTAGTTTTTGCTTTAACCAAGATCATGCCAAAAGGAAGGATAAGCCTTACATACCTTGTTAGTGAGCTTATACGAATCCCAAAAAGTTTTTGGACATTCTACAAGCGATTATCAACATTATATAAACAATTGGTAGCAATAACGGATTCAAAACTTATAAGAAAACTCATGTGAACATTTTGTCAAACACCTTATGTTCATGAAGTTTACACAATCTTTTACATCCAAATTTACATGAATTTCCAACACTACAACTTCATACTAACTCTCCTCCCTATCCTCAACCTCATTAACATCTCAACAATCTCATAACGTACCCTTAATTCACAAAAATCATCCCAACAATAATACAACTTAGTTTTCAAGTTTCCAAGACTTGGTTTATAAAGATCTTTCAACAATTTACCCCAAAACACTTATATGATCATACAAATAGGTATAGAATGATAAAACTCACCTTTAAACACCAAAATCTCCCCCAAATCTGAGTTTATTCACCTCCAAGAATCCTTCAAAATTGATATAACGCGGAGGAAGATGATACAATGATAGCTATGGGATTCACCACATTGGATTTGCTTAATTTGTCTTTGGATTTGAGTCTAAGATGATGAGGGACGTAGAGTTGTCTAAGGTCTGGAAAGTGTGGAAAATGAAGTCCCATGTCAAGCAAAATAATAAATATAAGAACAGAATTTTTGCACCGCCAATAAGTACGCCCGAAAGTACGGACTGTACTTTTTTGTATGGACCGTACATGGAACTGTACTTCTATGATTTGCGAATTGTCAGCTGCATTAGAAAGAAGACTCTCTGAAATTAGATTATGAATCCCATAATTCCATATACACTAAGAGATATACCTCCCACAAGTTGGGCCATAATCATGTCCATAATTTTCCCCGAGTTTCGACGAAATTAATTTCTTTGATTCGCTTGATCCCGAAACCTTTATATACACTCTCAATACTTTACATAAAGTCTTACTTACCCTAATATGGTTCCACAACTCATCTAAACTTACAATAGTCCGCTTACGATGCAATCGAAGCAATGAGATGGAGTACGCCGAGCTTATCATTTCTCAAACTTTTGGCAATTCCTTAAAGTCCAATATGATTGATTTTATTTCATTCTCAAGTTTATCCTTTCCCTGGACTTAGGTGAACTTACGCTCAATGAATCCCACGTACAACAAAACTACGAGGTGTAACATCCTTCACCTTAGGAACATTTGTCCTCGAATGTAAATGTAGTGTGTTTTTAGAATTTTTAGAATTTTTGGCAGAGTTTACCCTGTAAAACAAATTATCCAAAACCTGTCAAGAGGTCGAAAACACATATCCAATGTCATACAAGGTCATATAACAATATATCATAATAATATCAGCTTTACACAATCGTCTATTTATCCATAAACCAAAATGGTTAGCCATAACTTATCTCATTTTCCAAATGCACTCTCACGCCCATCTACCATCAAACATGAACATAATAATATTAGCTCACCTCGAGCATAAATAAACATGTCTCTTATGATGTCATAACATCTCAATTCTGAATATCATCTGAGTGTAACATAGAATTAGCATAAATCCTTCATAACATGGTATAAAGGAAAACATGAAATCAACCAGGTTGTAAACCTTTTATCCTGAACAAGCGAGGGTATTCAGATTTTTATTTCTTCCCCGAATTCTCATGCCATTCCTTCAACAACTTTACCTTTTCATACACTTTCACATAGGCTACTTCTTTGGTCTTTTAACTTACGGACTTGCCAACCTAATATAAAAATTGGGACTCTATCATAGGATAAGTCCTCGGTGATATGAAAATCATCAACTGATACAACTCTAGAGGGATCTCCAATACTTTTTATATATGGAAGACTTGATGCACACACTCCAAATTTGGAGGCAACTTTAACTCGTGTCCACTTGACCTATTTTTCACACACAAATCTATACAGCTCAAAATACCTTGGGCTAAGCTTGCCTTTCTTATCATGTCTCATTACGACTTTCATAGGCGACACTTTCAGGAAGACTCAGTAATCAATCATAAATTCTAAATCTTGTAATCGCACCTGAGTATGTGATTTATGGAAACTATGGGTTGTTAACAATTGCTCCTGAAGGATCTTTAGTTTCTCTACAGTTTTGTGGACCAAAACAAGTATAAGTAACTCTAATTCTCTCACATCGAACCAATTGATAGGATGTCTACACTCCCAACTATACAAGGTGCTACACCATGCACTTTCATGATAGAATGCATCTTAAGTGAATAAATATGATCCAGATAGGTTAAGGACCTTTACAAATAAAATGATGGGTTAAAACAAGTGTTAAGGAAGTATCGTGAGGGTTGGAGGTTAGATGTATCAAAGATGCTATAACTTGTACTATTGGTGTAAAACAAGGAATGCTCAATGTGCAAATGAGGTTGTGTTTTAAGGTAATTGAATCATGTAATATTCATATGTTAAGTTTTGAAGTAAAAAAACTTGTAAAACAAAAGTTGGCAAAAGTTATTGCAAGGTACGTTCATAATTTTACTGAAATTTGGGTCTAATGTTACTTAGCTTTTATCCCAGTATACTTCGAGTTACGGGGTGATACACCCACTAAATTCAAGGCCTACGAGTCTAGTTTCCAATGCATTAAACCATTCATCGATATGACGTCAGAGTAGAGAGATATTCATATGTTTGCGAAACTGCACAAACAGACCCCATTGGGACCCACTTAGGCGGTGGTTGACCTTTGAACGTTTTAAAGTGGTTGGAAGGTTCATTTCATGTCCTTTTTCAATCAAATTCATCATCTCACTCTCCTAAGACCTCTCAACAGTTCCCTATGGGTTCAAGGCGAAAATCAAATCATCCAACATCAAAAGTTAGCTAAGGTGAAGAATAACACCTCTATGGTATTATGGTGTGATTAAGGGCTTAAGTAAATCTTGGATTCTAGGTTGTTTCTACTAGTTGAGGTAAGTATACTATCCTCTTGCTTGTGCTTAAGCTAATTTATATGTTGGTTAAGTTGTTTGGATGAAAAACTACAAGATAACACTTGAATTGGTATAAGGTGTTATTGTCTCATGCTAGACTATTTTGGAGTGGTATATATGGCTTCTTGTGGCTGGAAATTATGAGAAATATCTTGGTTATGTTGTTTTTGTTGTTATTATGCTTGTCTATGTGTTGATTGTATGGATGAGGTTATAAGCTAGAAGAAGAAATGACCACATAATGTTTGGAAGTTGTTGATGTTGTTCTTCCCTCTTGTTGGGGTTGTTTAGTGTTGTTGTGAAGATGGATATAAGGTTGGAAACCCTTCAAAATAAACTACTTGTTATTCTGGACATGTTGTTGTATTGAAGTAAAGGCTTAAGAAGGGTAAAGGGATTTAAATTGGGCTCAATCCAAGCTTGACGTTTGTCGTGTTAACTACTAATTCACTAGTAATGTTTATGTACTTGTTACTATGTAATTGAGGTGCGTTGTAGGCTTTTTGAATTGGGATTGTTGAGGCAAGATTGGCCAAGGTATTTTAAGGCACCTTATTTATTTTTTGGCATGATTCCGATGAACGTAACATAAACGAATGTCCTTCCAATAAGGTTCTATTCTTAGTAACTAGAAAATGTACAAGTTCTTCATTCCAATAAAAAATATATGATCATGTTTATGTTCTGATTCTTGGCTTCTCTTATAAGGCATATGTTGATGGTATTTTCTGCTTCTTATGACATCATATATTGACGAATTAGCTCACATAACGTATTCGGAGGTTTATCGACCTTACGTCATTCTAAAAGGTTTAGAATGTTATTCACGAGTATATCATTCATAATATATATATATATATATATATGTCGGTCGGGTACGACACCTATTGTGCACACTACTGCAATTGGGTACATTATGATGATGTTAGCCCCAAAGAGCAACACGATGATGATGATGCAACCCCATATTGTGGCTTATATATATGTATATGTTTATAAAATAAAGCATGCATATCATGGCCCTCAGTGACAATACAGAGCCTAGGTTGAGTTTCTTATTCCTATGTTACATTGATGCTTTACTTATGTTTGAATCTACCTTACATACTCGGTACTTTGTTCATACTGACATCCCTTTTGCCTAGGGACACTGCATTTCATGCCTGCATGTCCGATAAATAGGTCGACGATCCTCCTCAGTAGGTTCTCAGCTCAACGGGTGTTGGTGTACTCCATTTACTCCGGAGATGCCTTTTGAGTCGGTATACTTATGTACATATATTTTGGGTATGGCGGGGCCCTGTCCCAACCTTTATGACATTTGTGTACTTTTAGAGGCTTGTAGAAGATTTCCTATGTATAGATTTTTGTACAGCATGTATATCCTATGTATATATGCATATATGTCATTTTGGGTTATCTATTGTTGACTAGTCTTTCATGCTTTATCAAATTATCGTATGACGATCCGTCATGCCCACTTATATATGCTAGTATGGTTATGGATGTACTTTATGTTGGTGCTCGGTAAGTTAGGCTCGGGGTCAGTCATGTCGCTTCGGTTTGGGGTGTGACAAACTTGGTATCAAAGCCGGTCTGTCCTAGGGAGTCTACAATCCGTGTCTAGTAGAGTCTTGTTTATAGATGTATTGTGTACCACATTTATAAACATGAGGCTACAGGGCATTTAAGAGTTGGTTACCTTCCTTTCATGTTTTAGATTGTGCGATAGAACTAAGTTATATGAAGTTGAGTCTAACGTATACGTTCATGCAGATTGTATAGAGATACCTTTATTTAGAAGTGTTGTAGCTTAGTCGGGATGTTAATGAAGGATTGGAAGAGGGTGTGAGAGGTACACCCTCAATTGAGATAGATTCGTCGGAGGCCCAGACCGAGTCAGTTCCCTGGATAGACCCAATTCTGTCAATACTAGAGGAGCTAAGAGAAGCTCCAGCATCATCAGCTTTACCAATTCAACCACTGGTTCTGTCTGATCGAGATATGAAAAGAGCGGTGCATGTATTGACGCGATTTATTACCTCATAGGATTGGTGTCATTCGAAAGCATCTGATATCAGATATAGACTCATTGAAGGGTCGGGGAGTACATAACCTTAGGACTCTAGGGATCGAGGCCCGTATATATTTATAGGATATGATCTTGATGAGGTTACTGGATTGGCCCAGAAGGCTAAGACATTTGGTGATTATATAGGGTTACATAGTGGTGATGGTTTGCAGCGGATTAGAGTGGTACAATAACTTGTGCGTGATCAGAACTCTCAGGTAAGGCCAAGTCAGGGTTCACAAACCTCGGTATGCCATAATCATGTTAGTATAGGCAAAATGGAGCTGCCATGACAACTGTGCCACTAGTGCAGTCGGGCACATGGCGAACTATGTCGTGTAATACTAGGGACATTTTTTGGTGTGAGAGTAAAAGCCACAAGATACAGACGAGTGCAAGGCTTAGCCATAACTACCAAGATAGGAGTGGATGAAGCGTCGGGCTCTTGTGCAGTTTGAGACTACTTTCTAGACACATGTATGTAAATGATAATCTGTAAGATATTCGTCTTATATGAGTTGGTGGAAAGTTAATGTATATCCTATATTACCGATATCTTGATCCTAGAGTTTGAATTCCATCTAATTATAGAGAGTTTAGGGCATACAAATGGAAATAAGTTACAAGTATAAAATAAAGATCAAGGTAGAGTTCTTATGTTCGAAAAATAATCAGGGCCATACATATGTTTCGTCAAGTTAGCGAGAAATGAACCTTCATCAATGTTGCAATGTATATATGACCCAGTTTTCCTTTATGATGATTACATTAGTTAGTGAAAAATGTTAACCGAATGTGCGGGAAAGTTGAGGTGGATAGTTTCTGGTCCTTATGGATAAGTCGTAATATATGTTAATGCATTGAAGGTAGATGGTAAGACCAGGATGTGAAAGATATTATTAAGAAAGTTCTACACTTATGGGGTTGGTAAATAAGTAAAACAATATCAAGCGACTAAAGAATGAGGCCAGTTAAAGTAAAGGAAGTCAAAAACAAGAGGAGGTATTGTTGAGATTATTCTGAATAAGATAAGGAGCGAAAGGTTGTGAAAGGTTAATATGAAATCAAGTAAAGCGATAAGTATGAAACGGGTAGATCATTAGAAGACATAAGTTAATGTAAGTGTGATAAGATTCGTAGCAAATGAAATATAAGGGATAAATGAACTTTGAGACTACGAAGTAGTGTAGGGCACGTTTGCTTCAAGGATGATTAATAATCTTAATGGGGATTATTAGAAGGTCAATTTAACCATAAAACTGAGAGACACCAATATTGGAGGACGACTTAAGATGAACTAGAACTAAGACACCGGTTAGAGATTCGAAGGACTCCCACACTAGCTGGCATTGCAGTGCTAGAATGAGTGGAAGGAGGAAGGCGATTAGTAGAAGAAGAACCCTAAAAGAATTTATAGGGAATTCCTTAACAAGCCATGTGAACCAAAGTTAAGTTCATCGAGAGCAAGTATGCCAGCAAGAATATACGACCCTCTACGATTATATAGATCTTCTAAATTGCCTCGAGTGAAGAAAGGTCACTTTAAGATCAAATTTAAGCAGTTAGGAATGCGGATCAACAAAAGACGGAAAGACAAAGAAATTCAAGCGTAAAAACGGTGAACTATTTTCATAAGGGGGAGATGAGATGGTAAAGCACTAAGTCGAGAAACGTTCCTAGTTTAATAATGAAAAGGATGGAAGGATCATGATAGAATGGATTAAAAATAAAAAACTTTAAAGTAACACGTGAATAAGAACGATATGGAAAAGAGACGACACTTGTTTACAATTTGACGACAAGCGTAGTCAAATATTTTATACATGGGAATGTCAACCTAAATGAGTCAAAGCTAGATATATGACTTCAAAAGTAATTACTTGGGATTGAGACATGAAGGTAGGTCAGCTGAGTAATCAATAAGGAACTAGAGCAAAACCTAGTTACGGCTACACATGAAGTTAAAGACAAGTCTTGGAAACATCCAAATGTCATAGTTACTCCGAATTAGTTATACCACTACGGAGTTGCAACCTTATGAACTAGCCTAGATGGCAACAAGGACAAGGAAGCTAGCATAACATTTTAAGGGGATTTCAGAAGGGAGAAGCCATTAAGTTAAAAAAATGAAGACTGTATTGAAGATAAACCTTGGGATGACTGTCAAATGAGAGAATAATGAGAATAGTAAGAGTAAGTATAAGGATGAGCTGTAAAATAAAATCAGCTTCTTATAATCTTCATAAAGAGCATTCAATGCTCTTGATATACCTCAACTGATAGTACAAATAGAGCTAGTGATAGTGGATCTCCCTGCTTAACCCCCTTGAAGACTTGAAGAAATCCTGTGCCTGTTCATTTATCAAAATAGAATACCAATTATTAAATAAAATCCTCTTTACCATATCAATTACCCTTTCATCAAAAACCATACTTCTTAGAACATTAGTGAGAAAGAGCCATGAAACACGATCATAAGCCTTATTCATATCCAACTTTATTATTAGATTGACTGGTTTTCCTCTGACCGTGATATCTGCCACTATTTTATGAGTTAATAGTACATTTTGTGTTATTTTCCTTCCTTTTAAGAATCCAGACTAATTGTTTGAAATTATCTGCGGAAGTAATTTCTCCAGTCTACCATGAATAACTCTAGAAATTACCTTATTGATAAAATTGCCTAGACTTATGGGTTTTAAGTATGAGAATATATGAACTTGATTTTTCTTAAGAGCATCATATTAGTATGCGTAAAGCGTAACATACTTGGGCAGCATATATCATAGCAAACATATCATCTCCGACTATATCCCTAACATTTTTGATAAAATATTCGTATGAAATTATCAGGTTCACATGAACTTGTGCCACTTAATATGTAAACTAAAATCCTGACTTCCTCAATGGATGGCATTGCATACATCTTTTCATTCTGTTAATTGGAAATAAGTTTAGGATTATGATGAAATATGTCAGTTATTCTTCCTTAGTGAATAACTGTTATCACTGCTTCTGAAACTATCTGGTCAGTAGTTTCTAGCAAATCCCCATGAGAATTCTGAATTCTTGTCAATTGCAATCTCCTCCTTATTCCTTTCACTTGCTGTCAAGTGTGCATTTATCCCAAAAATTCAACTTTCTTAATTAAAAGGATTTTTTTTTTTAAAAAGTAGTCCAAAAATAATTCAGTAAGTTTATATTGTATAAAAATATGCCCTACATAACTAGCATTTACGTGGAATACACCACGGGAGGAGAAACTAGTAGAGCATAAAGTAGAATAAAAAGAAAACTGGGGAATCTAGTCTAGTGTAGAAAATGGTCCAACTGCACAGCGTAAAACATTAGTGCCTCTGTGTCAGCAAGGACACGAGTTAGGCACATGTGCCGTCTCTATCACTATAATTTTACTTCGTTCCTTTCACATTACTACTGAGGCAGAGGCTACTATCTTCAACCTTTTCCTCTCTCTTTCTCTATCTCTCGAAGAAAACCCCCAAAATTAAGAGATGGCAGACGGAAGAGGTGCTGATGGCAATAGTGAAACAGCCGTGAGTATACCGATTCGGAAAGTGCTTTTCATTTCCGCTGGTGCTAGTCACTCCGTTGCTCTTCTATGTAAGTTGAACATCCATTCTCTAACTATGGGTAAAATGGTAATCTGTGCTCCCACCTTTATCAGATCTCTCATGGCCCTTCATTTGGGGTTTTATTGATGTACAAGTACAATTATTCTCAGGAAAGCGTCCTGGAACAGATTAAGGGCGTTGATCCTAATTTATTTGTGATTTCTAAATCAGAAAGGTTATCTTATAATTTCTAAATCAAAAGGTTGTAAAGACTTGTAAGATTAAATGAATATATTTCGAAAATAGTTAAAGTTCGTGGTGATACTTACATTATTTGCTTATATCTTGAAAAAAAGAACATCTTTATAAAATTCCATTGATATTTAGGAGGTGAAAATGGACTAACAAAAGGAAAAGGGAAAGTGTTAAATGTTTTCTTTTGAGATACAAAAAGTAGTACTTGTCAAAGATCGTTTTTCCCTCAATAAACTATATAGCTTAAACGGAATAGGTAAAAAAATGGGGCAGCTCGGTGCATCAAACATACGAGGTTTGGAAAGTGCTGTAGTCTAATGGGGTGTGATGTTTGTAGCCTACTCTGACGCAATCATTAGGGACTGATTCCACAGCTCGAACCTGTGACCTATAAGTCACGCAAAGACAACTTTACTGTTATTCGAAAACTCCATTTCTTTAAATGGAATAGATTGAATATCTCATTTTTTGAAAAAAAATTGTGAAAATCTATAGAGGGAATCCCCTATATCCAAAATCCTACTTTTGGGAGATATTTGTGTTCTTTTTAGTTTTTTTCTTTCCTGTAATCTCTTTCCATACAATGTAATCTCTTTCCGTACAATCTTACAGGCACATGTATTTTATTGGTTCACTATGTTAGAAGACATAAAAAATGGTACAAGGGTGTGACATTTATCACAAAACAAGTCTTAAACTATTCTTGTATAGGGTTGTTGCAATGTGCAACCGCTCTCTAATAAGGTTCAGGAGCATATAGCTTTTGATCCTTTGGAAGGTTTACCTGATGGCAAAGATACCGTTTTGGTGGTTTATAGGTGCAACAAATATGCATATTATGTCCTTAAGTCATTCGTTTATAGCTCAACAAGTAGATGGAACATATTTAGAAAATATTTACTAGTTACACAGACTCCCTCGTTATCACACATAGGGATAAAGCATTCTTGAACTTATTTTGGAAAGAATTGTTCAAAGGACTAAGGATTGAGTTACACCACAACACTACCTATTACTCCAGATAGACAAACAAAGGGTAAATAGGTGCTTGGAAAACTAATTGTGATGTGTGATTTTTAATCTACACGGAAAAGCATAACACTAAGCACGACTACTCTTAGTCTGAGCACCTCTATCGGTAACCAACCTCTTTCAGCTTAAATAACATCAATCCAACCTGAACACGGGGGACTCGTGGGGTCCATATATCCACTCAGAACAATTTCCCCTCGGGCATGCACTAATCTACCAGAACTATTTTCCATCGGTAACCAACCTCTTTCAGCTTAAATAACATCAATCCAACCTGAATTAGATACATGAAGATCACATCGAGCTATAACCGTGTGAACTATCACAATGAATGAATATGAATGATCACATAAAGCATGAATATCATATGCAACTCAGCTATAACCATGTACTGATCAGAAATTCATAAAGTAGCTCGATTATCACAAGTGTACGAGATTATTAGGAGTGATGTATGCACATAAGTAGTCAAATCAAAAGAAATATCTATCAGCTAATGTCCATATGTTTTGGCATTCTTAGATTTCAACCATCAATCACGAATATCAACAAACTACCCATAACATGGCACCAATACTCATATGACATCACGGATACAAGACTCCCTCATTTACCGATAACCCTTTTCATTATATAGTTTATCGAAACGTCCCCAAACGGAGTCTAGGAAAGTCTTAACTTACCTCAAAGCCGAGCAAACGAACTAACGTCGCCTTCTCTTTCTTAAGCACCTCCGAACACACTCAATCTATCAAATACGCGATCTACATGGGTATACGAGTCTGTAGACACCCATGTTTATATCTAATTAGCCAGTCAAAAAGTCAACCCTAACTAGAATTTTATTGCAAATTCGATATACCCATAGCTTATAGGTCCTAAATTTTGAAAATCATCCAATTTCATTCTCTAATCCATTCCCAAATCGTTACTCGAATATAATTTTAGGGCACAAATTCCAATTTCTACAACTAAAACATGGATGAAAATGCTAAATAAACGATGAAATCATGGGAAAATACCAAAATCAAGGTTAGAAATTTACCCCAAGCCAAAACGCGAAGATTTCCTCCAAAGTAGCCCAAATCTGCGCTAATGAGACCAGTGCCCTAACCCAGGCCATCGCGAACGTGAAAGGCCTACCGCGATCGCGAGGTGCTACTCCCGGACATGTTTTGCAAATGCAACCCACCACCCGCCAACGCGATGCCTAACTTCATTTGTCTATGCGAACTCGATGGTCCACTCACGAACGCAAGAAGGATCACTGGCACCAGCAGAACTAGAAATATCTGGTGCCATGCAATCCTCAAATTAACACTCGAAACTCATCCGAAACCTTCCGGACACAAATCAAATATGCAAATCGATCACGAAACACGCTACGAATCTGCCAGAACGTCCAAAACACTGCTCCGGGGTCGTCTTGACCCGATGTTGACAGTGGTCAACTCAAATCTTTAAACTTAACTAATGTCTCAACCAAGTATCTATACCACTCCCGAGCTGCTCGGAATTCACCCAAATCATCCTACTAAGTCATAAATCATGTTTCGAACCAAACGAAATCCTCGAAACTTAGATTCGAGCTCATTAATTATGGATATTGACTTTGGTCAATTCTTTTCCTTATTTTAACTCAAGAACCTCAAAATTTGGGTTTTCATCTTGGATACTCACTCGATTGACTTGGGAACCGTGCCACCATCCCCTCAAGTCAAAAACACCATGTTAAGGCTATGGAAAAGGTCATTTTGGGCAAAGGAGTTCTAATGCTAAAAATGACCTAACGAGTACCCTACTTTGCTTGAGCCTATTGTCTATGAATTCGTTTGCGACGAGAGCTGTGCCAGTTATCCATCTTCTATAAATGCTATTTGAGAGCTTCTTACCAACTTATTGTTGAAAAAGTAAATGAGATTAGTTGAAAGACTCATTCTTATTTAGAATGGGAAGATCTTTCGAACATTCCATTCCGATCAACAACTTGGAGGTATGGCTGAGTGGCTTAAGGCATTGGTTTGCTAAATCGACATACAAGAAGATTGTATCATGGGTTCGAATCCCATTTCCTCCGGTACGGAATGAAACGGGCGGGCGAATACTTTAATTATTTTATTTCTTTGTGGTAGCAACTACTGCCCTTTTTTCCGGACTGATTTACTATGCCTTATTTGCTTTCGTTATATTCATTTTCGTATTGCTTTGAATTGCTTATCCTTATCCGACCTTTTTATGTTTTTTCTTGAGCCGAGAGTTTTTCGGAAACAACCTCACTACCTTCCAAGGTAGGGGTAAGTTCTGTGCACATTCTACCCTCGCCACATTGTGGAATTTCACTGGGTATGTTGTTGTATGCATGCATGCTTTTATTCATGAACTAGAGAGTAGTAAAAGTTTAAAATTAAATTATGATATACCTATTAAGATAGGTACATGTTAGAAAAATTCCTATAAATACCAAGGCACTATAACATTTTATGTAAGTCAAAGTTGGTTGAGGAATATTTTCCTCAACTTGTCTTCAAAGAGAAAATCATTGATTGAGTAAGCAAGCAGAGAAAAGTAAAGAAAAATCATTTTTTCCACTCATGTTCAAGAAAGAATTTGGGTGATTGACCGTGCTCCTCCAATTTTTTTCAACATTTGGTATCAAAGCTAAAATTCTTGAGGGACCCGTGATAATTTCACAATTTTTGAAGGCGAAAAGATTTTCTTGAAAGATTTGAAAGAGTTGAAAACATGTCTTCATCAAATTCCTTTTTACTACCCGGTCCTGTATTTAGAGGAGAAAATTACTACATGTGGGTAGTGAGGATGAAAGCTTTCTCCAAGCTGCAGATTTATGGGAGGTGATCGAGTTAGGAGGCTTCCTCCTTGAGTTATCTGAATATTCCACAGATGTTTAGCTCCAGATCTTTATATTTGAGAACAAGAAGAGAGCCAAGGCTCTAACACATTTGCATGCTTTTGTATCAGAAGCAACTTTTGTGAAGATTATGTCTCGCTCTACTCCTAAAGAAATATGGGAGAAGTAGGGTTCGAAAAGACCAAAACAATGATATTATCACTTTGATGAGATTGACGGAGAACTTGAGAATGGAGGAGAAGAGTGTTAAGCAATACTTAGACAAGTTGATGAAACTAGTAAATCAAATCCGATAGTAGGAGAGGATATTCTCGAAGGAAGGATTGTTGAGAAAGTCCTAGTACCTGAAAATTTTGATTCTTCTCTTGAAGATTCTAGAGATATTGCAAAGATGACCTTTGGGGAATTGGTTAGTTCTCTTGACGCACAAGAACAGAGAAGAATGATGAGATCACATAACGACTATGGTCTTGAGCTAGCTTTGCAAACCAAGGCTTTGATTGACTCAAACCCCTCAATCGAAAGACATGGCTCGCATCAAAAAGGCCGTGAACATGGATGAGGTAGAGAAAGATCTAATAAAGAAGTTGAGCTCGAGTTTCTGAAGTCACAAGACCGACTTGTACATATCTTCAGCAAGTCAAGAAAAATTGATGTCCTTCGGATTATCTCTTGGAGTGACAAGTCTAGTTTGAAGGAGAGTGTTGAAAAAGTAAACTAGATTCAGCCCAAGTACATGAATTTACCTAGTTCATGTATTATAAATTAATGCTAAGATGCATGTATGCTTTTATTCGTGAACTAGGGAATATGAAAAATTTAGATATAAATTATGGTACATGTACTAAGATACTTAGGCGCTATAACATTTTATGTAAGTCAAGTAGGTTGAAGAATATTTTCCTTCACTTTTCTTCAAAGGGAAAATCGTTAATTGAGTAAGCAAGTAGAGTCAAGTAAAGAAGAATTTGAGTGATTGAGAGTTCTTCTCCTTTGAAATTTTCCAACATTTATCAATACTTTCTTGAGTCTCTTAGACACAATCTTGTAAAAACATCCAATAAGACTGATCGTTTGTAATGTCTGATTTCTTTTGCCTAAATTTTTTAGGCCTCAGTGCAATGCATGAGGCATTCATACTTTTCTCAAAATGTCCGTTTGAGTGAAAATAGTGTAGCATCCATCAAATCCAGCTTGATCACTGTCCAACACTTGTGAAAGAATCCCATAGTGAATCACCCTGGCGCTTTATCAAACACATTGTTAGATCACCTCGAGAACTTCTTTATCCTCATTCTTTCTGTAAACATTCATTGTGATCCTTGGAAATGGCAGGAAGATTCCCAGGATTCCAGGAAGGCTTGTGCTGAGGTGCTTCTGAATATAAGCCTTCATTGAACAGCAAGATCTAATTGCAAACTCTTTCCTCATCCTGAATAAGCTCTCCATGGATTATTAACCTGTCAGTATGATTGTAACGTTTGTGTGTGCTGGCCTTTTCGTGAAAAAAACTGTGTTTTTGTCCTCTTGTTTAAACCAAAGACACCTGAACTTCTGTCTCTAAGAAATTTCTTCTGATTTTCTATTTCTTCTAAATCGATCAAGAAATTAGCCTTGTGCCTCTCTCACTGAGCTCCCTGTTTCTGCAATTTTACGTATTGAATGGATTCTAAGGCCTTGGTTTTTCTATATTCCAGATGCCCAAAACAATGTCTGTTCCATTCTCTTAATTCCTTTAAGCATTTGCAGCTTATTTGCAAAAATATAATCTGGCCGACCCTAAGTCGGGAATGAATTCCACCACCGATTTACCAATCTTCTTCCAAACACATGTTTTTAAATTTAAATTTTGCCACTGTCCACATTGAAGATGAATAGGTGTATGGTCTGAGAAAGGCTTTGGCAAGACAACTTGCTAATGGAGCTGAATCTGTCATCCCAGTCAGCTGAGAATACACCTATCTATCCGTGAAACGGTAGCGGTGTTATGCCCCAAGGACAAGTGTAAGAGCCTCCATGAAGTGGAGGATCAATTAATCTGAGTTCCTCTATGAACTCAGAAAATTCTTTCGTGCTTCCTGTATTCCTCTGTTTGTGCCTGCGTTCATAAGGGAATCTTGTGATATCGAATTCACCGCACACGATCCACAGATCATCTGATAAACCGGTGTTATGCCCCAAGGACAAGTGTAAGAGCCTCCATGAAGTGGAGGATCAATTAATCTGAGTTCTTCTATGAACTCAGAAAATTCTTTCGTGCTTCCTGTATTCCTCTGTTTGTGCCTGCGTTCATAAGGGAATCTTGTGATATCGAATTCACCGCACACGATCCACAGATCATCTGATAAACCCCTTACTGCTCATAGTTCAAGCAATACATTGCTTCTCTCTTGTCTGCTTAGCATAAATACCAGAAAGTTTCCATTCTAAATCATTATTAAGGCAAGTGAAGGAAATGGAAACAATTCCTTCCTTGATTAACACCTCTTGTCCCATAAAACGATCATACCTCCTTTAGTTCCTTCAGCGTCCAAGCTGTATAATCCACCCATCTTCCACCCCATATCTGCCTGATAGTCTTAGAAGAACAAAGTTCCCTCTGGTTTCTTGAAGACAGTAACAGTCAGCTTGTCACTTCCGAATCAAAGACCTAAGGACTTTCTTTTGTTTCTCCATTTAGACCCCTAACATTCCATGATATGAGATTCAGCCTCATTTATATGTAAAAGTTGGGACGTTCCTGCCTTTTCCTCTACTACTGCCACAGTTAAAATTCATGAGAATCTCTAAATTTGTTATCTTCATCTACCTTTTTCTTTCCAAAGCTGATACAGATTGAATAGCTGGTTGTTTTCTGCTTGCAACTGTCATCTGCTCCATTTTCATCAGATACACAATGGTATCTGCCTCTGCCCCGACAAACTTGATCTGCTCCATTTTCATCAGATACACAATGGTATCTGCCTCTGCCCTGGCAAACTTGATGCCTCAAAGTTTCCCCATCTTCGCTAAATTTCTCTGAACCCACATATAGGTGCTGATGACTTGGTGTTTGACTGTAGTTGCTAGCTCCAGGTAGCATCTTCTGGATACTGATTAACCTAAGCATAACTAATTAACTTAGATCGGCTCAAACTGGATCTCAAACATGTCTATTTGAGCTTGTTTCAGATCCTAAAAGTTTTGTTGCATTATACCTTATTTTTTAATTTGAACTTGGGGTAGGGAGTATTGAACAATAGAAGAGCATGATTCAGTACTTAACAGTTAAGTTGCCAACTCAAACTATGAAGCTTTTCCGTCTGATGGATAGTTGATGTAATCAATGTGATTGCAGCTGGAAATGTTGTTTGCTCATGGGGAAGGGGAGAGGATGGACAGCTCGGGCTTGGGGATGCTGAAGATCGATTTTCTCCAACTCAGGTCGGTGCACTGGATGGGCAGGAAATAGTATCTGTCACTTGTGGAGCTGATCATACAACTGCTTACTCGGAGGGCTTCAAGCAAGTCTATAGCTGGGGATGGTAGGTTTTCTTTCCATTAAACATTTCTAACTAATACATTATTGTTTGAAAATGGATACAGCCTCTGCAGAAATGCAAGGTAAGGCAGCGTACAACAGACCCTTGTGGTACGGCCCTTCCCGGACCGCATATCGGGAGCTTAGTGCACCAAACTGCCCTTTTTTTAGTATATGCATGACAATTCTTGATACTTTTATTGTTTGGATATTACTCCCTCCGGTCCATATTATATGATGTTTTTAGCTTGGGTGCACCCCTTTAGAAATCCTACTCACCCTTAGAAAGTAAGGTATTTTCACTAAATTATCCTTAATTAAATAATACCTATTTAATATGGTTTCTTTGTTATGTAAAAACCCACTTATCTAAATAAGGGTAAATTTGGAAAAATAATTAATAACTTTTTGATTATGTAGAAGTCCATTTACTTTGGATTAAATATTAAAGTTAAAAGTGTCATTAATATGGACCGGAGGGAGTAATAGATCTTATCCTAGCAAGTACAACCTTTTTATACGCAACTTGCGGAAGCAATTCATGGAACTACCTCATCTACATATTGCAATTTTTATTTTGAGCATGCCGAAGAATGGAATTTGCTTAATGTAGTTTAAAATAAAAGTTAGGCAATGTGAGAAAAATCTCTAAATTTGTAGAAACAAAGCGAACATGAAAAAGACAAAGATTATAACAACACAAAAGGATGCAAATACAAATGCAGGTTGGGATTTTGATTGGACATCCCGTAAAGATGTGACAATATGCGGTAACTATAAAACTAATAAAATGAAGTAGGAAGTAAAGAGTGGTAGATGCCAGAATTAGACCTTTGGCTTCGAGAATGATGCTGATGTATAATAGGAGGGGTTTGTGAGGGTAGGTTGGTCGGAGTTTGGGTGGAAATGGGTTGACACGAAAGTGGACTCAAATGGAGGTTATCGGGTTCTTGGGTTTTGAGGACTGTTTGGGTGTTGTAGGGGTTGCATGGGTAGTTTGGTGTGGAAATGGGCTAAGGCATTTTGTGGGGATGTTCTAGACACGTTGAAGGTTATGTTGGTGGTTGGGCAGTGGTAAGGTGGCGGAAACTGATCAGGACAGTAGATTGACGGTTTAGGGACTCGACCGGGACGACGAGGAAAATGGTTGGGGTGTTTCAGGTGGTTTTGGGGTGTTTCGGTTAATAACCTTTTGTGTGTGGGTTGGGGAAATGTTGTAGTTGATGGTGGTGAAAAAGATGAAGTAATTTGGACAAAGATTGGACACAAGGTTGCTATGGACAAGCTTGGGTGCAAACCAAGTGAGGTGGGCCGAATTGGATAAGGATTTGACACGAGGTTGCTAAGGACAAGCTCGGGTGCAAACCAAGTGAGGTAGGCCGAAAGGCCGGATAGAACCTTCACTTGGGTGTAGTTAGATCACAAAAGTTCTAACTAAACTTACACCGAGGGGTTGACCCACAAAAGGATCGAAGTTCGAACCACAAAAGGACTGATGGCCCACAAAAGGACCAACTAAATTAACCAACACAAAAGTTGAATAACTTAGCAAAGTTGAGTAAAACTCAAATATATTTCATAAATCTTCAATGTCTATTTA